>VYXD01005333.1:3374-25957 GCA_013397195.1 Hylia prasina
AACCATTCCCTCCCAAGTCCTTCCCCACCAGGCAGCTTCCCAGCCACTCTCTCCCCAGCCTGTAGGACTGCAGGGGCTTGTTGTGACCCAAGTGCAGGACTCAGTACTTGGCCTTGTTGAAGCTCATCTTACTGAATTTGGCTCCTCGATCCAGCCTGTCCATGTTCCTGTGCAGATCAGCAGATCAATACTGCTGCCCAATTTAGTGTCATCTGCAAACTTACAGATGGCGCACTCAATCCCGTTAACCAAATCATAAATAAAGATATTAAACATAATTGGTCTAAATACTTGAGTCTTCAGGAACTCTGCTAGTGGCTGGTCACCAACTGGATGTAGTACAATTCACCACATCTCTCTTGGCCCAGCCATCCAGCCAGTTCTTAACCCAGCAAAGAGTGCACCTGCCTAAGCCCCAGGCTGCCAGCTTCTCTGGGAGAATGCTGTGGAAGACAGTATCAAAGGCTTTGCTGAAGTCCAGATCCATCAGCAGCCTTTCCTTCAACCACCAGGCAGGTCACCTGGTAATAAAAGGAGATCAGGTGGGTCAGTCATGACCTGACTTTCCTACATCTGTGCTAACTGGGCCTGCTCCCCTGGTTGTCATGCATGAGTGGTGTGATCGCATTCAAGATATATTCCAGAACCTTCCCAGACACCAAGGTCAGGCTGACAGGCCTGTAGTGTCCTGGATCCTCTTTCAGACCCTTCTTGTAGGTGGGTAGCACACTGGTTAGTCTCCAAACATCTGTAACCTCCCTGGTTAACCAGGACTGATGACAAATGATGGAGAGTGTTTGGCAAGCTCTTCTGTCAGCTCCTTCAGTATCTTCAGGTGGATTTCATCCAGTCCTGTAGACTTGTGTCTTAAGAGGCACAGCAGGTCACTTAACTAATTCCGCCTGGATTACAGGAGTATCCTGCTCCTGTCCCCATCTACCAGATCAGGGAATTAGTTGATAACCCATCTTTCTGTTGAAGACTGAGGCAAAGGAGGCATTAAGTGCCTCAGCCTTATCCTTGGTTATAATGTTCCCCTTTGCATACAATCAAGGATGGAGATTTTCCTTGGCCATCTGCCACAACACGACACGAAAGAACTTCATGAGGGCATGGTGATGAGCAAGGCAGAAAACGTCTAGGGTTTATTTACAAAACTCAATTTTATAAATTTCCAAAGGTGCCTGTGGATTGGAGAATGAAATCTCACCTCCCAAACCACATTGGTCAAGACAAGTGTCAATCAACTTTCTCCTCCTACCTAAAAATATGTAAATAATGAAGGACAGTTAAGAAAACAAAGCTATTGTTTGTAGTACAAATGTGTGGGAAAGTAAAAATTCTGACTCCAATATGAAAGACAATTCAAAAGGCTTAGAAAATTCCTCAAAACCAGGGTGACAGCCGTCACTTTGTTGTTAATGTATTTTAAAGAACACGTTTTATTATCTTTCACAGCAGTGGCCAGATTGAGTTCTCACTGAGCTTTCAACTGCTTAATTTCCTCTCTGCATGACCTAATGACATCTTGTACTCTTCCTGACTTGCCTGCCCTTTCTTGTGATAAAGTCTCTTTTGTTTTTCCCGAGTTCCCGCAAAAGCTCCCTGTTCAGGCCAGTCCTCCCTGACAGCTTGCCTTTTGACACATAGGGACGGCTTGCTCCTGCACCTCTACAGTTTCCTTCCTGAAGTATGTCCAGCCTTCCTGGATCCCTTTATTTTTAAAGGCTGTTTCACTAGGAGATCTCAGAACCAGTGCCCTGAACAGGCTGAAGTCCACCCTCTGGAACACCAATGTAGAGGTTGTGTTGACCCCTTCCTTATGTCATTGAGAACTAAAAACTAATTTTGTGGCCGCTGTGCCCAAGACATTTCCAACCACCACATCTGTCACCAGCCATCCTCTCTGGTTATAACAGAGCACCACCCCTTGTTAGGCTCGCTTACCAGGCTGTGCCAGGAAGTTATCTTCCACACAATCCAGGAATCTTCTGCAACCTCCCAAAAGAACTAGGGCTAGAGATAGTGAAACCTCAGCTGGCTGTTTATAAAAGGCTTCCTTTTCCTCTTCATCCTGGTTGAATAGTCCATAACAGACTCCCATCAGATGTCTGCCTTGCTGGACTTCTCCCCGATTCTTACCCATGGACACTCAATATTACCCTCATTATCCTTGAGCTCTAGCCAGTCAAAACTCTCCCTAATATACAGAGCCACCCACCTCTCCTTCCTCCCCTGTCCCTTCTGAAGAGCTTATAACCATCCATTGCAGCAGTCCAGCCTTTGCAGATTTATGGCCTTGTGATTACAGAGGGCATCCCACATGCAAGGTCAGAGCAGAGGTGATCCTAGCAGCTTGATCTAGAACAGGGACTTGTAGTAAAGTATAAAGGTTCACTGATTAATATTTAAACTGCTCCCATGACAAGAAATCTATGTAATGAATCCATTCTAAGGTTCGCAGACTTTTAGGTATCTAAAGTACCTGTTGTTTTACTGAGAAGAAAAGACGCAGAAAGGCATCAAATACTGCTCATTTTGAAGGAAACTGGGTGTCAGAGTACTGCTCCGGTAGTTTGATTTCATGAGCAAGGCAGGGATTAATTAATTGGAGAAAATCCAATCCAACACTAACAACTTTGCACCTTTACCTCATGAGGAAAGAGCTGGCCTGACAACTTTTTGAGATCTCTGATCCATGATCTTCAGGGTTGCTCCAGAGTAAGCAACTGTATCACTGCAAATACCTAGAGGGCCTTTATTCCTCCCAAAGACAGGATCTGGCAAAGAATATGCTATGGTCCTATTAATCAGTGGATTAGGGAGGCCTTTGAAGACTTTTGTTTCTAAAATTCTTAGATGTAGGTGCAATTCTTTTTTTCCCCCCATAGTCCCCACAGATTGCTGCAGTTATGTTAGGTTTATTGGCATTGGGAAAAAATTAATTGACTGCATCTTATAGTATGTAATACCATACTCAGAGATAAATTATAAGAGATGCAAACTATTGACCAACTTCCACAACTTCCAGATGTCAGCTATTATGGGACCTTTTGCTGTGGAATGTATTAAATGTTTCTATTAGATTATTTCATTAATGTTATCCTGAAAACAATCATCTATTTTCCTGGTAACTACAGTGTTTCTTAGAGCTGCTGCCCTCAAGTACCATCCTAACCATCTTGTACATATGGAATTCAGCAACAGGAACATACTGAGACTCAGACTGAAGTACTTCTTCATAGTTGTCTCAAGAAGGGGTCTATTATTACATATAATGTATATATATGCATAAATGTATATATACATATATAGGGGTTCTCTCCTATGTTATAAAGATTTGGCATCATGCTCAGATACCATGGAGCAGCATACCTCTCCTTCCTTTTCAGCCTTCGTGTAGCCATCCCTTCTTCTGCATTCCTCAGCAGCCAGCCATCAATACATTTTGCTGTGAAAAGCTGGCTGTCAAAGGACAGATATAATGTTTGACTGTAGTATATACCATGCTGCCTGAAGTTTGGTGTCATACAGGTATTTTAGATAAATTGAGACTGACTTGATAGTTATCTTCACCTTGGCATTTAAAAACAGTTCATCAGACATCTCACAAGTCCTCTTGACATTATGCTTCATAGCACCTGGTTAACAGAGTAAAATACCATCAATAAAGACAGCAACTGTATTTGGTTATAAAGGGTGATGTTTCCATCAAAGCTGAAGGGGACCTCTAGAGAGGGAGTCCAAAGACATTTTGACATGCAAACTGGAAAGCTCTCTGCACCATATAGGCAGTCAAAAGAGTGTCACAGTGTGGATCACTCTACTGTGTTACTGTACACATATATCTCTGATGTTGTTTCAGTTTGTGTTTTGCAGGTTTCAGAAGGAAGTTTCCTTCCTTTTGTATAAAGTTGTTAATTTTCCTCTTAATTTGCAGGATCATAAGGCATCAGATAGACAGAATATTCACCCTGAGTAGGAATAGTGCCAAGTCTTTGGTGTAAGACTGGATTTTCCAGAAGCCCTCTTACAAGACTGGCATACTTTGATTCTGCTGCACATGGGCTGCGGCCTAAACACCATAATATAATTCCCCCTACAGGATTAATCTCCTGGGTCAAGAGAATCCTGAAGCTACCTGAGATAAATATCTCCAGACAGACAATTTATCCCTGCAACTTCAGTTATTTTATTAAACAAGCGTCTGTGCTCTTACAATGCATGAAGTCATTATGTCTCTATATGTTTAAATAACAAAACCAATATGTTTTTAAAGACACGTAAGAACATCACGAGTTTCTTAGTGCTCCTGACACTCTTCAGTACCTGTGGGGTACTTCTGTATTCCTAGAAAAACTCATTTATATTCATATAAATGAACAAAATGTTATGACCATGGTACCTTTTTAATCTTTTAGTAGCTGCCAGAAGTTCAATTTATATTTATAAATGCATACAATTCTACTTGCCTCTTAAAGTCAGTATAGTTCATTATGTGAAAAACATCTTTTATGAAAGCATTTAATAAAAATCACTTAAAACATGTCTCTGTTCAGAAATTACTTGCTCCAAGAGCTATTTTACACTGCTGAAAGTTTCAGGGCCAAAGGGAAAAAAAATAAAATCAGTCTTTACACTTAGAGAATGATTTCCAGTAAACTTTGATTAAGTTATTTTACGAACCAGTATCTTTAAATTTTAACTTTTTGCTACATGAAATATGACAGCTTGAGTAGATATGATAGACAATATTAAGTAATAGTTGCCATATGTATCAGTTTATTTTCGGGAGTGAAAGAGACTAATCCTGCTTCTCTTTCTCACACATTCAGATCTACAAATCTAATTACTTGAGTGAAATAAATGAGTTGTGAACCTTTTTATATATTTGTACTCTGTTATATTCGCTTTTTTAGTTCTTTTGCTGCTCAGTAGTTGTTTAGGCACACTGTTGATGCACGACATCTACATGTTCAGATTAAAGCTGTCCCTCTGGTGTATTGCACAATTAATTGAAGGCTAGCACAGCTGCTTAATCAATTCCTGTGCCTCAGTTTTCTCCTCCAGAAATTAAGGTGTTATAATACATTCCTGAAGTGATCTTTAAAGGTGCTTGGAAGATAGCTATTTATTCTGGTAATCGTGGTAGATAGGAGTATTTAGACTGACTATATATTTGAGCTCCAAATGTATAAGACACTGAGGAATGTCTAACTTTTTTATTAGACATCTCCAGTGGGTTTTTTTCCCTAGGATTTAGTCCTGAATATCAAACTGCTGTAGTTTAATCTCTTTTTCAGGTCAGACAGCATTTTCTGATCCATTTTCACATGTAAGCTGATTTTCAAAGCTTAACACATTTCTTTCTACCACTGATTTTAAAATGTATTAAGTGATTTTAGGCATATTATTATAAGAGAAGCTGGAAGGAATCTAGACAAAAGCCAAGAAAAGGGTTGAACATTAGTAAATTTGCCCACAGTGAAATGTTGAAGTCAGAGTATTTGGCTAGTATAGAAAAGTGTAGACTGAGACAGGAATGACAACACTCTTTAAAAAAGAATGGTGATAATTTTTTTCAATTTTTTGCCACTGGATGCAGGACATGAGAACAAGAGAAAGACTAGAATTACTTGCCACTCTCCCATGCTGTTCGATGACAATGTATAAATGAATATTACACATTACTAAATGTGTAAATGATTATCAACTTAACATTCTCTTCCCCACAGCTGAATTCACTATGTACCATATTCCTAATGGCTTTCATAGTCTCTAGCATGTGCCAATTTACTTCTATCTTATGTGTGATGAAACATTTCTTTTGAGCTGATCATTGACACGTGGCTTCAGCATGCATCAGTGGAAAGAGTTTGCTTCTGAAGAGTATAACAGGCCTTGCAGCACCAGTTTTGCTCATGAAGGTTGCTAAGGCTTGTCTTTGCTGCTGCCGTCTCTCCAGCATGCCTTGGTGACTACACTAACAGGTTATAAGGACACAGTATCACACTGTTATTTTATTTTCTCTCAGTTATGGAAGTGCTGTTTTCCAAATCTCCTTACACCTAACTGAGTTTGTGATATTTTTTCTTACCTGTCCTAATCCTCCTTCTGTATTGAAAGTATTTTTTTGTTCAGAACCTGAATTTTTCTCCTTGTTAATCTTGCTCTCACTTTGGTATATTCCTCTGACTTGTTTGTCTTAAAGGCATCATTAAAAGGCATCAGAATGTTGCTCCAGATGAACAGTATACTCAGAAGAACTTTGCTTCTCTTGCAGTAAAACAATGTTCCTCCTGTCATTTATTTTCCATCATTGGCAGATAGGCTCCTTTTCTGGACTTCTTTTTGCCTGGAAAGTCTGATTGTTAGAGAGCTTCTAAATGGGTTGTTTTCACAGCAGCACGTTGAGTAGAAGGGGACTGATGTTGCCTCAGCAAGGAAAAGACTTTCCTGAAAAGGGGACCCTATATGTAGCCTGCATGCTGCTGATCTGAGCAACACATGTACTTCCACATTCAGCAGCTCTGAGGGCTAATTCTGGAGTTTCATTCCCCAAGCTCCATGGGAGAGGATGAAGTCCTACTTGTCTACAGTGTCTCAAATGTCAAAGATGGAGCACTGGCACCACCAGTGCTGGTCATCCTTGATGATCTCAGCATCAGTTCAGTGTTTTTTTTTCCTTTTCAGTAACTAAAAGTCCATGACCTGGGGGGGGCATGAAGAAATTATACACATAAACTCCTGAGGAGTTTAAGCTGTTAATAGCTGCTAAGTTATTAAGCTTATCCTTAATAGCACTTAACAAGAACAGTAGAAATATACTCTGTTAGCTGAACAGCCTTAGAATACTTCTAACATTACAAGGTTTGACCTTCACTAATACAAAAATGCTGAATAATTCTGAAAAGCAATGAGAAGGAAATATGGTAACTTACTTCAGAAATATCTGATTAGCACATAATGCTAGCCATGTTATGCCAGTTTAATTATTTCTTTATGGAGATGATCTTGGGAAATTTGTGATTGTTAGGAGACTATGCCTTCACCAGTTCCTCCAGTAAGTCTGAAATAAATCTCTTTTGGATCAATGCATTTCTGACAAAGCTATTTTTAAAAAAGAAAGACAGACCTGGCTGGATTCAAAGGTTTCCCAAGTTAGGTTAGGTTTGCTGAACCGAGTATATAAATGCTCTATCTAAATTTTGATACTTTTGAGAGCTCAATTTTTTGAAAAAAACTTATTTATCATTCCATCTATAGAAGAATGAATTTATCTGGAAGTGTTCCATCAGTGTCACTGCCTTCCTCCAGATGAGGAGAGAGGAGTTTCGAGCATCCCAGTGGTGAAAAGTACCTCATCAGCAACGGTTGCCATGTCAGGCACATCACTGATATTTAGTGTACAATATTTTCATGATCTGTCAAGAAACAGTAATGTTTCTCCATAGATGAGCATCAATCTGGAAAATATTTTGCAAAGCGCTAGAGAAAGTTATCTTCATGTACTGCATTGCTTTGTGTGGCATGACATGAGACTGTCTTAACAGGTGGTGGAATATGTTGTTGGCAAGCTACCAAACCATGCTGGAAACTTTTGATTTTGTTTCCCCAGGGCTCCATTATATCAATTCTATAGTGAAGGTTGACCTGAGTCTGCAGAGAAAAATCCCATCCTTTCTGGACATGGGCATCATCTTCACCTCAGGGCAGGCTGGATCAAATGCAGGTGTCTCTTTCTAGCCTCAGCCGATTCCTTTCCAAGACGTATCTGTGGAAATGTCAGAGATCAGTCTGGAGGAGGCAGTCAAGATTAGGCATCTGTATTGCTACTTTCAGCATATGGGCTAATTTAAAGCCAAACTGATAAGACACAAAAACACTAGGAGCTTGTCTTGTAGGAATAGTGATAATAAATGGAAGGAAAATAAATTAACCTGTTAGCTCCTTGACTCTGTGAGATGGGAAATAAGTGAGATCTGTTAATTTACCCACATCATGAATGGCTGTAATGTTGTCTCTAGTTGGCATCATCTCTGCATAGTTACTGACATAAACATAATTTTATGTTTAATTATAATCTTACAGGCAGTCATTGGAAAAATGTATTGTATCAAATCAAAATATCTCTTACATCATTTTTTGCCTGGCAACTCTGACAATTTCTTTGAAATCTTTTATCTGGTTCTTCCTCCACACTGAAGAAATTGCTGTCACTCATAAATTACCTCTGTCTGTCTTCTGTGATGAGAAGTAACCTAGAGATCCTATAATGCTGTCAAATGAGACTTACCAACTTCATATCATTCTACTGAAAGGACATATTTTTCCACTAATCCTTTTTACCTACTTAATGCCAAAATTCATCTATTGTATTAAACATCAGTTCTGTTTTATTTTAATCAAGACCAATAGGAAATATTTTTACTGATCTTGGAACTGAGAAAATCAGATACAACAGTGGGACTATAAGGGGAAGTAGCCTGAAAAGCATCACTACAGAAAGCCTAGTTTCCTTAAATTCTGTGATCCACTAAAATCGTGTCATCAGAGCTGAATAAGCAAGACTGCTGTATATATCCTGTGGAACTAAACAGTAGAAAGATGCATGTGCACTTCAAAGTCTGCTATATTGAATTATTGAATGAGATATTTTTATTTGGTCATGTGACTGAAAAGCTTTTTGTTTGATTTTTTTTTTCCAACTGCCAGCAGCCAAGAAGAATGTCACATATTTGCTCTGACAAATCCAGAGAGACAGTCTGTAAAGGACAAAGTTGTCTTTTCCCAGGTAGAATTTAAATGTTTGATTAAGAAATGAAACTGTGGTAGCTACAGATAAGTTAGAAACTTATACTTAATATATCTCTTCTTTGCTCAGAAAAAAAAATAATTTAGAATTAACACAGTGTCTGTTAGGTATCACTGCAGAGGACTTTGCTACAATAAATTGTCTTAGTTGACTTGCTAAAGGATGAGCCTTAGTGGCCCTTCTGTACAGGAGAATGAATTGTTTATTGCATTGTGGCTGCTTCCAGTTTAAAAAGATTTTTGCAGTAAATGTTTTTGTAGCTGATTTAATGTTCCTCTGACAAGATTTCAGAAGCATATTTATAAGAAGTTTAATCTAGGCAATTACTTAATTTTTAAATAACAATCCAAATCTAACTTGAAAAGTTTCAAATTGAAGTTTTGTCAATGGCAATTGTTTTGTATTTGATTCCGTGGTTTTTATTCCTTGGAAGTATGGTAGAAGAAAGTTTATCAAGTGGCTGCTTAAGCCTTTTTTTTTTCCTCATTCCTAAGGACTAGGAGTATCAAGTAAATAGACATCAAAAGAACTAGCTGGTCACCAGGTAAATATAGCCATCAGAATTTAAGTTATTAATCATGTTTGCTAGGGTCTTCAAACAACTTGAGAGGATGGTCCCCTTTTCTTCAGTGCTATAAGGGGCAGAGGTTCAGATAGTCTCTTGGTTTGAAAAGCTTGCAGCCCAAAAGTTAGTAGATCAGGTAAATGAAGTTGTCACGTGGACAAACTGAAATGCTATCAAAGGCAGTAAATAAAATATTTCTTCTATTGTTGATGTTTTTTGGAGGGAGCAGTTTTAAGGGAAGTGTCTGCTTAACAGTAATAGTAGAGGACAAACCAAAGGGTAGTAAGAAAGTGGAGGAACTGGTAAGAGGAAGGGAAATAAGAAGTAAAGAGGAGAGTGTGAACCTGAGTGCAAAGCTAGTACCCTGAAGTTGACACACTGGTCACTATTAGAAAGCTATCCAAGTACTTTTCGGCTACATTAGTAAGTACAGGTAGAACCAACAGAGGACAGGATTTTTTTTTTCAGCAGAGTAATGTTTTGTTTTATTTTGGGATACAGTAAAGGACACAGAATTCAGCCAAGGATATCACTGCTAATTTTTTAGACAGTTAAATTTAGACCTTGTTCAATCAAAAGAAGTAATCAATGTTTTCAACAAGTATGAGAGCAACATAAGCCAGAAAAGGGCAAAGAGATTGTCTTTGTAGTTCTTTGAGATGCCTTTTTGTCTCATTCTTTATAGCTTTTTTCTTTTGTCTCTTCTGTATAGCTCTAGAGCAGATATTCTGAACACAGCAGATTTCTGTACTGCTATTCACAGGAGAGAAAAGTTGCTTCACTAAAAAAACAAGCAACATTTCCCCGAGGACTCCATACTTGGAAGTATATTTCCACACACATACACACACCCCACCCCGAGTACTCCTGCTTTTATCCCCCCCCCCTTTTTTTTTTCTTTTTTGACAAAATTGTTTCATGTGCAAACTTTGGAAATTATAGAGCAAGAAACACCCCCAAAAGCACATTTGCCCCCCCAAAAAATGCTGTTTACGCCTAACTGCAAGAACAGAAGTGTTGAAAGCAGTAGTAGTTTTGGTTTGTGTCATAAATATTAAATTATGCCTTTTTCCTTTCACTATAGGTACTTCAAAAACTAGGAAAAGCAGATGAAACTAAAGATGAACAGTTTGAAGAATATGTTCAAAATTTCAAACGGCAAGAGGTCAGTTATTTTTTCAGTTTCTTTAATTGTGTCTTAAGAATGCAAGATATTTAACTTAGTGATTTTGAAGAAGGTGTTGCAGGGGAACAGGTAAGATTTTATTTTTTTGGTGGGTACAAGATTTTGTTCTGCAGCTTTCAAAAGGAGATAACAGTTGCATTTGTGCATGCAGAGTGCTAAAATACGGGCTGAAAATGAAAGGACATTTGTAGTCATATGTAACATTATCATGCTTGAACCGCTTGAGATCAGAGTGACAGTACATTTTCACCTTTAACTGAGGATAGAACCCAACCTCAACAGCTTTGTAGTCTCCTTCTTACAAAGAAGAGAAGTATTTCCATTGTTTCATTTTGTGGATTGCTTTTGTCAGTGCTATATAATAATACTGGATTTATAAGAGTGAGTAGATTAGTAGTTTTGAACTGCACATGTGTTGTAAAGCTTTCTGTGGGTGCTGGGGTCTGTGGTAGCAGTGCTGATGAAGCATAACTAGGCAGCAGTGCTCAATTAGCTAAGATTTTTAATTAATAAGACAATTAATTAAGCAGTGCTCTTAGTGTTAAAAACACAACACAGGAAAGCAGAGGTGCTCCAAAGAGTTTATAATCTACTCCCAATGCAATCCTAAATTCTAACCCAAATTACTTGTTTCTTTGTTGGACAGACTTTTTGGCGCTCAGGTGGTGAATTGCAATTTATATGTAGTACCTTTCTAGTACAAATTAGTGCCTACCATGAACTGTGGTAATACCACCAAGAAAATAGTCTTGTTACATAAGTTTGAACTGATATATCTGTTGTCTTTGTGAGCTGTTGTTTAGAGATCTTATAGAAAGGAATTGGAGAGTGCGAATACTCCCACACATATTACACAATGTAAAATTTGGCTTATGTTAGTGTTTGCAGTTTCTGCTCTGAATCAGTCCTATTCTACCAATAGGATCTTCCCTACTGGAATAGGAATAGCACTTTCCTCCTTTCTGTGTAAACACAAAGCCTGCATCCTGACTGCTAGAGTGCTTAGACTTTTGCATCTTATTGTCATTTAGCCTTTTTTTTCCTGTAGGTGTAGAAGAGAGGGAGGTTTCAAGAGTTACTGAGCTTTCCTCCTCACCAAAGAGAAAAATACTGGGAAGTGAAAGAATCTATTTCTCTGAGAAGGGTAGTTCCTTCCCAAATTTCTTGAGGTCAGGAAGATGGTGGGATTTAGTAGAAGTTCTGAAATCCTACTGAGATATTATATTTTCCCTTTTCTCCCCTTTCCCATTTTCCAAGTCTTCTTGACTTGATTTTTTGATTATCTGATGTTGTTGCATATCCTTGTTGTCTGTATCCTAGCTGTTTGCACAGCTAGTAACTGTTTGTAGAAATAAGGTACATCTCTGAGGGGTTTCTTTGGTGTAGGAGCAAACGGAGCATCCCCACGAAGAAACAGAAATTGTGGTACTTTTTTCTTTTAGTTCAAAATTCTGAGACAAAAAGAGAGGAAAGAGAAAAAGTCCTTTTAAGCAAAATGATATCTCAAGTATTGGGTTTTTTCTGTCATTTACCAAGAATTTTCTGTCATGGTGATTTTAAGCTGAAAATCTTGCTTAGGGCTAAGGAGGATATTAGCATGCCTTTCTTTTTATTTCGTCGTTCTTTGATGTATATAGAGGCAGTAATATTAAGTAAAGGACTCTGCAGGAACTGCATGATGCTAAATCCTAAATGCAGATGTGAGTTGGGACCAGAGAGGGAATTGGGTAGGGAGGAGTGGCTGCAAAGGGAACTACTACAACTATCATGACAGTGACATACAGATTAGGCTAGGTCCACTGACACACCAAATGGGAGAGACTGTATATTTACTGAACTAGTCACACATGCTTACTGTGCTTTCAAGGAGTTCTGTTGTGCTCAATTCTTCAAATGCAAGGGGAAAAATGCTGCAAAAGCACTGTTTCTGCCATGTTCACCAATAAGAAGCATATAAATAGGTTAAATTTTCTAACTTTTGTCCATACTTTGGTCTACAATTATTAGCAATGCAAAGATATGCAGCATTAGAATGTGCATCTGAACTATCATTCTTACTTATTAATGCTGTGCAGAACTGCTATCTTCTGTGAATTCAGGCAGCCATCTCTCTTTGGCTTACATTCAGTCCTGCTTCCAAGTTCATTCTGCAATTCTAGAGGTTTTAGGCAAAGAAAAGTCAAATTCTAGATATTAAAGGCAGTCTGGTATATTTATCCCTGTGCTGAGGTTCACCAAACTGTTGATGTGGTATATTCAGGAGGCTTTCAAGAACAACCAACCCTGTTAGAGCAGTCCCATTTTTTCAGTTCCCTCCAGGATTATTTGTCCCTGTGGTGGTCACTCACCTAACAAGGCCATGGCAGAGGAAGTTCGAGAGCTTTACTTTGTTTCTTGCAATATCACTTAGCAATGATTTGTCTGTTCCCTGGCCACCTTACCTACCCACAGGTAATTCTGAGGAACACTATCACTTAATTCTATGTCTCCTTGCAAGTTGTTTGTTCCAGGTTATGCTGTTACCCTGGGGATCCTGGTAAGCTGAAAGCTGTGAAATAGTATGTTTATCTTGTTTGCCTGCATTACAGAGCCTGCAACAATCCTTGAGAGGTCAACTAACCTTAAGTATAGAATGGTCTTTTTATTACTACTCTCCAAAGATAATAAATGAGGACTCCCAGTTCAGCCCACTGAAAGGATAAAGGAAAGAGCATAGTGCTCATTATCTAGGAAACAGAAAATTGAAAACCTGAAATCTTTGCCGGAATAGCAGATTAGATGGTGGGCCTGTACCAAACTCAGAAGAAGGCTGTGTGTAAGGTTATGTGCATGTCATGGTTTGACACTGGCCAAACTCCAGGCACCCACAAAAGCTGCTCACTCATCCTCCTTTGCCACAGCTGGACAGAGGAGAGAAAAATTTAATGAAGGCTTCATGAGTTGAGATAAGGACTGGGAGAAAACCTTCCAAGAGCAAAACAGGCTCAACTTAGAAATACAAAGTGAATTTATTACTAACAGAGTCAGAGGAGGATAACAAGACATAAAATAAGCCCTTAAAGAACACCTTTTCCCCCTAGCCCCTCCTTTCTTCCCACCAACAACACAGAGAGACAGGGTATTGGGGTTTGATTGGTTCATCACCCAAGGTTTTCTTCCACTGCTCAGGGAGAGGAGTCCTTCCCTGCTACACTGTGGGGTCCCTCCCATGGGAGACAGTTCTCCGTGAACTGCTCCAGCTTGGCTCCAAATCTCATGAGCAGCAGTCCTGCCAGAACTGCTGCAACCTGAGACCCTCCCACGAATAAACAGTCCTCCCAAAACTGCTGCAGTGTGGGTCACTCTTCCACAGGGTGCAGTTCTCCAAGGACAGGCTGCTCCAGCCTGGAAGCAGGGTCCCCCTTTCTTCACTGGGTCTCCCATTGGATCACAGCCTCCTCCAGGCATCCACCCACTCCAGCATGAGCATCTCCCCCACAGGCTGCAGGTGGATCTCTGCATCCCCCATGGATCCCCATGGGCTGCAGAGGGGATGCTGCAACTGCTTCACCATGGTCATCACCACAGCCTGCAGAGGGATCTCAGCTCCAGTGCCTGGAGCACCTCCTGCCCCTCCTTCTCTGCTGACCTTGGTGTCTCCATGTTGTTTCCCTCATGTTCTCGCCTCTTCCTCTTCTCTGGCTAGCAAAAAACTGTGCATTCACGCTTTGCTTTGATTTTCATCTTAAATATGTTATAACAGAGGCATTACCATCATCCCTAATTGGCCCAGCCTTGGCCAGCAGCATGTCCATTTTCAAAGCCATCAGGGATTGGCTCTGCTGGACACAGTGGAAGCTTCCAGCAGCTTCTCACAGAAGCCGCCTCTGTGGCCCCCTCACTACCAAAAAAACAGGCTATTCAAAACCAACACAGTGCAGCAGATCCATCCGGAGAAAACCATCATCTAGATTCCCCAGTCACCCATTCCCATCTCTTTCTGAATACAGTTGGATAAGAGCCTTTTCTGGACTTGACAACCCACAGCTGAATTACCCAGATGAATCACCATGAAGAAACTGAGTAATCCCATGGCCAGAGACAACAGAGCATAGCTGCTTTGCAGAGCCTCAGGACTTTCTCTGTCAAAATCATTAAGCACCTGCAGCTGATGCCAACAGTAAAAACTTTTAGATTTGTAACAATGAATACAGCTGTTTTTCATCTTCCACTTAAATTGTAAACTGAAAATTGCCACTCTAAATCAAAGCTTGTGGAACGAAGAAAATGTATAAACTCTTATATGACAGTATGACACAGATTTTCATTATATTGCAAGAAATTTCTTGAGATTTAAACATTTATTTTGCACAGCTAATTGTGAATATGCTTAGTCTCTTAATTGACTCTGAAGTTCAGAATGAGAGAAAAAAGAATTTCTGCATAATTCACTAATTTCTCTTGTGAAATTATCATCAAAGGCCAGTAAGGATTTACCAGAAATTTTGTCTGTATTCTGTTTTTCAAGCAATTGCATCTTACGTGTGGTTTTTTTTAATAGGAAGTACACTAGCAATTACCTTTATCTCCATGTATAGTTTAATGACTCACAGTCATTAAAAGTCACACTTCATTGCGCCAAGAGAGCAATATTCTATTTCATGTATATGCTTACCTCTATTTTTTTTCTAAATGTAGTTATGAGACTTTTTTTACTTTACATGCTACAGTTAAAATATATTTTAGTGCTTAAACCCATAAATATTATGTAGTGTATATGTACACAGAGCAGATATAATAGTTGCTACCACAAAAGCAGCTTCCCATGTCATGTTGTCAGAAAAAAAGCAAAATGTCAAAGGCTGTTTTTGCTAGTTTATAGAATTAGGTGAAAATGAAGAGCTTCTTTTAAATGTTGTTGAGTGATCAGCATCTGCTTCTGGGGACTGCTTTA
Source organism: Hylia prasina (assembly GCA_013397195.1). NCBI lineage: Eukaryota > Metazoa > Chordata > Aves > Passeriformes > Sylviidae > Hylia > Hylia prasina. The sequence goes on from VYXD01005333.1 coordinate 18,874, forward strand.
CTTAATGTACACGTAATAGTAAGAGCTGCTCATTGGGTGTAATTGTTATGGTTCCTGAAAAGGCTTATCCTGTCCAAATTTTCTTTCACACAGGCATGCTTGGCTGCCTTACAGCTGTGTCATGACATTGTTTGAAAGTTGGTTTGTGAGACAGTTAACATTTTTTGAAGTGTTCTTTTTGCATTATCTGTGCCAATGATTTTTTAAAACTTACTCATTAACTAAGATACCTAAGATGAGATTAATCAACTACACATAGGTGCCAGATGTGCCTCAGAGTGTCCCCCACCTGGGCCGCTGACACTGCTCCAGAAAAAACCATATGGCTTTGACCACAGTCCTGTATAATACCTGCTGTCTTGAGTACCATCTCTAGCTGCCATAGACATATCTATTTTGGCAGCTGAACCTTGTGCCTAGAGAGTGATCCAGTTCCAGATTGCAACACCTGAGCGTGGGTGTCTGTGTTTCCAGGATTTGGGTATTCCCTTGATGCTTGTGCTGAACTGGGCAGTAGGGTCTAGGAGGGCAAGGCAAAAGCTCATCAGCATCCTGGGGCCCTTAATGTCTCTGATCAACCCTGTCTGGGTCCCCTAATCCTGCACATGGACCCAGGAGACCCATTTTAGCTCAGCCCTTGGCATAAGTTACACCATAGACTCATTCCCATGCCAAGGCAACCCATGTTTCAGCTGTATCTCCTGCTGCTGCCATCTGGATCTCTCAGACAAATCCTGGACCTGGTTCAAACCTTCACGAGGTTGCAAGTTGTCAGTGAAACCACTTACCAGTCACTGTCTCTGCCCACCTGTCCCAGACCCTACAGGATGGCACCCATCAGTGAGGGCATAGCCTCCACTGGAGTCACTTGTGGTTCCTGGTACAACCTCACCAACTGTGAGGGTTTTGGGTTAGTTGTCTAAATGTTGGCATCTGTTGCCATTTGCAAGGACATAATGTGTCCTCCCTAGGTTCCAGTTGCTGTTTAGAAGAGCTGGTAGGTCTCTAAGGACCAGTTGTGTTTGCTATTTGTGGATGTATCACAAACGGCACTAGATAACTATACTGGAGTGGACAGTTTTGACTACCAGATTTTCTTAATTGCTCTCCTGACTCCACAGGTTGCTCTTAAGAGATCTACATTGGTTCTGTGACAAGGAGAGACATTCAACTCATGTAGACAGTGATGTCTTAATCTAGAGTTGGATGAAGGACACGATTAAGAAGGAGAGCTTCAATGTGTATTACAAATAATAACATTAAATTCAATCTGTGTTTTGCAAAATCTTACTTTTTCTAGGAATTATTAATTATCTTATATCTCTATGACCATCTTTAAACCTATATTATGTCCCCCATTTAGACCCCCCTCATTTTAGAGGTCTTGTACATGGTCTTGAGATGAACTAAAGAATCCAGGAAGTAAACAAAAAGTGTGAACTTTAAAATTACTCTGAATGAGTGACGCTCTTTCTCCTTAGCTGATACTCAGAACTTCTTGGTTGTCTGTAGAATCTAATACTAAAGTGCAGGGAATTCTTGGTACTTGTTAAGCTGCAACTATTATGTGTTCAGTACAATTCTGTCCATACGAGACTCCTTTGCTAAATAAAAGTGATACCAAGTGTCTCTGGCAGATATTTCAAAGTAAACCAGACATAGGAAAACACAATCTAGACTAGAGGGAGGGAGCTTTTTTCTGTGAGCCAACAAGTGTTTACATTCGGGGGACTGAGTCTGATGAGCATTTCAGGTAAACCGGGAGTGTACTTCAGATACTGGATGATCCCTAAGCCAAATACACTCTGTGCAATGTATATATAAAATTTATACAAAAGTACGGTGTGTTTTGACACCATGTGAGGGATTTCTCTGCTGATTCCATTCCATCCTGAAATGTATGTTTAATAATTACCTTATGTCTTAATGTTATAAATGAAATCCAATCAAGCCAAATCAATAATTAATAAAAATAGATTTTATTTAGTAACTGAGATACGATCACTGATAGCCACGACAAAAATGACAGCGTTGAGCCTGGGAATGGCACTGAGTGAACTCTGATTCGATCTCTCTGGCTTCAAACTCCCTGAGTTCACAAAGCTGCCTCAGTCCCATTGGTTTTTATACTATTTTCTCTGCCCGAGGCAGAGAGTCCTCTCTTCCTTTTGTGATTTCACACATTCATGTTGTCTTCTTTCTCTGCACTGGGCTGGACAAAGCTTTTCCTGAGAAATGGATGAATGCTGATGAGCTTCCAACGACTCTGGCTGTCTTGACTGTAGATCTTCGTCCTTTGTGCTAGACTGGACAAAGCTGTTTCTGGGAAGTGAACAAATGTTTGATTTAGGGGAACCCAGAATTGGGATGTAAACTTTGCTGATGACTCGGGTTATTGCTCTGCCTTCCTTGGTTGTTGGTGAGAATGGGCCATTTTCTGGCCAAACCACGGCTCTTCGTATGTTAATGAAGTCTTGTTTTTCGGAAGCCAGGTGTGGTGTTGCAACTCCTGCTCGCTTCCGAGGATCTCATCGTTCAATCATAACTTTATAACATATATTCTTTACATGACCACAAATTAACATAGATCATTTATTATTGAGGTCCATTTTTCCCAAGACAAGAAATATAATGTAGCATTAAATCTCATCTCAACCTCTTTAATTTTCAATCAGGCACAATATTCAGGAAGGTGAGGCCCTTTGTTTTATGCTACAGAATTATCTCTGCACGGATGGCTGTTGAGGGTTAGGTTTGTTCCTTTTTACTTTGAGACTTTTTCCCCATAAAGTTGCTAGGAGACTAAGTACTGGATGCTTATGGGTGTTTGACCAAAACAAAGAGGTGGCCAAACGGGAGGTTTTGGGGCAGGTAAAGGACAGGGGTGGGGGTAGCTTCTCTCTCTTGCTTTTGGCATCGGAGAGAGGATGGAGAGGCTGCTGCTTGCTGCGGGAGGAGTTCGCTGCCACTGCCATGTCCGGTCCTGAGAAAATCTACCATCATCTGCCTGTGTGCCCCAGAACTCTGAGCTGCCTCTCCTGCCCTGCTGGGCCGGCCCTGTCCCGCCTTCGCCGTTTCCTTCGGCACTGCTGTTTTTGCTGCACTGTAGCTCCTCACTGCCCTGCTGGGACATCTCCACCATTCCAGCTACCGCTGGTGGAGCTTCTGGTCTCACCCACCAGCCCGGGATTTTCCACTGTTCCAGTTTGCTGCTGTCGAGAGATCAGACTGCCTCAGGCTTTGTGAAACAAAGCCCCTCGAGGTTTTTCCTGGTTCTGTTTACTATTAATGCTTGTTATAGATTAAATCTGTTAATTCATGCAGTTATAAAATATATGTTATAGAAACTAAGATTCAAAGCTGAAACGTCAGTAACAGGCAGGGGTTGCAACACACCCTGCCTGGCTGCCGAGAAACAAAGACTCATTATCATATGAGTACATGGGCAGGACATCCAACTCTCCACAATGATACACCAGGCTACACCGATACCACACACTGATTAACACAAGAAGAGCTGTGGCTGGGCCGGGAGATAGCCCATTCATGCTACACCTGGGCAGACCCATCCCGAGACCAAGTTCCAGGAAACCCAATCAAACATTCAATCACTGCCAGGAACAGCTTTGTCCTACAGGATGAAAGGGACAAAGAACCAACATCAGGATGGCCAGGATCGTTGGAGAGTTCATCATTATGCATCTTCCCCCCAGAAAATGACATTGTCCACCTTGAGCAGAGAAAAGACACCACCATGAATAAGATTAATCTGAAAGGAAAGGAAGAATCTCTGCCCCGGGCCGGAAAACGTGTATAAAAACAGGCTGGACTTGGACAGCTTCGTGAACTCAGAGGGCCTCACTGTCAGAGAGAGAGAGGGATAGTCCCGAGTTCACCCGGTGCTGACTTCCTGGGCTTGACGCTGTGGTTCTTATCGGGGAAATTGATGACTGTATCTCGGTCATTCAATAAAAATCTAGCATTTCAATTATTAAATTTGGCTTAATCGGCTTTTATTTATAACAAGCTGTAGTAGTTGTTGTTTGTTTGTCTTGTTATACATACCAGTAAAGAACTGTTATTCCTATCCCCATACCTTTGCCTGAAAGCCCCTTTAATTTTCTAAATTATAATAACTTGGACAGAGGGGATTTGAATTCTCCATTTCCTAGGGAAGTCTTGCCCGTCCTTAGCAGATTCCTGTCTTTCAAACCAAAACAATGGCGCAGATGCATTTCAACTGATTCCTCAGTAAAAAAGAGAGAGTAGCTGATGCAATGTTTTTCTTTTTTGATTCTGACCATTGATTGCTCCAAATCTAGAGTCCAAACTATTTTCTCACTGTACAAGCTTTGATTGACCCTTGGATATAAACTATTATGCTTCTGCAGCTTTAGTAACTGTACTAATTGTTTTCTCCCTAGTGCAGTTGAATGTTCGAAATTATTAGTGGCTATTTTTAAATATGTTTCTTCAGGACTCCTTTGAGATAAATGAGTGTGGGGATAGTTAACATAGCCCAGCTATGTTAAGAGATTTAAGACATGGATTGAACATGATGCAGTTCACAACAGTTCTGGACAGTTTTCTACCTGATCTGTTAATACATAGCTTATGTACATTATTTACAAATGTAGTTATAGGTATGCAGCTGTAGGCACAAGTAGATGTTCAGAAAGTCTAGCTTGACATGAAATTTGTATAGATTACTTTTATCTAAAGAACTTGTAGATTCTTGCTTCCTCTGCAGACCCCAATTTTTAATTAAAACGATTATTCTGGGCCCTACTTTGAGGACATGAGTATACTTAAAGGATGATGTAGTAACTGTGAAGGTAGAATGCTTAGGGAAGGGGAGGTTTAGTTGTGAGGGAAGGTTGTAATTTCACTTAAGATGAGTGCCACATATTTTTCGGTGTCTCTGCAGGCACAGGGCTTTCTTACCTTGGGCATTGCTACTAACATAAGGCAGAGCTCACTAGTTCTTGCCTTTAGAGTTCAGGTTTTTTTGGATTAGTGTAAATTATCTGAGAAGCCTGTTCCATTTGATGCAGTTTACTTTAGTTCAACATGCTACTTAATAACTAGTGTATAAATTCTTTTCCAAATCTGGCAACCTGGTTCAGTGGACAACACAGCAGCTAGCCCACAGCTGCCGGACCATTCACACGTGCACACCAATATGGTGGAAAGACAAATGGCGTTTATTAAAAGATTACACTGCATTATATACCTTCTGGTTACAAATGTAACATCTGCCTGCTTACATCACACCTTACATTTAATTGGTCTACCTTATCTTTTTTAGGAAGGGGGGATTCTATCTTTCCGTACAGCCCGTCTTCTTCCGCTTTGCCTGACCCTGCCTGCTACAAACTAGAACAACAAAATTCTTCTTTTTCAGCCTTCTTAATGGCTGGGCCACAAATTTTGTGCTCTCCTAGAAGATGCTGTGTGAGAAATGACACTCACTTCTTAAAATTTTAAAAAGCTTATTAAACTACAACAGGGGGCAAAACAAGGCAAAAGGGTGCTTAGCCACAGCCAGGGGCACAGCCAGGGACACAGCCAGAGACACAACCCCAATAACAGTAACATTCCTTATATACCCTGGGTATTGCATCAGCCAGCACTGCTCCTCCCAGAGTCTGCCAGTTGACTCTTCTTTGCTGTCCATTGGTGGAGACCTTCTTGCACCTTGATTGGAGGTGAGGTATTATCATGCCAAGTCCCCCCAGTGACAAGCTTCCTCCATTCCTGGCTACCTCATGCAAGAGGCATTTCTACATGCCCTCCCCCCATGTCTCTGACAACCCTGGTGGCCAGGGTTGTCTGGTGGCAACAGTATAGAGGGGAGAAAAGAGGGCTAGCGGGAGAACAAGGGGCCCAAAAGCAACCTGGATCACCCATGTGATAAATACCTGTTATATTCTTGGCTTTTTGCAAATATTAAGATGAATGCTACATGTATAATGTCAAAATAACTGCCTTTATTTCTGTTATTAACAAAAGCTTAGACAAGGTAGTAGTGGTAGCTGATATTGTTGTGAGTGAACTGTCTGTTTGGTCGAGATAACATCCAGTGAACATGTGATGAGGACCCTGCTATTGATATGCCAAATATTAGCATCTGCCATCTGGAGGAAGTATGGACCAAGGCCCAAACCAGAGGTGATAAGAAAACCACAGCCAAGAAACACGCATGTTCTAAAAAGGCAGGCCCAAGGAGAGGCCATACTAAACAGTTCCTAGAATAATATGAATATGCATAAGAGTCTGTGAATATGCAACAGGCTGATGCAGTAAGAAAAGGTATTTAATGGGTATCTCTGGAGATAACAGCATGCTCTTGGCTGTATGCCAAGCACGCGGCCATTAACTCTTTGCTTTATTTCTGTCTGCTATTGTCTTTTCATTAAACTTTTTAAAATTTTACCAAAAAAGTAAACACTGTTTTTCACACCCACATACAACAACAGAATCACACATAAAAAGAACTTTAAACCCCAACATAACCTCCCAAACACGCACAATATCCATTCCTCATTTTCGAGAGTCAAATCACCACACTACCCTTCTATAACATACTGGTATGCCTAAAACCTCTGTGGTTCCAGAGAAGGTTGCAAAACCAATTTTTTCAAGTGATGTACTAGATAAGTGATTCAAAACCCAAATCTCTTACAGCTTAAAAAGAAAAAAGAGAAAAAGATTTTTTTCTTTAAGAAAAAGATTCCAGAATTTGAGAGACAATTCTAGGGAGTATAAAGAACCTGATTGGTGGGGTTTAGGATTTTTCCTTTTGCTTCTTTATCTCATGGAATTTTGTCCCATCTGTCACTAAGAAACCATCATGAGCGATTGTTCTGGAATGACGTTTTGATGCTTGTATTTCCAATTGTACTGTTTATGCTGTGTGTTAAGTTCTGTGCCTTTAAGACTGATTCTGAGATAGAAGGGGGAGAAAGAAGAAGCACAGAGTTTGTTTTGAAAACAGCATTCACTCCTCTGCATTCCTTCTCCAGACAGTGTTTGTCTGAGGCACAGACAGACAGCGGCACTCTGCTTTGCTCTTAGTTTTAGC
>VYXD01005337.1:0-87517 GCA_013397195.1 Hylia prasina
GGGATAAAAGTGAAAATTAAAAACACAGGAAACATCAAAGTCCACAGAAAAGGAAGGGAGAAATAAGAAGCAGGAAAACTGAATGGATCCTCAAACATGCACCTGGAAATTGCAGAGGAGATAGTTTCTGTGCTGTGATGCATTTCAGCTACATCCACAACTATTTGAGCAGTCAAGGTGGAGTTAAGTCTACCCCATGCCCTGTTCAGAACTTCTCAAAATACTTGTGGGGTTTTTTTTCTTTTAATTTTAATTTTAATTTTTTTAAATTTTATTTTTAAATAATGTTTTCAGCGTTTGATTAATATGAAAATGTTTTCTCCTAACTCTGAGTTCTTATCAGGACACTGTTTGATTTTTAAGAGCTGTGCATATGTTTCTTCTCTCAGTTTTGATGAGTTAGGAGCATGCATGGGAGAAACTGGGTTAAAGAGGAATGAACTTCGCAAGAAAGCAAAACTATGGGTTTGGGAAAGGAAATATTTTGTTTCAACAGTTATTTTACTATAAAAATATTATTTGACTTACACATGTAAATAATGCAGAGGTTTTGCACACATGTATTCAATTATTTAAAGGCTTATTGTCTTATCAGGGAAAACTTTCCTACAGCTGGAAATGCTTTAGTGAGCTGAGTAACTGCTGAGTGATGGGGACTGCTTCCAGAAATATGCTGTCCCAGAGGTGGTTGGACAACAAGAGTGGAGTAAGTGTGCTTTCATGAAGGTTTGGAACATGATACACTTAGGGACATCTGTAGAAGGCTAAATCATCACCTTTTCATCGCACAGGAGGCAGCTGAAAAACAAGAATGATTTCTTTTTCCATCTGGTGGGGAGTGAGTCAGTGAGCTTCTTTCCACCATTTCTGTTTTAACCAAGGCCAATGCACTCATCCCTGTTGAATGCAGGACTCTGCTAGTAGAGTAACAACTCTGCACTACAAGAAGGAGCCCTGTTCACAGTAGGAAGTAGCCCCCTTACAGGGCTCTGTGCTGTGTGCACCTTTAGCTACTTGAAGGTCAGAAGCCTCATGTAAGCAGATGCAAAAAGAGGGAAGGATGAATCAATAGCCAGAGATAGCCACTTCTCTTCACAGACTAAAGGAACAGTCAAAATCAGTGGCTAAGATGCCTTTAGATGGCTAAAGTTAAGGGAGGTGAATCACAGTCAAATCCTAGTGTTGATGTGCAAATATGCAAGGATGCTGGGGTATTTTTCCACGCAGCTGCACCAAGCCTTTTTTGGTTGTTGTTTGTTTCATTGGTTTTTTTGATGTTTTTAATTTTTTATTTTGTGTGTGTGCATTCCAAACAAAGCTGAGAGGAAGGAAATGGAAGGAAGTAATGTTGTGGAAAGAACCCAGTAGGAAATAATGCTGACAACATCTGTGATACGTCCTTGGTTATTAATAAAAGATGTAGGAGAATGTTGCTCACCAGACCTTTTTGCTTACTGGTCACGTTTGGTCATTGCTGGAGGCTAAGAAGGAAAGTCTGGGATTTCCTTTAAAACAGTCAGTGCATGAGGTTGTTAACAACAGCTGGAGAACAGAATAAAAGGAGCAAATTACAGCAAAACAGTGTGTGGATATGGAATGTTACAGCATGGTAATGATGAGTATGTGCCCCATGTGGGGATTCAGACATGTCAAGGGATGTGACAGATTAGATCTCCAGTGTTCTATTCTGAAGGTCAATGTCTAGAGAATATGACATCACCTATGTAATTCTGAGAGATGGAAAGGTGAAAGGACATGAAAGCAATGCTTTTATGAGATGAAAAGCTCCCTCACAATTAAGCAAAGTACTTGTGTTTGTTAATAGAATTTATTTTTTCCATTTATTTACACCTGATGTTAAAAGTTAAGTAGTTTTTACTACTAGTAACTTTGATTATGACACACACATATTAATGGAATAATATACCCCTTTATTTTGTTTTTTAAGAATTTCTTAGTTCTTGGGAAATTAAGAACATGAATCAAATCTAAAAATAAGGCAATGATTACTTTCTTTTGATTATCTGGTGATTATTTCATTAATAGATAATTTAAAAGAAATTTGATTTTTATTATATTTTAATTTTTTAATTTTTTTTCACGCATTTTTTATCATACTCCTTATCCTGGGTACAATCTCCATCACACAGATGCCCTGAATTTTAGAATAAAAAAATCAAACTTGCCGAGTGCTAATGGAAGTGCCTCACTTCCATGTAGTGAGGAGGATCAGCTGAGAGATTGTGGTCATGGGAGGGAATGATCTGGGCAGGGATATAGCCTCTTCTGACCTTCATCGTGCTGCTGCAAAATAATTCCACTGGGTTGTCACTTTGCTCCCTCTCATCACACCACTGCTGGCTTTTCTTTTTATATAACATTAAAGGTGAAGCACTTGACTTCACCTCCAAGGCGCTTCAAAGCTGCACCTTCCCTACAGATCACCTACAATTCACAGAAAGTGTCATCTCCCAGCCCTGATGGGTTACTGATGCCAGCCAGCTGCAGCCTGCACTTGTTAGCATTTCAAGGAAGCAGCTTTGTGTCGTCTCTCACTCTGCCTGTGAGGAGCTCTCCACACACCTCGGTGCAGCTGCCTCATCACCCTCCATGGAAAGCTCCCCGTGGACAGGGTGCTTGTGACAGTCTCCAGACAACCAGGCTGCTGCCAGGCTGAGCCCCTCTGGGCTCTGCTGCCCACCCTCTGTCCCATCACTCCCATCTCCTCCCTGCTGGTTGTCTCTTCTCTTGTGTTGTCAGGCTTTTGTTCTTTTTATCCCCCTGACCTTGTACAGAGCTAAATAAATTAAAGCCCTTGTTGATGACTCCTGGGCGCTCTTGTAATAGTAGCTTGTAAGAATAGAAATGTGACTGAATTTAGTTATTTAAGACTTGGTGATAGAAAGCCTGGATTCATTACAGAACTTGTCAGACGCATGCTTTGTTCAATAAGATGTATTTCTGTCTCACTAACTTTAAATGGGAAGAGTGTATATTTATTTTTAAATCTGTGGTTAAGTATCTGGATGAATCATGCTGTTAAATAAGCTGTAATTTTGGTGTCATCAGCCCCTGCATATGCAGGTCCTCATTGTCACCCTTGCTCTGAGCTGCCTGCAGACACTTCACGGGGAATGCCACGGCCCCAGTGCCAATTAACCACACAACAGGAAAGGTGGAGAAGGCTCTGTTCTAGGGCTGGTGCTTGGCAAGGAGGTTGTGTCTTCAGTTCAGGGTTAATTACAAATAACCTCTGTTGCATAGCTGCATCCATGCACGTGGGAATAGAATTGAAAGGAATTAGAAAGTGATAGATGGAGATCAAAGGGAGGCTGGAGGCCTGGAAAATGAAAATTATCTAGCACCTCTAAATATGCTTAGGCAACCTGTCGTGTTACAGAACAAGAACATAAACTTGTCTTCTGACAGACTGGTGTGATTTACCCAATGCAGGATAGAATAAAATGTGTTTTGTATAGCAGGGCAAAGCAAAGAAAAGCATTATTAATTGTTTTGAATGTGTAGAATGAAATACTTTGTGATATACATAAAATACAGCAGCTGAGTTTGTTCTACATAGATGTAAATAGAAAATAATGGTACTCTATAAATTTCTGTCTTAATTATGGAAGGCTGATTGTATTTTGGATTTTGTTGCTGTTCAGGATGTTAACTATGCACTCTGCTCATGTGAGGTTCCTATTTTGGATCCTGCAAAGTATGGGGTTTAATAAAGCAGCAATCCAAAATCTAAAGAAATCAAAATGAACAGTATGGGATGAATGCACTCTTCAGAAATGCTTAAATGTAGGCTGGACTGAAATCTTCTGTTCCTCCTGGCACAGTTGTAGAAAGTCAGGATATGATCTGAGCTTGTGTGATTAATTAGTCTGAAGCTACTGGGGACTCTTTGCACATCTATTAGTTTTGCCCTTTAGGCCATGTGACACATAATTCCACCTTGAGTCCAGGCCCCTGCTGTTCCCTCCTGCCTTGCTGACTGCTCTGCCCCTCTCCAGGCAATATTCAGCTCCAGAGGAGCAGCTGGTCACCTCCAGTGTGCCCACTGCCATGAGACACAGTGCTCTGACAACACTGCAGAGGCCTCTTCTCTTTCAGGTATTGTTTTAACCCACATTTTTTAGCCGCTGCACAGCCTTCCCAACCTTGTCAGAAAGTCCTTAAGGATATAGGAGAAAATTATCTGCCTTTTATAAAATTGTTCCTAAAACAAGAACTTTAATTTCTACATGTTTCTAGAATAACTGCTTTTAGAACACTGTTTATCTAAGCTTTTTAAATACAGTTTAGAGCAAGTTTTGAGGAGCATAGGTTTGTTTGTAACATAATATATAAAATATTTTTAAGACCACATTGAAAAATACTGTATTTCTAGCTTAAAGTGAGAAGTAAACAGGGGTTACCATTAAATAAAGGAGAAACAAAACTATTTGTGATTCCCCAGTTTTTCACAATTATATTCCTAGATAAAAGGAGTTTTAAATTTTAAATTTTAAAGAGAGATATAGTGGTAAAAATGTGCAAGAATGAAAAATACAAAGACAGATTAAAAGTTAACAGGATGTCTTAGTTACTGACTGCGACAAATTTTCTAGTAAATTGGGAAATCAAAGATTTTAAGTTGTTTGAGTCAATTTTTATCCAGTAGAAAGACTGGGGGGTGCAAATCCTCACCCAGGAAACCAACATATTCTCATTTTTGCAGGTCACCCGCAGTGATTCTTAGCAGAATTTTCTGTGTCAGAATGGCTGGAAAAGATTGCCTTTGGAAGTCATTCCACATCTGGAAGAGTGTCATTAGTAGAGCAAGTGAAACTGTAGTTGTGTTCATATAAAGCCAATACTCAGAGGCCAAGATATGGCCAGGGAATATCATTATTTAGTCTGTAGGGTCAAAAATGTGCAGACTCTGAGGGAACAACCAGGCTCAACTGGCTCTGCTCAGCTTCTCATCAGCTCTGCCCACATGCCCAGGAGCCATGATTCAGCACTAAATCTTTGTATTTTATGTTAGCCTGTGTCTAGTCCTTGTTCCCTGCATGGAGGTTGGATCTACATTGTAGGTTTGCCGTCATCCATGTGTCTACATCCATGTGTCTATCTCCATCTCCTACAGCTCTGTGAAAGAGCTCCTGTATGGACCCTCATCACCAGATTAATCACCTTGCCTTGTCTGGGACTGTTAACAAAGCCTCTCCCTCCCTCTGTGACCACTGTCCCAGGCAGATCCTGTGCTAGGAAGAGCACCATCCTGCCAGCTTCAAACCTGCTGTGCACTGTGTGCCCTTTAATGGTGCATCTCTTCTGAGCCTGGCAAACCTTCACCTGTGTGAGTCACACCCCTGACGTGAATGCTCGTGTGCTCCTGGAGGATAAACAAAAATTCCATGCTCTGACCCCAAAAGCTGTGTTTTAATGAGCTGTTGAAAAGCCAAAGTTTCTTGCTGCAATATGAGGTATCCTGTACAGCATTGCAATGGGACAGCTGTTTGTAAATTTTAGGGGCATTGTCCCCAGTGCAGGAAAGAGCTGCCTTTTCTAACTAAGATTAGTAGTCAAGAGAGAGAGAGAGAGAGAGAAGACAGATGGCTGAACTATATTTCTGCTCTTCAATGCTCTCTGAAGGATCTTTCCTCTTGTCAGTGTTTACATGCCCTCAGGAGACATTAGCTTGACTAAAGATTTCTTTTACACAGGCTGCTCCCTGTGTGAAGGAAACACTCCATATAAGACCTGAGGTTGAATGTTTCAGTCCCATGTTTTGAATTCCAGTATAGTCACGGCAGAGCTTCCAGTCCTTTCAAACTGGGGTTTGTGTCTGTAAGTAGAATCCCACAGAATCACAGTATCACTGAGGTTTAAAGGGACCTCTGGAGGTCAACTGGTACAACCCTTCTTCTCAAGCAGGCTGCCCAGATCCATGTCCAAATGGCTTTTGAATACCTCCAAGGTATGGAAACACCACAACCTTTCTGGGCAACCTGCTTGCTCACTCTTACTGTGAAAAAGTGTTTCCTGGTGTTCAGAGGGAGTGATCCATGTTTCAGTGTGGGCTTATTGCCTCTCATCCTGTCACTGGGCACCACGGAGAAGAGCCTAGGTCCTCTTTGCCCCCTCCATCCAGGTATTTATAGGCATTAATGAATTCACTTCTGCTTTCCAAACTGCCCCAGCTCTCTCAACCTCTCCTCACAGAAGAGATGCTCCTGTTACTTAATGACATTTGTGGCCCTTTGCTGGACTCTCTCCAGTATGTTCATGCTTCTCATGTACTGAGCAATGCAGAAGCAGTAACTAAAATCTCTGCAACACAAAAAGTGTTCCTATGGAGATGTTGATTTTGGCAATAGCATGAGGCAGAATGGAATGGCTGATTCAAAGAAAATGTTCTTAATAATTTCACTACATCCACAGTATTGGCCACCTTCAGCATATACAGGAGCAAAACCCCCTTGGTTTTCATACCTCAATTTCTCTCAATAAGATATTAAAGTAAATAGTCAGGGCTGACATGGTCAAAAGCACTTTGGAGTATTTTCAGAACTTTAGGATCATTTGAAAACATTCACTGTTTGAGATTCAGTGGATCTTTACCAGAAAGTCATGAGAGATTTCAGTCACACCAGCAGCTGCCATGGAGAAAACTTCCTGATGTGTCACTGTGAGTTCACTTTCACGTGCGCCAAACTGAACAGCCAAAATCTACTTGTAAGCATATTAAAGCACATAGGTAACCATATACTTTCACACAGTAATGGGGTTATGTTTGCAGTGAAATTTTTATGCAGACAGTTTAGTGATGACATTTATGATAGCTAAAATTAGATTTTAGTTTTAAATTTGTTAGAATATCTATTTAGGAAGAGGAATAAAAAAGGAAGATCAGTAAGAATATTCAGAGCAAAATGCACAGAATAGAGAAGTGTTCTGCCATACATTTCATTCAGTAATTTTCTGAATGTACCAGAAAGGTAGAAGGTACCAGAAAAACTGCCACAACACCACAGACTTAAAGGAAAACAAAACTAAATGAAGACAAATCAAAGTGGAAAATATGATTGCATTGTTGCCCTCAATTTCATCTTCTAAGAAGATTACATATTGATGAAAACACAAGTATTTGTCCATTGGATATGAGCTAAGGGCTCAGACTGCACCTGCAGTGCCACTGGGAGTCACAGCAGTGACAACTCTGCTGACTACCAAGCCACATTAAGGAGGTACAGAGTGCTGCAGCACTGAGTGTTTCTTATTGGCTTGCTAAAGTCATGGTGTAATATATTGAATCAAGCTGTATCTTATATAAATAAATTTAGTAATTTCATTTTGCATGGTAATTACTTTTTATGTTAGTTTCCTTTGGGAGCCATCAAAATTATGTTTTGACAAAGCTAACAGCCTTAGATAGCCAAAACATCGCTGCTCATGAGTAGTGGGTGGTGTCTATCCATCTTTTACCTCTTCTCAAGAGATAAAGCAGTATGAAAGGAGATACAAAGGTTTAGAAATTTAAAAAATAAGGATATCTAGCTGATGGAGTTTTTGTGAAGAATACAAACAAAGCAAGTTAGCAGTTTGGCTTAATCTTTGTAATCTCATTTAATAGTACATTGAAGATAAAAATCTCTTTGCATGTGTGCAGTATGCGGTGAGTATAAAGGACTATTTTGAATGCTGGATATGGTGAAGTTTGCATGGGTTTCTAGAAAGCAGAGATATTTCATGGCAATTATAGAAGGTATTCTTTACATATTTTCTGTAACCAAAAAGAATATTGAATATATATATTTAACCATACACACTGTACATATTAGCATAATGCACAATTTAGAAAAGTCAAATGGAATGGAAGTGCCTTTCAGTCAGAAAAGATCAAGGTTATGCTGACATGGTCCAGCTTTTCTTTCCTCTATGATTTAATTTCAAAATACAATTCTGGTAAAACCCCTGTTACAGAAGGACCTGCATCAGTGGGATGTGATTAAGTTAGTTGTGTTTTCCTCTTACCACGTGGAAACCCATTCAAATGACTTAGACTGTGTCACACCTGGAAGAGTTGTGTTCCTAATTGTGCTGCAATAGTAGCCTATTGGGCCATTAATACATATTCACAGAATCTTGGAATTTTTAAGGTTCGAAAAGACCTTTAAGATCATCTTTACATCTCAGGTTTTGTCCCTGACACTAATATAATTTGAATAGACTAAACTATAATTTTTGTAACAACTGCCTTTTAAGAGGAATTGATTCATGCTTCCTCTTGCCCTCAAGTGGACTTGCAGTGCAGCCACTCTGAAATGACATAATTTATTGAAACTGCCCATGTGGTTGGTTAAATGAGTCTGAACCAAACAGTTTGCTAATGCCACTGAGCTTTGTTGGCTGTTTTTTACAATTATCTCAAATACAGTGTGGTAGTCTCCCCACACTGATCACAGTCTTGTCTCCTTTGTGCCTCTGGCAGTGGCTGTGTTTGTCCTCTCCGGGGTTCTTCATTCCAGTGCATGCTATTGATGGATGATGATCATCTTTTTCTGGAGTAGGCATGTAGAATAAATGAGCTCTACTTTTCACTTTTTCAGCCATAATCTTATTATGTAGATCTACATTCATGAGCTACATTCCCTACTTCATAAGAGAGGTTGCAAAACCTTTTACACCGACGAATAGGCACTTCAAATCAGCCTTTGAAATGAGAATTCCTGCTTATGAGAGTAGGCATGGCTGGGTGACATTCCGCGCAGTTCTGGGGACATGGTAGAGAAAGATGTTTTTATTGATCTAGTGAGGAGATAACCTCAGGAAGCAGTTTGTGTCAATATATTATTCTTTGACATCAGTTGGACTCATCACTGAAAAAACTAATGTGGTTTAAAACTCATGTGTCCTCTTTCTTTGTACTTACTTTGGAGTAGTTTGCTGCAAGTACCGCGGCAGAAACTTCATGGTAGCTTCATAATCTTTCTTATGCATTTCAAGCATTCTGGTGTTTGAAGTTTTCTACTGCTTTTTTTGCTTCTAAGAGGATGAAAGAGAGGCAAATTGGTTCCATCATCCACAGAAAGGAATATGCTTGTTTCCCACAGGTTTGTCTCTGGCACCTTCATTGCCTGACATTATCGGTCAATCCAGAGTCTGAAGGGGAATCCCTTCACTGACCGCAAGGCAAAACCTAAATTGTTGGTGATCATCCTTGCATCTCCATGTCTGAGCCTGACAGTGTTGGCAGCTGCTCACCATTTTGGACACCTTCTGAATTAAAGATGTGGGAAAAAGGCTACTTACCTTTGCCCTCAGATTATCATTCTTTATTGATTTTTCAGGTAGTCAGAAGTGAAGTTGCAAAAAGAATTCCAGGGCAATCAAGAGAGACTTCATGGACTTGGAATGACTGGTTAAGTGATCAGGAGCACAAGCGGTGTCCTCTGTCTTTCCAGCCTTACTCCAAGAAGAACATTGAGGTGCTGGAGCATGTCCAGAGAAGAGCAATAGAGCTGGTGAAGGGCCTGGAGCACAGGTCTGATGAGGAGAAGCTGAGAGAGCTGGGGTTGCTTAGTCTGGAGAAAAAAGAGACGGGGGGGGACCTTACCACTCTCTTCATTTGCCTGAAAGGAGGTTGCAGCCAGGTGGGGGTTACCTCTCCCAAGTAACAAGTGGCAGAACAAGAGGAAATAGCCTGAAATTGTGCCATGGGAGGTTTAGATTGGATACAAGGGAACATTTCTTCACTGAAAGGGTGATTGAATTGATACAGGCTGCCCTGGGAAGTGTTTGAGTTACCACTCCTGGAGATTTCTAGAAGACATGTAGATATGGATCTGGGAAACCTGGTTTAGTGGTGAACTTGGCAGTTCTGAGTTAACCATTGGGCTCAGTGGTCTTAAGGTCTTTTCCAACCTTAATGATCCAATAATTCTACAAATCACCTTGTAACAGTACTTCTCATCTTCCTTGAAAATCATTGTCTGTATGATATGCTAATGATATCCAGAAACACTCTATTTTGAAGCACTTAAAGGCAAGTCATGAAATTTACTGCTGTTCTAAGAAATATTTTATTCAGAGTACACCCACATAATTCATTATGCTGTTTTTTCCTCTTAAGCCAAACCTATCTCTCACTATTCAATTCACCAATGAGATATTTTTCAAGTTAGTAGGAAAAGAGACTGGAAAAAATGCCAAATCCCCCACCTCTCCAAACACTGTAAAAGAGAAATATGTAAAGATACTGATAATTATCTAGGTTTTGTGCTATATTGTGCTTTCAGTAGCCAAGAAAAAAGCTCCAAGAGAAATTTTCAGAAACAACCTTAATGGGACATGTTCCAGAAAGAAATAGTTGTTTGCAAAAAGAACAGACATCAATATTCACATGATTCTTAAAAATAATACTGTGTGTTTCCTTCCAAATAATTCCATGCAAGGAATTCAAGGTCATATACTGATGACAAGTAAACAAAAATTATTTTGATATTAGACAATGTTATGATTACAGTGCTGTTTAAGAATGACATACAGAAACCAAGTTTGATTAAATTCCCCAAGTTTAAATAATGGTTATTCATTCACTGGGGAGTTCTGAATTGTATTTTTGGAAATTAAACAGAACTATTCTCAGATTTATGATGACTGTGAGTACACACTGTAGTTTCATAACACACTGTTAGAGAAAGTCAACTGAACATCTCTAAAAAAATTCCACAGAAAGGAAGCTTTAGTTTTGTTAATAAGAGAATTTAAATTCTTTTTGAGTATAGAAGTGGATTTCTAAACTTCTTGAAGAGTCTAAAGATTTCTGATGAAAATAGCAATTCATATTTTGCAATGGGCAGAAGACAGAGGTGGGAAATGACAGAACATCTATGAGGAGGAATTCACTTCACCAAACACACTTTCTGAAGCAAAGACCTGAATGCCATTGGATGAGAAAAACTAAAGATGACGTAGACTATCTGAACAACAACAAAAAAAAACATTAAGAAAAGAACATAAATTAAAAAGATTTTTTTTTTGCCTCTGTATGTGCATATATATACACATATGTATATATATGGACAGCACCATGTGTTTGGGTGTGTACATACAGCCTGATGCCCAGAAGCAAGGATTTACCTCCTTCTTTTGAGAAGAGAATGGCCTGAAACAAGGCAGTAATACCTGCTTTAAAGAACCTGGAACTGAAGTAAGAAAAACTATGGTATGTTGCAATGATATGTTGTTCCACGGGGTAAAAGACAAGGCACTCTTCAGAAGACACAGGAACTTGCAATACTCTCCTTTTACTCAGCCATTTTTTATGATGAACTTTTAGGGACTTAATAGTCTTTGAGGCTTCTGTCCCTCTTTCATTTTTCATTAAAAATGCCAATTAGATAGGAATGTCTATAGTATGAACTACCTCTTTGGAACACCAGGCTAAAATATGGACATAAGATGTCTAATTTGTGCACTTAAATGGAATAAAAAAAAGTTTTCAAAGAAAAATTAGCAATGTTTAGAAGAACATCTTAAATCTTTGGGGTGGAAACTGATCAAATTATTCTAAATTATTTTAAGTGGCTTGGCTTTGAAATTTACAGAGAATAATGAAAATTGTGGCAGCAAGAACTTCAGATCAGTGATTAGAACCCTGCCGTAGCTCTTCAGGAGAAATATAATCTAGTGACCCATCTGTAGTGATGTCTTTTGATATGGTTCTGCCTTTCAAATAGTGAAGATTCAAAACTCTAATAACTTTTTAGGAGAGTTGCTCTGTATTTCAAAGTAGTCAGAATGTGCGCTAATATTTTTGTCTGATTGTTACTTAGAGTAATTCAAGAACTCTGTAACAATTTACCTTTTTAGAGATTTTAAAAGTTAGAATAATCTGCTTAATATTTTCTTTGGGAATTTACAAAAGAAACAGTTAATTAGTAGAAGCCTATAATTATCTTTTATTCCTAGAGAAATATCCCAACATTCTGCTGTTTTTAGAAAAATAAATTAATACTCAAATAGCCAGTATCTACACAGTTGCCTTATTAAGGATGAAAAAAAAAGTTATGACAGATCCATAGTACAAACTCTGGGCAGTTGTGAAGACTCAGATTTATCTACAGTAGCAACAGATGCGAACAGATAATGTACCATCTAGAAAAATAAAAAAGAAATTGAGCAGCATGATTAAAAAAATGTATTATGGTCTCCAGACATTTGTTTTAATATCAGTCATTTACTTGCTGCCTCAGTTGTCCAAATAGAGCAAATTTCAAACTCTACCCAGGGAGAATAATAAACAAAAGTGCCTTAATGCACACAAATTGTGAGAGACTTCAGAGGACCAAAGAAGACACAAATCTTAACAAATGAGTATATATTTTTATGATCTCATCAAATTGGCTTTGGTGTTAACCCTTGCAACATCTTGGTTTGCATAGAGTAGTAGAGATTTGCCAGTATTTTTTTTAAACATCCCAAGACTTCCAACTGATTATTATCAGCTGATCCAAATTCAATTTTCATGCTCTGGATCAGGCAAGTTACCATTTGCTCTATGGCCTGCTGCAGATTGTTCCAGGATTGGGTGAAAGAACAACAAATAATACATGTTCTGCTATTTTTTTTTTCCCCCTGTGTCTCAGAAGCACAGAGAAGGAATATCTATGTGGGGAAAGAAACAGACACACCTCACCTTTGTTAGTCTACCTGGAAAAGCTTTAAGACTGGAGAGCTTTGCAGTGTCTTGTCAGAAGAGAATATGAAGGAAATGGATGGATGGTGGGAAAACATGATCTGGAGCCTTCTGAGAAGAATAATCTCCTAGAAAGATCTGATGGCATATTTCTATGCTGATTTTTTGTTGTTGTGACAAATGTCAATTTAATTCACTCAGTAGCTGTATCAAAGTTCATTTCACAGACAGCCCTACAATCTTTACTTTTACAGTGAGGCAGGAACACAAGTGATAAAGTAAAGAGAGAGGAATAGCCCCTTCCTGGTGATGGGGGCTATTGTTCAGGCCTATGCATATCATGAGATATGGTGGTTGTTCTCAAATGAGAAATGGGGCCTGTGTTTCCACTCTCCTCTTTGTTGGATTGAATCCAGCTGCAATATTTCAAGCTATTTACTTCAGTTTTTCTTTTGATATGGATAATTATCTGCAGAATCACTGAAATGTAATGGATAATTTTCATTTGACAAGACCGTGAGTGGTAATTGCTTGCAGAGGTTACTGGTATTTAAGGATCACTGCTATGTGCAGCATATGTGGTACATGGCCACACACTTCCAGGTGCTCCTTCACAACCTCATGCACAGCCACTAACGCTTCAAGGTCTACCTGCCTCAGCACAGACATAACCATGGCAACAGATGCTTTGAGATGCACCTGCTCTGGTGTGGATTCATCCATGGCCACAGACACTTTGGGGTGCCCTGCCCCCCTGTGGACTCATCTTCAGCTCACCTTCATACTGGACTTCCAGCCTCTCCAGCTCAGCAGCACAGGCACAGCAGTGATGCCCTGGCCATCTGCCAGCCCAGACACATCACAATTGCTATTATCAAAATGTTCCCAGGCACAGCAGAGTAAGACAAGAAGCAGTGCAGCTCTGTATCAAGCAGTGAAAGCAAAAAGCAGCCACTAATGAGCACTGGACTCTAAAACATAGGCCAGCAAGCCCCATGGCAAGCACAGGAGCTTGGCAACTAATATCTAAACAGCAACATCAGCTATAAACTTGATCCAGCACATTTCAATCAAGTCAGTCTTTATCTTGAATGTTTTGAGCCCCACATTATATTCCAATAAGGAATGTTGTGGTTTAACCCCAGGCAGCAACTAAGCATGACCCAGCTCATTTGCTCGCTCCCCCCTGTCCCCACCACTGGGATGGGGTAAAGAATCAGAGGAGTGAAAGCAAGAAAGTCATGGTGAGATAAAATTTAATAGATAAAGCAAAAGCTGTGCATGCAAACAGTGCAAATCAAGGCATTCTTTCACCATATCCCATCATCAGGAAGAGGTTCAGCCATCTCCAGGGAAGCAGGGCTTTATCACATGTAACAGTTACTTGGGAACACAAATGTCACAACACCAAGGGTCCCCCCTTCCTTCTTTTTCCCATGCCTTGTATTGTTAGGCACAGAATAGTGTGGTACAGGATATCCCTTTAGTCAATGGGCACCAGCTGTCCCAGTCATGCCCCCTCCAGCTCCTCATGCATCCACATCCTGCTCACTGCTGGGCCAGTGGGAGAACAGAAAAGGCCTTGACTCTGTGTAGGCACTGCTCAGAAACACAGACGTATGCCTGAACTACCAACACTGCTTCCAGCACAAATCAAAAATATAGGCTTATATTAGCTACTGTGAAGAGATTGAACTCTGTCATCTCAGCCAAAGCCAGCTCAAATGACATTCAAAGGAATCTCAAACGTCTGCCACGTCTTTTTTATACTGTAAAGTACAATTCACTGAAAACACCTAATTTCAGCTTAACTTATATTGAGAAATGCTTCTCAGGTCCAGGATGGAGCTTTATATCACAGTAAAATCAACCCTGTCAGCCAATCTTCTTGTAGAGTCTGATCACTGTGGTTCACTCATGCCAAACGTTAGCACAAGTTTCTGGTTTTTACCACATCCTAGAGGATGATACTTCCCCTAAATTACTGTGTGGTTTCTCTTGCCCACATTCAAACCAAAATAAAAGTATTAAAAAACCCAACCAACCAACAAACTAAACCTGCAAATGTCATTATATTATTTCAGTCATGGATCTAAACCCAGCAGGCTGAGGTTTCTAAGGCCATGTACATTGCCAGTATTTCAAAATGGCACAGAACTGCTGGCACCCATTCCTTCAAATACTGCAAAACAGAGTGGCTACCTCCATAACTGTAACTGGAATTGGGCCCCAATTCATACCACTTCCTGAGTTGTGGATGGGAGAGTGCTCTGTGACCCCTGATAGGGTTTGGTTTAGCTTTTTTAAATATTAAGAGGATTTTGTTTTCTCGCTTGAGGATGTTGCTTATTACTGCAAAATTCCCAAGAAGTACAGACTAAAAATGTCCTGTACAAGAAAGTTGCAAATATCTAAAATTTATCAAGCAGATACTGAGAAAAATGATGCAATTAGGTTAAAAATGTTCCATGCAGCGTTTCAAACTGTGGTTCAATTTCTTTCTTTCACTTATGAGCTATGAAATACATCTAAACTAGGAGAGTTGTCTGAATATTTTAAATAATTTTCCAATATTTACTGAGAAAGTAATGTAATTTCTTTCACTGGCCTTTTTGTGTCTACTTTCCATAAAAATCTGAGAATCAAGTGGCAGTGATTATTTAACCTGAATGGTCACAGAAAATATAAACAACATAATGGAAAAGTGGTTTAATTCATACTACTCATAATGCTCATGTATAAACCAATCAAAAAGAATTTAAAAAATGTCATTTTTTTATCACTTAGAAAAAACCCCAGTATTCAGATAATAAGCAGTTGTCTTTTTGTACAGTCCATCCCCTTTCTCACAGAGCAGTTATGGAAAACTGTGCTCAGAAGAGCTAGTAAGACATTTCTTATTGTGACCTTGTCACACGTTGATTGGAGAAAGTGGTGCAATTGTGTTTGCATCTTTTCACAGAATCACGGAATTGTTATGGTTGGAAGGGACATCTGCAGATTATTGAGTCCAAACCTCATGCCAAGGCAGGGTCACCTGGAGCAGGTGACACTGGAATGTGTCCTGGTTTCTGGGTTTTGAATGTCTCCAGGGAGGGAGACTCCACAACTTCCCTGTGCAGCTCATTCCAGTGCTCTGCAACCATCAATGTAAAGAGGTTCTTCCTCATGTTGAGGTACAATTTCTTGTCCTCTGGCTGGGCATCACTGAAAAAAGCCTGGCAGCATCCTGTTGGCACCTGCCTTTGAGGTGTTTATATGTTTTGATGAGATCCCCTCTCAGTCTTGTTTTCTCCAGAATAAAGTGTCCAGCTCCTGCAGTGTCTTCTCATAAGAGAGGTGCTCCTGATCCCAAAATTCTTGTCCTTGCAAAAACCCTCGTGGAGGGACTTCAGAGCTGCTACTTAAGATGTTTCCATTTTGGACTGTTATAATCTGCTTCTTAAAGCAGGATCATTGATTTTTCCTCTCTATATAGCAAAACTCCTGGCAGCATAACTTTCCCTGGGTTGCTACCCACTGACATTCGTTGTGAACCACGGAGCATGTCTGAGTTCAAAGTCCTCCATCCACCTGGGCTGGCTTTTGATCAGGCTTAGAGACACAAAATAGAGCTATACTGGAAAAAAGGAACCCTTCACAACCTGCTTGTCTCCACTCCACAAGAGAAAGGAGAGAATAAATTATTCATTGTGAATCACTCAGCCTGCCTTGGTAGGCAGCCTTTCATAGTGTATCAACTTTAAATGAACTGCTCCCCTTCCCTCCTCTCAAAAGTGCCACCAGTTCTTAATGCATAGTGACACTCAGTTAACATGATAGACACATGACCTAAATGCTAGATATGGCCCACTGAAGAGACCACTTTTTTGAAATACTTGTGAATATTTTATAGATATTCTTTCTTTTCCACAATCAAAAGGAAAGAATAAAATAAATGTTCCAAAGTATTTTGTGTGTGTTAAAAGAAAAAAACAAAAGAGCAGAGAACATGCTCACTGTAAAGCAGTTTAGTGTATTCTCTTAGAAAATAGCTCTACCTACCTGCAGGCAGGTAGAATGCAAAGATCACTAGGCTGTTAGCTGTTCCACAATGAAGTTGTCCTTTTTCTGTCTTTGCAATAAAAAATATAGTCTAAAATTGCTGTAATTATGAAAATAATGGGAAAAAATATTTCCTCAAGCAATTTCAATTTCAGCCATTTGTCATTTTCACATGACAAGCTATTTCATGGGAAAATGTCAGGAGAGCTTTCAGTTAGAGGCTTAGAAGTTGATACTGTTCCCCTACTTAAAATACAATTTTGTATACTGAATTTTGGTTGGTTTGCAATCTGTCCTCTTCCTTCCTCTTTCTCTCCCCTCTCTGCCCTTTTATCTCATATGTCTTCTGTTCTCTTTATTGCCACACTGTAAATGTGAACGATCATGTTCTTGCATGCCAGGACTTAATAATTTGCCATTATATCATGCAAACACTGCTTTCACATAACTCACAGCATACTTAACCCTGCTCTGTCTCCATTCCTTATAGACAAAACCAAGGGAAGCTTTCCACTGACCTTAACAGTGTGTGAAAACAGACTTGGATTTTATAGATTTGAACAGGTTAATGCAGGGCTATTACTCTAGCTGAATGTAAATACCACCGATCATCTTTGCAGTTTTCATCCATGGTGATTCATCAGGCATTAATTTTCTCTTTCTTTGCAGTCACATTTTTTGTCCTCTAAACTTCTCCTGGGTAAGCTCACCTTGGCCTGTGGGATAAGAACTTTTGTCTTTGAGGAATGTGTTTTTTCTTCTGCAGACCTTTTTTCCTCCTTCCTTTTTGCAGATATCTAATGGGTATTTTCTAAGTTGTGGTAGAATCATACAAAAGCAATTAGCTGATAATTGGCTGTGGGGAAGGTGTGTTGCACAACATACTGAATGGACTCCTGGGAGAAGATGTCCTGCCTGCTGCTTCACAGATAGCCCTAACCATCCATTCAACTGCTCTGCTCATCAGGGAAATGGAAGATGAGATTCTGCTTCCATTTCTGGCTTGTCTAGACTATGACAACTCTAGGGTGGACACTACATTTACATAAATTTCCTAATATGGCTGTGTTCCCCATAGATTGGTCTGCATCCCAGTATTATTTACAATGGTGAAGATCAGGCAGAAAACAGGGAGTCTGAAAATAATTTCTCTTGATGCTTCATCTCCACAATCTCAGACCACAATTCCAAGCAATCTCTGTTCTAACAGTTCTGTGTTCTCAAGCAAAATTATTTATTTGTGTCTGAAGTCACTATCACAATGCCACAGCTCATGACGATTTTCATTCTGCATTGTTGCTTCAGTGAAATAACATAGGTTTGCTTGACTTAAAATCTTCCAGATTGGCACTCTACAAGGAACCGATGGAAAACTGCAAGTGTCCCTCCCTGAGGCAGCCAACCAGGAGACAGTGACATTTGGCACATTAGCACAGCAGTGCACAAAATGGATTTCAAGTTTCTCCCCATTGATTTCCCATCTGAAGCCGCTAATCCATCCCAGCTACAGTTCCAGTGCCACCACAGGAATGTGCAGTTATAGACTCTCAAGCAGAACTGTTTTCCCTCAACATGGATTCTGTTCTTTCAGAGCTAGCACCCTTGAATCAGATGTCACTTTCCTTCTTAGTTCCTGTTTGATAGACTGCATTGCTTTAACAATTAGTGTCTAAAAGTTTTATCAAATGACACTGATTAATTTATTGAGGATAGTCTTCCCTTTAAAACTGCCAGCATTCAGTGTGTTACAGCATCAATCTGACCATTTTGGAGCCACTGCAGTTGACCCTGGGCTCCCTTACACCCCTTCAGTATAATGCAAACTTTGAATCGTATTTTTTCAGAACTTTTAAAAGTCCAAGACAACTCCATTTATGTACATAGACATTTGTGTGACAGTTGTTTTCCTACTTATTTTTGGCCTGGAGGAAATAGCTCTTTACCTGTTGAAGTATTTTTTCTTCCTCCTGTCGTGGAGAACATTATCTCTTATCTGTGGAGTACTTTTAAAAGATGCTGTGCTGCACAAAACATGGTAACATACAGTTTTACTTAATCATCCATTTGGAAGGGCAGAAGTATAGATACACCAGTGTTAGAAAAATGATATCATTTTGAGGCTGATCACTAAGAAGGTTGGATGATTTAGTACAGCAGCCTTTTATAAATATTTGAGTTACAATATTTGCTCTTCTGATTGTTTATTGTTTTCATTTCTGAAATTAAAGTAGGGGGTGTATTTTTCCTTTCATTTAGGATTTGATGAGAATTTTGGTGGAGCTCCCTGCTTGCCACACCCCAGGCAGGAGGCACTAATTTTTTAAGGCTGCGGTACCATGAGACAAGATCTAGTGACGTTTCTGTCTCTCTCTCTGTGGGTGCCCCCTGTAAGGTTTTAGCAACACTTGGCATGTCTTTGGAAAACTGGCATTTCTCATTCCAGCCAAAAGCTCTCCAAGAGCTGGCTTTTCCTGTAGAACAAGAGGGAAAGAAAATAAAAAGAGCACTAGGAAAATCATATTGCGAGTCTTTATATTTCTTAACTCTGGTTCCTGGGTTTTTGGAGGACAAGAGTTTGTATCATATGCCAGCCATGTACCAGCTGTCAGGCCAGGCAACCAGATTAGTGTTAGAGGGTGCATCACATTGCCTTTACATTCCCTGTTTAGCACTGGCTTTCTCTGACTCACCAATGAATGCAGTGATTGCTCTTTCTCCCTTACTGTGCTCCTCTGCAAGCAGCATCATTTGGGTGAAATCTGCTCCTTGAGTATCTGCACATCCCAGCCCAACACCACTGCTTCTGCTTCACCACCAGATGCACCTGGGAAAACTTACTCAGCACTGCAGCCACCAGGCAGGACAAAATCCTCTTGAGGTGGCTGCTGAACTTGTTAGAAAATCAGGTTGGCTTTTGAAGGTGGGAAGCAGGTGAAGAGTCATGGAAACTTCTCCTTTCCTTTGTACCTCCCACCTACCTCAAATCTGCTTGGAGTTTCCCCAGACCCACTGCAGCTCTCTGAGTCTCTTGTGCTAGTGCTCTGTTCACAACTTCTCATGAAACCTTTCTGAAGTCTTCCAAGGGATCATAGCAGGGGCCTGGTTACGTCAGTACTGCAGAATTTTGTTTTTGGCATTGCAGGTAAAAATTATTTTGTTCTTGAGATAGCAATTGATGGTCTGTGCCATCATATAACCTGGGTACTAAAACCTGGAAACATCCCTATGGATCCCCATGGAAACTTGCCTGTGCACGACCAGGTGTGGACCATGACTGACAGGGTTCTACTCTAAGGGGACTTTAGTCCTCAAGGATATGGGACACACAGAGAAATTTGCAAAGCTTCCAAAAGCAATTATTTCTTAGGTATTGTGAGAAAAACACAGAAATAAATGAACTACAGAACATTTCTGCACAAACAATATTCACTTTGTAAAGATTTTTTTATTGCACTTTAGCAATTTTGAGCTTGTTATCAAATTTTAAAGATACTGTTGTCCTCTTCTATCTCCTCCCCATACATGTTTTCTTTTCTGGATCATGAATCCTTTTGTCAGCAGCAGATCTATAGCTGGTATTCTAAAATTATTCATATTTCTGGAATAACTCTTATGATAAATATGTATTTCTGAGGCAAGGTCTAATGACCATTCATTTCAGAGACTATGGTATCCTGGAGGATTGGTATGAAGGATAACCATTACCACAGGATTGGATAACTTTTCATTTTATAAATGTGTTAGGGTTGAAGGAATGAATTCTCAATGTGAAATAGAACAGATTTTAAAAGGTTCAATTTGAAAAATTTTATTATGGGAGTGTATTTCCATGGATGTGTTTAGTCTGTCTAGGTTTAACTTTATTTTATTTGTGATCACTTCCTCTTCAGCCTTTTTATTTTGCCCTTCTGTTCTTAAAAATTCCTATTATTTGTTAACAAATATTTTTTATCCATTATGCAACCTTTGCAGATCGTATTTTCTATCTCTGTGAGGGAGAAGAGTGATAGAAATTGAGTGTGAAGGAAGCCAGGGAACATGTGGGAGCTGGCTTACTTGTGCAAAGACAATTAAGACTAGCATCATTTACAGGTTAATGATTAAAGGCTCAGGGAACTGAAATGCATTCTCATCACATTTGCTGGGCTGCTAAGTTTTGATAAACAAACAACCCTGATGACAGAACTTCAGGTTTTACCATTAAACCTTAAGATGACTTATTTCACCCTTTGGTGACTACTGGCACTTTAGGAATAGAATCAGTATGAATTCTGCATATAAAGTGTAGGCATCTGTGTGTGAATTATCCTGCAACTCAAGGCATGTTAACTCCCAAACAAAGCCATTTTTAGCAAACTGCTCAATGGAGCAGTGATTTCAACAGCAAGTGATCTGCATTAAGATCCAGTCAAATACAGGCTTTAGTTTTGAGTGGAAGTATATCCAATGAATATGGCCACCTCAGATATGTTTTAAAACAGTATATTTGTACATAGTTAAAAAGCTTTACATCAGTTCCAGTGCATTTAGCAGTTCTGTTTTTTTTTTTTTTTTTNATTATTGGTTCAAGATTTACCCTAAGGTTTGGCTCTTACAGAATATGCTTAATAAATAGGAGATATCCATGAGACCATTACAAGGTTAACACTCACTGTGCACTCCTATAGGACAAACATGGAGAATGGGACGACCTCCAGTACAATATCAGGCCCACATGACAAATATGTTAGATGACAAAAGTTATTTACCACTTGCATTCAGGTCTCCTGAAAACAATTTTTCATTCTTTTCTTACCATTGTTTGCCCTTTGTGGGATATAGAGGCAATTCACCAAATTAATCAGCCCATCCAGGCATAGGATTGTACAGATCTCTGTTGAGAGTATGGGAATTATGCTGTGTTGGAAGAGATGCAGGAGCATTGCAAAGACTGTAGCAAGTTGCTAAGCATCAGTGAATATTTGACAAGGATTATTTGGCTAATCCTCCCTTTCCTGAAAACACCTTGGTAGTGGGCCAAGAACAAACTTTATGCCAACTTTGTCCTTTGAGCCTAAGCTAAAGATAGGCCACAGACGGTTCCTAGAACTGAACTTTTGGCTCCGAATGATCCCAGAAGGAAATTCAGCAGCCCAAAATAATCAGTGTGTACCATTGCCCAGTTACAGGTGGAGCTATTTTATTTAGTTCCTGTTTAAATATTTCTTCAGTGTATTCAGGATTCTTTTATAATGTATTTTAAAATGCATAGAACTACACTGGAGTTGCAAAGAGATGAACAAAGACAATCCCCTCCTCTAGGAGTGATTTTTAATAGAAACAGTGACTTTCTTTTTTGCCTTGGCAAGGTGGAAAACCAATTCTGAGTCAGGGATGTTGCCTTCTGCTTTGGGAATAATGCTTCTGTTTGTTGTTGAGTGTTCTATAAGCTCTGTGATTTTACAGCAAAATTTTTGCAAGTAGTTCCAATATGAAGTTCTGAAATACACATACTCATGTGGATTTGATTGGAAAAATTGTGTCTGTTCTCCACAGTGTGAGAAGGAGAGGAGAGATAATAGAAAGAATGATGTGGCAAACATAATTATCAGAGCAAACATTACTGAGATTAGAGTAATTCCTGCATCAGTGCCAACATCAAGCTGTTTACTGTCTATTAAATGGTGATTTGTGAGGGTATGACAAATGCCCCATAGACAAAGGAATTTTTTTCTGTAGAGTGAACTAAAAATGTTCATTTAAACAGTTATTTTTTTCAACTGTTTTTCTGGAAAGTAAATTGGAATTAAAGCCATTTAATTCTTACCAGAGAAGAAATTTTTACTGCTATGCCTGGATTCAGAGTCAGTTGTCCAGCCAAGAAAAAATGGATAAAGTAGTTTCCAGATTACTACAGTGTTAGTAAGAAATGCTTGGTCATTTCTCAGATTTCAGTAGATGATGCCTTTCTATCTACCCAAGGTCTCTCTATGGGGCATTTAAGTGTTTTAAACCAGAAAAGGGAGAAAGCTTGGAAGGCAGGGTCATGGCTAGCTCTCAGTTGCATGGTTAAGTGTTGGGGAAGGTGATACAGGGAAATCTTACAAATATGATTGTTTGGCAACAGGTCCTGAAAACATAAAACCTGTGAGTGACATAGAAATGAAGGCAGTTTTCGAGATGTAAGCAGGCCTCACCATGAGGCAGAATATTGAGCAATACCTCAGACAGGCCCAAGCCCCATGGGGAGGGTACTGTTGAGGCAGGAAAAAGGTATCTTAGAAATTAGCATTTAAATATTTAGGATGTAGCGCCTTACGTAAATCTTGTTGCTCCCGTAGGCTATATGTAAATCTTGTAAGATTTGTGTCTCACAATGGATTGGCTGCTGTGAATTAGAATATTCAACATAGAATGGGATAAAACTTACTGCAACTCTCTACCCAAGGTCTCTGTATGGGGCATTTAAGTGTTTTAAACCAGAAATGGGAGAAAGCTTGGAAGACAGGGTCATGGGTAGCTCTCAGTCGCATGGTTAAGCTCTCACTTCTGTGTCACAGAATGACCAGACTTTTTATATGCAATGTACTGAGAAGATAATGAGAATCAATAGCATCACAGTAAAATCCAACTTCGGCACTAATGATTCTTGCTTTATTTTTGGCTCAATTTAGAGTGAAAACCATTCTCCAGGTATGGAAAAATGGCAGAAATA
This sequence comes from Hylia prasina, assembly GCA_013397195.1. Classification (NCBI taxonomy): domain Eukaryota; kingdom Metazoa; phylum Chordata; class Aves; order Passeriformes; family Sylviidae; genus Hylia; species Hylia prasina. The sequence continues at coordinate 23,433 of VYXD01005337.1, forward strand.
GGCACAGTACAGGAGAGGAAACCAGTATTTCTGCATCCCACTACTGTACTCTAACGAGGCACCTGATAAGCCAATATTTCCTTTAGTGCTATATTTCGAAAATACCTATGGATTAGAACATGAGGGAAAACTAAGTGGGAAAAAAATGTGTGTTTTGTGGATCTAGAGGAACTGAGTAGGTTTCACACTACCATGAATGCAAAGTACCCTTCTTCAGCACCTCTGAGGCTTGACTCACAAAATAGTTGCTGCAGGCATATGGGTGTTATGTCTCCAGGGGAGCAAATGAGATGGAGCTGGAGTATACAAAACCTTGTCAATCAGTATCTAAATGGAAATTTAGGAGACATTTAACATCATTATATGATCACCACAGCATGCAGTGTTCCAGTGTTTGTAGATTCTTTTCAATGTACATTCTAGATAGAAACCCAATAGATCTGTGCTCCCTATGATCCAGGGAAATAGCCTGTTTGGCTGGGAACCATCTAGGGTAGATTTCTGAAAAGGCAAGCAATTCCTCTGCTTTTGTGCTGTCTGTGGTTTGAGACTTCAGCAGGCTCTTTCTACTGCTGGTCCTAAGTCCAGTACCCTCTTTCAAATGTAGAACCACAAAACTTTCCTTTAAAGGCTGTTGCCATGGTTCTGCTGTTCTCTTCCTTCCCTTCATTTCCCTGTCCCTCAGCCTGAGTGGATTCAGATCACATCCTCCACCTTTCTGGAGAGTACTCTGTGCTTTAGACTGGAGATTATGTCTGCTCAGCTGTAAATAAAATGAGGCAAAAAGAGGGGAAGAGAAATCTTTCAATTTTTAGGAAGACAGAATGAAGAAGAGACAGAAATGAATGAGATCTTTTTGAATGTGGTACTGGACTCTTTCAAGGTGGAAAGTGAAAGCAATGTTTTTTTCATCACTATGGAGATGAACAAGATATTTCTTCTAATCCATTATGCTTATAGCACTTGAAAATTCCCAAGTGTTTATTCTTTTCTGTGAAGAACTTCAAGGAATAACTTCACAGAGTATCACATCAGGTTATCAAATCATCTGCAAAGAACAGTGCTAGGTATTCTAAAGATGAGTCATCTAAAGGTCATGAATCTCTGAAAGGTATACCATGCATACTAAACTACTTTGAGGAGACTTTGTCTATGTGGTTTTCTTCAGAGTCTTTGTTATGAAAAACAGAGGAACACTTTTTGTTTGTTAGCTTGCCATAGTTGTGTCATAATTTACAAAGCTGCATACGTATTGCAATTATCTGTCTTAGATGTTGAGTTAATTTTGGAAGGCTTTTTGTTTTGGGTGGAATTTTTTGCTTTAGCAGACAAGAACATGATTTTATTCTGATAGAGCAACTACAATTCTAATATTAAAAGCTTTTACTTACATACAAGCTGCAGAATGCTAATGTAGCTGTTAGATACCTGTTTTCTATTTATTCAGTCCCATTTGAATTAACATTTAATATTTAAAGCCAAATGTGACAAAAAAAAAAAAGGATTGGTGTGAACAGCATCTATTTAGTAAATATAATTTTTCGCTTGGTTACTACTTGGTAGGGACATCTGAAAAAAATTCACGTTTTCAGAACACTGCTAGAAGAAGCTAGAGGTCATGACTTACGTATTCCTTAAAGTATGTCCTGTAGAAGAATAACTTTGTGAATGTCTCTGTGAAAGATGCAGTCCAGATAATTTGCTAGTGAGTAAAACCCAGAGGAGTGAATGTTTGTGCTTTGGTCAGAGAAAAAAACAAAGGCAATTCAAACAAAACTGGCTAAGAAAAACATGTTTACTGGATTTCCTCTGTTTTACCTCCTTCTTTTTTTCTCTCAATTCTTTCTCTTACTTTGCTCCACATTGCCTAAATACTTGCTCTATCCTTGCTTTGGACTGAGATGTCCCACAGAGCATAAAACTTGTTTTTAAATACAGGCAGCTGCAGCAGATAATGGGTAGATCTGTGATATTTGATGGATTTGGATATAAAACAGGAGAAGATCTGTATCTAGGCATAAGTGAATCATCAACATGCCTGGGAAGATCTCTCCCATAAACAAGGCAATTACAGGGAGCTGGTGCTTAATCCAAAACAGTTCAGGGATCCTTAGTGCAAACAAAAACTCATTTGAAAAATGTGGTCAGTAGGCTTGGGTTATGTAAAAATACAGCCTTTCCAGGATGAAGGGAAAGGAAAAGAAAAGAAGAAAAAAGAAAAAAAAGAAAAAAAGAAAAAAGAAAAAAAAAGAAAAAAAAGAAAAAAAGAAAAAAAGGAAAAAAGAAAAAAAAGAAAAAAAAGAAAAAAGAAAACAGAGAAAAAGAAAAAAAGAAAAAAGAAGAAAAGAAAAGAAAAAAGAAAAGAAAAAAAAGAAAAAAGAAAAGAAAAAGAAAAAGAAAAAGAAAAAGAAAAAGAAAAAGAAAAAGAAAAAGAAAAAGAAAAAGAAAAAGAAAAAGAAAAAGAAAAAGAAAAAGAAAAAGAAAAAGAAAAAGAAAAAGAAAAAGAAAAAAAAAGAAAAAGAAAAGAAAAGAAAAGAAAAGAAAAGAAAAGAAAAGAAAAGAAAAGAAAAGAAAAGAGAGATAAGAAAATATTTAGCAATGGAGTAACTCGAGCAAAGGGTGTGATTGCAGTGAAAACAATATATTTGTATGGATAAAAGAGGCCTACAAAAAGTTACAATGCACTGATTAAATGACATTTTAATTACCCCTACACTGCTAGAAATCTGAACTTCAGAACTGAGACCTAGGGAGAGAAGCAAGTTTGGGAAAGAGAGAAGCTTACCTGAGAGTGCTTAAGAAAAATGATTACATTCAAGTCAGAAACAAGATGGGCCTGCTCAACAGGGAATAGAATAAAAAATAGTTTATAAAGTACACTTCAAGGGAAAGGAGCTCAGATGACACCACTAATATCTATGATGCTTTGTGAATGACAAGTGATAATTAAGATTTATAATAAAAATATGTGTTTGCTTAGAGTCTAGGATTACATCAATATTTCTTTTCCTCCTTTTGAATTTAACTTTGGAGAAGATCCCTGAAGCCTGTTTTTAATTCCATTTTTCCCTCTGCTTAGGGAACACTGAATTTTGCTGCTCTAAACTCTTTTTGACCAGTGATGTTCTGAGCCATTTTTGATTTTCTGTGTTATTGAAGGGAACTTTTAATCCCAACTTAAAATAAAAGAGTTATTATTTCAAAATAATTTTAAATACTAACCACAGATGAATGACCGTGCTTCTTGCATGGTTTGAAATATTTCAGACATGAACCCTTCTTGGTCAGCGTAACCTGCTCCTCCTCCCAGCCTGCACACAGCCTGCAGCAGCTGGAGCAGGGTGAGAGCCACATGGGGAATGCCAGCAGATCCAAGTCTCCACCCAGACATGCAGGAAGCTGTGGGGTTCTGACACTGAGGTTCCCTGCAGAAGGGTCAGTATGGGGCCTTCATAACCCCATTTGAAGGATCTAATCCTCTGATTCAGCACAAGCCTGTGCTCATCCACAAAATTTTCACTTCCATAAATTCACTTTTACCTTGAATAGTTTTGTCAGAAGCATGTAAAAGATCTTTTGTATTCCGAGCCACACTAATTACACAGATTTAGCACTTGAGTCTGTTCAAAAAAGGCTCTTGAGAGAAAGTATACCCACGAGTCCCAGCATCAATCAATAAAAGATGGACTTTTAAGGGGAAAAAATCCCCCCAAACTCATAGTAACAGAGGTCCAAGATACTATCTCAGTATAACTAGTCTCCTGTTAACAAAGCTGACCTAGTGACAAAGTTAGATCTTTAAAGTTCTACAGATTCAGTTCTCCACAGATTGAACCATGAGGTCACATCCTGAGCAGATAGGAAGTCTACCAGACAATGAATTTTAGGTCACTCCAATACCTAATAGATCCACAAGCCATTTTCCAATGCTCTCTGTATCCTTCCCTTCATGATTTCCCTTCAATCAATTCAAACTTAGGACAAACCCCTCTACCATAAAAGTCAATGAGGTTTTGTCAGGAAACCTAATCTCAGCTTCAGGCTTTCATTTGATTTCTGTCTTCCTTTTTGTCTCATTTATGTTTTGTGTCAAAGCATACAGTGGCAGCACATCAGTCCATCCATTCAAAAGTATCCTGTATAAGTTCTGGTACTATAGTTTTTAGGATTTGGTTGCTTAGTTTAGTTGCTTTATAAAACTGAAGCAACTGTAAGAGTAAGCCAGGCCCGGAAAACATTTGGTGTGTGAAAATGTTTTCAAGAGTAATTGCATCTATATTTCTATTCCATCTTTACTCAGAGGATCTTGAGAACACTTCTGCTTCTGATAAGAAAAGGGGAGTTATGACTATTGCTCTCTTATGCATAGCAAATGTAGTTTCATAATCAGATTCTACAAGGTATTGATAAGTCTTGAAATTGAGCAGAGGAAAATATTCTTTATAGTTGCAGCAAGAGCTATTGCTTGAAAAGATACAAAAAAGATGGAGGTGAAATAACACAGACCTAAAGGCCAGTGAGACCCAGGGAGTGTGTAGAGCTTTGCTATGATTAGTTGAGAAATCAATATACCAAGCCTCTTGGTATGATAGTTACATTTGGATAAGGAATAAAATAAGGTGTGGATCTGACTATTCTAGTCTACCAACCTGAATAAACCCCTGAATCCTGAGAATGTTGATCACAAGGGTATATTTTAAATCTTTATGAATCATACTCAGTATTCTTTCCCCTTTGTATCATCAAAAGATAGTATAAATGTATATCACTCACAAAATAGAATTTAAGAATAGAAATAATTTAAGAATAGAAGTGCCCCTTCCTTTTGCAAAATTTTTTTGACAAATTAAAGGTTTTCTCTGGAAAAGAATACAATGGTTTTTTTATTACTTTTAATTTTTTTCTTGCAAATTTTCTACATTTTTTCTGCATTTTGCTACACGGTAGCAAAACAGTCCCATATCTCTGTGCTACAAGCCCCAGTGATATTTCACTGACTGGCATAAAGCAACATGGTTTCACTAAGCTCTTTGATTCTCCGATTGTATTTATTCATAAAAGAGTAACACCAAAACAGCAACCCTCCATATGGATTTTTTGTGACTATATGGTAGATTCAGGATTCATTTATTTTATTTGTTATACTGGGAAAAGTTCTTTCTGAAGACCATTGAGAGAGATTAGAAATAATAACATAAAATTGTGAAGTATTGCACTCATTCACACACTGACCTGGATCATTCTTAAGGTATACCACAGATTTACTAGTTTTGTTAAATGTGATTTTTTTTTGCTTGTTTGTTTTTTTGGTTTCTTAGGGGCTTGTTTTGGTTTGTTACAATACAAAGAAGTGAAGGACATGATTTCTGAAAAATATGCTTTTAATAGATCAAGGAAGAATAACAGTAGCTTGAGCAATCGAGCAGAACTCTGTGTATATACCTGAGTGGCAGGAACAGCAAAATTTTCCAAAAAATGTTAATAAAGAAAGCTAGTATTGAAATATTTTCCCCATGATTGTATTAAGATAAATTTGGCAATGGACAATAAAGATGGGTATTTTAATTCCATTCCTTTTTAGTGCAAGAAGGGATCATGAATGTTCTCTGCGACAGAGAACATAAGGAAGAACTAATTTCCCTTGATTGTGAACTACCCATTTTCTGATTCCTTGAGCCCTGGAGGAACTTTCTACAGGCTTTAGTGTGGCCTCCAAGCTGTGTTTGCAGGGCAAAAGGGACTTGGAAATGTTATTCACAAAGAGTACTGGGCTGGGGAGCCAGTCACCTAAACTGTTTGGTAGGAAAGACTAAGGACAAAGGAAAGTCTTAAATCTTTGCATACAGTGGTATTCCAGGCATCTGGCACAGCAGTATTGAAACTTGGTGTCCTGGGTTGACGGTGCCTCCTATCCCAAAATCCTGAAGTTTTGTCCTTGTGTTGTACATTGTTGTGTCTGGACGGCTGCGGCCGCCCCCCGCTTTGGGGGGCTGTTTTGGCCGTTTTTTCCTTTTTTTTTGGGGGCTAGTTTTTGTTTTAGCTAGCTAGTTTTTGCTTTAGCTGCTGCTTTTGCTTTTAGCTAGCTAGTTTTTTGCTTTTGCTGCTGCTTTTGGCTGCTTTGCTAGCTCTTTATTTTCCTACTGCTAGTTCTTTTGTTCTTTTTTTNTGTCCTAAACCAGGACACTTGGAAATTTGGATCTGTGGTAAGGGTAACCAAGCAAAATACATCCTTAAATAATTGTGATGCAGTATTTTTGTAGATCTAGTCCATAGGCAGAAAATAGAAACAAATTTGGAAGTTCTTGACTAAGCAAGCTAATGACTCGATGAATTACTGTCACCACTATGTACTGGTCAGATCTGACTCTAACTCTGTACCATGCCCCCACATAACCACAAGATGGTACAGAGACTTATTTTAATCAGGTTTGGTGAAATATGAAAAGTCAGTGAATCTTGAAAAACTAGGCAAAGTTTTGCTTCTAGATAGCAAAACAAGAGGTAGAGATAACACATTTATTTGGACCAGGACTTCTACCAATGTAAATGGTATGAATTTGCATAGATAGTAACTCAATTTTATAGAGTTGTAAGCTATGAAAAACTGTAACAGAAAAGCTAATGGAAGCATTTAATAATGAACAGTGAGCAGGCACCATAAATCCAAGCCAAAATAAACGTCAGAGAAATGTAGGCAACAGCTCTTCTTTTACAGGAAGGATTCCTTAGCTGCAGGATATTTAATAATTTTATTATACAGCAAATGTCTCATACACATCCTAAAAAACCACCAACAAGTTTAAACTAACATGAATTTCAAGACAGTTTTGAAAACTCTGGTAGGATTTGCAAGGATTCTGGGACCCTAAGGTAGATGGTTTAGATTCACATCTATTAGGATAACAGGTGTCTAATTGCCCTTTTTGAGGGCAATTAGACCACCAGCTATGGGAAAAGCTCCTCTGTGATCTCCAGCTATCCATGAAGTGCTCTCTTGTCTTACACTCACACACAAGGAGGGCTTCATTGTACTTTTTGCCTCCTTTGTGCAGAGATGTATTCCGCCTTCCTTGGAGGGGGGTTGGCAGAGAAATCTAACCTCAGTCAAGCAGAAATCGAGCGCATGGGGTTTCCTAGAAGACAGCTTTGAAAAGTGATGATGGAAGAATAACCCTCTTATGACAAGTATTTACAATTTCTGGTTTCTGTGGTATGAGAATGGAGAGGTTAGTTGCCAAAAAAATAAGACCAGACAAGATGCCATTCCACTTGCCCACAGAATTTCATGACAAATCTTTTAAGACCAGAACTTAATTGCAAGCTGAGGCAGTTTCCTATGTTTCCTCTCAGGTCAGAAACACTTGCCCCAAAAAGGGTTTGTACATGGGACCATTCACTTGGCAGGACATTTGCTTGCAGCTGAGGCTCTGTCTGTTTCAAGTTTTGGAGGAGACCATTAAAGGGTCTTTAAAATAAGATGCCCCTGCTGTAAGATATTTTATTACCTGAGGGTCTAATTAATTTTTTCTTCATTCTTGAAATGAATAACACTCCCATTGACATAAGCTGGGCTCCTACCTGACCAGAAGTTGAATTTGAACTTTTGAGTGTGATCCACAAATAATATTGAACACATTGAGAAGGAAGGAACTGCTTGCTACAAAAATATACAGCTTGTGCAGTTTCATCTCTCCCTGTGTCTTTATAAGTGTGCACACATTCTGGGACACACAGGAACACATGCACCCGGAGTGGAGTAACCTTTTATGTATTTTCTCCTCAATATTTATAAAAAGTTTCCCTTTCTATCATACATATACTTTTTCTTTGCTTACTGCATAAAAACTGCATTTTTTTTCTTTGGAAGCTCTTTTAATATATTCTCTCAATTTTACTGCCCAAAAGCAAATACAGCCATTTTAATCTTTTAAATGACATCCCAGTTTAGTTTGGAAAATGTTAAGCGTATCTCTATTTTCTTCCTCTGGATTTCCTTCAAATGACTCACAGGTGAGGCCTTGGGCTTTTTGTGGTAGACTCTCGTTGTCTGCTCATGGCTCAACAGGATCAGCACTGATCCTAGAGGAGATCACCTCACCAAATCCAGGCCTTCTCCACAAAAGTCTTGATTTCCACAGAAGTGGGGACTTATAAGTATTCATCATCCTTTATGATAGATAATATTCTGTGCATGTCAGATTGTTCAGTGAACCCCCTGGGGTGGTGGGAGGAAGGAAATCAGGTTGAATTATTATGAAGGCTTTGTTTAAGCAGACATACAAAGGACATTTTGGAAGCATAGTAAGTGCATGTGCTGGTGAGAAGATTTTAATCTGAGTTATTAGCTTAAAAAATTAATCCTTCACCTTATTTTTTCACATTATCAGGTTTTACAGCTAGAAGAAGCTATTTGTTATAATATGCATCAAAGGGTTCTTGCTGTAATGAAAGGTGCAAAATAAATTATTCTGTGATCACATTCAAGTTTTTTGCTTTATTCATATTATCATTAGAGATTTCTTCTCAGTCAGCTAGATATTGATAGTTGTGAATATTTGATGTACTTCAGTAATTAGAGATGTGAATAAGAAATTAATTTATAAGTAGTATTATTCACATTGAAAAGTGTTTATCTAATATGCAAGAACCATCCTTGATTACAATGTCAATATACAGTTTAGCATTGTTAGGTGATTTCATTTGCTAGTGGTTGCCATATCCTTACAGGTAACATAGTGTATCCAAATACCTATGGGCAGTGTCTCAGCGCAGTAAGCACTGAGACAGTGATTCTTATCTCTGGAGGATGCTTATCCCAAGGTACAACATGGATCTGAATGAGGATCAAAACTTTTATCTTCTTTCTTTAGGTTTATCTCTGGAACAAGAAATTAAAGAGGCTGATTGCCACAACACGACACGAAAGAACTTCACGAGGACATGGTGATGAGCAAAGCAGGAAAAGCCTGAGTTTATTTACAAAACTCAATTTCATACATTTTCAAAGGTGCCTGTGGATTGGAGGACGAAATCCCACCTCCCAAACCACATTGGTCAAGACAACTGTCAATCAACTTTCTCCTCCTACCTAAAATATGTAAACAACGAAGGACAGTTAGGAAAACAAAGCTATTGTTTATAGTAAAAGTGTGGGAAAGTAAAAATTCTGACTCCAGTATGAAAGACAATTCAGAAGGCCTAGAAAAGTCCTCAAAACCAGGGTGACAGTTGATCAACATATTGCAGAAGTGGATACTATTTAGTAGATATTATGTCTAATGTCAATTTTCTAATGGAGGAGTTGGATTTTCTGCTGGTGTAAAATGATAAATCAACATCAAATCTTACCTGGCCACAAGGAATTCATCCCTATGTTTTCAAGCTGGACATGTTCTAAAATTGCTATCTTTTGATTCTGAGTTTTACAACTAAGGTAAGGTATTCAGCCCTAATTAACAAAAAGTGAAAAAGCTTATTTGCTTTTGTTGCGCAAGACACACTCAGATCCTGTCATCACTCTTGGTTCAACATAGCAGTTTCAAGGAAAGTATAGATCTATATTATTCAGCTTTCTTCTTAGAGAGGGGAAAAAAAATAGCTTTTTTTTTTTTTTAACAAAAAGAGAAAATATCCAATCCAATTTTGTTGTGGTGGAAAATGAAATGGCAGTGTTTTTCTCCTTCCTCTCTATTATAAAGATTGACATGCTCATTTTCTTGCAAAAAAAGACATTAGATTCAGTAAATTAATCTGTTTTTAAAAATCATACACTCATCACCAGCCTGCTCTAGAAGCAATATGAACATTAAAGCTTTCATTATTTCTATTAGCAGAACACAGATCATGCACTTCAGAAAAACAATTAGCCACCAAGTCTGGCTGATAGTTATGCAGGTGATTATAACCATTGTGAGCATAAGAAGTGATTGTAGCTCTTGATAATGGGTATCTTTGACAATGGAGGAATTTCTGCAGTGAAGTAGGAAAATTGTATGCAAGTTAAATAATTTCTGTTTTTACACGTCACCAGACATATTTGCAAGTGTATGTTGTTTAGCAATCCAAACTAAACACACCAGAATGAGCCACCACTTTTAATGAGACAATCTTTTAATAAGAATGTCAAAAATAAAAAGCAGCTTTACATAGATCTTCAGATTAATATATAATCCTTTGGGAAAAACAAATTGTACTGTGGATCTATTCAGAATATAAACATTTCTCTTGTAACTAGGTTGTCCTGGTAAATGTGGACTGAAGCCAGTTTGCAGATAAACACAAGTTGAGTGACAGATTGGAAGGAGCAAAATGGATTGTGATGTTCAGTTGCTGGTTATTTGAGATGACAATATTGTATGCCTTTCCATAATGCCCCTCTCCATAAATATTTCATAGACCTTTATATTAAAATCACTGTTTATTACCATCCAATATTTCTGTGTGGAAAAGTATTTTATTCCCTCCCTTCTAGGAGGGATAGAAATCTTTCTCTATCTGTCAGTCTAAATGTGCTGCACACGTTATTGATTTCCCAGAAATGTCTCCATCAGGACAAGTTGGTTTTGGCTCCTAAATGATCCTGGCTGAGCTGTGTGTATCTGGCTGGGCTGGCAGTAGTGACATAACATCATGAACAAAGTGTCTTTCCACACTGCAAAGGCCAAAAGAGGTTTGGACAGTCTATTTATTTGTTTGTCTGTCTCACACTATTTGTTTGTCTGACATCTGTGCACATCTACGCAACTGTCAAGATTCATGGAGAACACAAGTCTATGTACTTCCCTTTTTATTGTGGAATGGACTGCTGAGTGGACTGCCACAAGCTGCCTCCAAGACAAACGAGGTCTGAGCCAACAACCCCACAGCATGTTATTGCTTTACTGGCGTGATTTAGCCCTTGAGTATTCATTAAGAGAGAAATCTAGGAGTTTAAACAGAAACTGATAAAATTCAGCCACAAATTTTATCTTGCTGAAAGGGTTTTATGTTGTGGATTAACTTCAAAGTTTCATTGTTTTATCTATTTGTGTAGTAATTGTCTTTTACCTTATAAATACCTGTGAAATAAACATATCTGGGTATTGAAAAAAGCCTCTGTGTATTTTTGTGGTATACTGCATGTCTGTATTTTTTTTGCTCTATTATCTGCTTGGTTCTTTTTATAGTGTTTATGTATTGCTCTTTGCTATTAGCATTTGAAGACTTTTCAGAATTAACTTTTAAATGGAATCACAGGTCATTTATCTTAGAATGTGTGCTGAGAAGTAATCAATTGTAGCATCCCTTTATTGATGGTGCTTTGAAAGTCTTCCAGAAAAACTCTTTGCCTTGTTCTGTAGTTCATTCTGATGGGATTGATTTATGCTAAATATATGTCCTTGTGTTCCACAAGAGAGCTTCATTTTAGTGGGTGGCATCTTCCTATCCTTCACTGGCAGTAATAATAATAAAAAAAAAGGATAATGTTGCTCATGAAAATACTATAGCCATTAGCAGAATTTAATTATTCAGAGAAGTAGAGTGGAGCCATTAATAAGACATTGTAATGACGTTAAACACCACCCACAAAACAGGAACATTCCTATACTCCCATGCAGATTTCACAGACTGAAGCCTTGTTTGTGATAAGAAAGAAAAATATTGGACACAAAATCTGCTTAATTATGAAGCAAAAGTGATTTCAAATTAAAAGAGGAAATCAAATTTGTGAAAGAGGGTGGAATAGTAAAATACTGTGTTCTTCTTAGATTAATTTCTATGTAACTTTCATTAATCCCACGGCAGAAAAATTTCCAGAGGCAAGACAGACCTTTGTAAGCCTCAGGTTAAGGCTTCCCTCTTTAAAGGGCAAATACCAATGAACTCTAAAAAAATTTAAAAATGAAGAATTAAAATTATCAATAAGACAAAGCAAATGCATGCAGAATAGCTGCAAATGGTTTATGGGAATAACAGTGCAATTGTATTTAAAAACCTAGACACCTCTGGGGAGACAAACCTGTGTCAGATGTAAAAAGATGCAAAATTTTAAAATATTTTCAAGTATTTAATGAAACCTCTCAACTGAAACAGGCTTGCTAAATTATTGAAAAATCTAATTAATATATGTAGCTCTTAGAGCTTGGATTTGCTCCTTCTGAAGTGACCCATATATCTCTCAGAGAACAGGATATCAGAAGAATTCCAAGGATTGCAGAAATTGCTAAGAGGTATTAAAGAAGTGATTTCATCTTTCATGTAATATCAACTGCATTCCTCCGATCTACATTATGGGAGAAAATAAATTTTGTGTATTAAAAGACAAAAAATAAATGCATTTAATCTTGTTCCATGAATTCTCAGACTTTTGAAATTCATGAAGGACAAAAACGAAACTTATTCTAGGGATCACTGACTTCCTCCTCTCTATATGTTTTGACATGAAGTAATGTTTTTCTGACTAGAATTTGTTGACAGAAGTTTCTCACTTTTTGAAAGCATAAGTTCAAGCAGAAAAATACGACAATGGACAGCTTTTCCTGGCGTTGGACTTGGTCTCTGGAAGGTACTGTGGTGTGTGCAATGCCAGTAAGAGAGAGAGTTACCCCATTATTAGTCATGACCCCTGCAACCTTTTAATATTGCTTGACAGAAGATTGGAAAGCTGCTTCGAGATGGTGATTTTCTTCATGGAAACTGGACTTGTTGTGCTGCCACTCCCTTTCCTTACATCCTGGGGAAAAAAATATGTGTATATCTATATGTATATATGTGCTTGTGTGCAAGAAGATGAGAAAGGGAGGAAATACTATAAAAAGTAACAGTTGGAAAAAAGATACTTTTCAGAAGTGAATTCTGGGAAAGAATCTGAAAAGACTAAAAAGCTGAAATGGTCAGGTTTTTTTTCTATATTCCAGTGAATGCGTCATTTAAGACATTAATTACGAGTGAGAAAATGAGACAATAAAAGGAGAATAATGGCTGATCATGTTTAAATTACTGAGCCACATTCAAGCATCATAATCACTGCTAAGAACTGGTTCAAGAAAATATGAAATTTCCAAGATATCTATGGAGGCGCTGATATTATTTACAAAGAAGATTTTTTTTTTCTCTTAGAAATTTGCCTATTTTAATGACAGATTCCCTTAGTAGTAATATGAACAGGGTTTTTCTCACAGTTTAGGAAGTCCTTTTACCAGACCAGATTAAAAAATTGCAAAGAAAGACTCAACAACTTAAAAATGTGGTTACATCTCTCAAAGACTATAAAACCAAGTGGTTTGAAAAATCAGCTCTGTTGGAGCTGTGAGGGGAGTGTGGGGACTGAGGCCTCTGTTATCCCTCAGGGAGATCTGGAGGCCTGGGGAGTGTGCTGAGAATGGGTTGCAGCATTTTGAAATTGGGCAGCACCTGCAAGAGGTTATTTCAGAGAGAAGGTAGGCAGGATTTACAACGGAATGTGCTTGTGTCCCTTGTCTTCAGAGACTGCTAAAAACTCCTTAAGTGTTAGCATAACTTAATAAATCAGGATGGGGTACTCAATGCAGGGTGATTGGAAAGGGAAAATAGTTAATCCTTATTTTTTTTGTGCTTGCATGTAGATTATCCAGCCTGTCCTACCAGCACTCAGGAGAGGAACAGAGAAAATGTCTGTGTTTCTGGAACCCACTGCTGTGCATGGCTGGACTGAGAAGGGAAGAGAGCACATTCCACTGCCGTATAGAAATGCAGGAGAACAAGTAAGAAAGCTCCTGCAGTACTTAGAGGAAATATAGCTGTCCCAGAATACAGAAATGGACTTCTCAGGGAAAAGATATATACTGTTAAAAGCCAGGCTGGAAAAGATTAACACAGTGAAAACATGCCTTCAGCATGCTACTGCCAATGGGCTGTGCTACAGAACATCATTTACTTTTGCTTCCCTGTTGTTAGCTATTGCAGGTGTATTTTATGCCTGCATTTTCATATCCTGTCTTTAACATAATTTATCTGATTTTATCTCGTTATTTTTTTATATTAGTCCCAGGAAATGCACGAAACTGCCCTGCTGTTTTAATATTTCCTCCATGCTACAGGAAGACAGTTTTCAATGTTTTGTGCAAAGATTAAAATATTCACTCAAAGTTCTTGCTCATATTTTTTAAAGGACAGTATTTCTCTTGCCTGTACAGTGGTAGCAGTTTTTCCTAGAAATACATCTTCCATTTGGGAAATCTTAACTTCTAGTACAATAAATGCACTGACAGCCACCATAAAGTATAAACAAGACAGATACCAAGTGAGGGAAAACTATAAGAGGCCAGGTATTGTTTTTAATTTATGGAGACAGACTGTGGTTATTAACAGTTTCTAAATCCCAGTAAAAGCTCATTATGCCCAGTTAGTTACAGTGTAGCTCACTTTCCATTCTCTTTAAAAATGCAGTAATCCAGATATGAAAGGATACATTCTTCCATGTGCTAGGGAAATTTAAGCAAGAAAGTGAAAGGGCTGATGGTTATTAGTGCTAGTGTTGACATTTAAGAATTCAAGAGTCTCTCTGAGGAGCTGAACCTGTGTCAATTGTGAAAGGAAAGGGGGCTGTGAAATAATTTCATTCCTATAATGAAATCGCTGACATGAAATCTCCCAGTTGCTGAATTATTTAGAGGAGGAAAAAGTAGTAAGTAAAATCTGCTTTTGTCATTGCTAAAATAATTGCTTCTGTATTTTCTACTTCCACATTTTTCTCTGGAGGCTTTTTATATCCACAAGTAACAGGTGGACTTTCACCACATATAGGCTTTTGGCAATTTCTTTTATGAAGTAAGTCATACAGAAGGAAATAATTAGGATAGCCAACAGATTAAACCTGGGATGCAATGCCCAGTAGCAGCAGCAGCAACTTAATCTTTTTGGGCATGTACATTTTATGTGAAGGAGACCTTCAAGGAATTCTCATATTGACCAGTGTGGGTGCCTCAGACAAAGTTCTTCTCTTTTTGAACTCATATAGACCAAGTGGGCCTCGCTATAGGACTTTAATAAGTAATAAAAAATAAAGTCCAAGTCCACACTAGAGCAAGCTGAAATGTCAGAGCAGAGCTTATGCTTTTAAATGTCTTTAGTTTTTTGAATGCCTCTTTTGTTTAGTCAGGTTTTGTCCAGCTGTAGGTTGTGGTGTAATTTCCTTGAGGTGATTTGGTTATAGCACACACAGAGCCTCCTGAAGGCTTTTTCTCCAGGTTTGGAAAATTACTTCACTGCAGTCACACGTGTTTAAGTTCAGCTGCTTTCCAGAATTTTTATAATTTAACCAGAACAATGGCAAAACCTGATTATTGCAAGAGCCCTTTTACACTTAATATAACACTGAGAGGTTATATTGCTTCTGCCCATATGTGTTTGAAAATAAATATTGATTGTGCATTTGCCTTTTGTGTTCAAGTGTCAGTGTTTATTACTCACTCAATTTGCAATTTTCCTCCACTGTTATGCTAACAAATTTCTTCAGTGAAGTACTGCAGACAAATCTTTTTTAATGTGGTTTTCCATCTCCTGGGCAACGTTAAGTCTTTACATCCTCACACCTCAAACTCTCAACTTTTTCATTTCAAGACCTAATTCCTCATCTGTCTGCTGACTCTTCAATCTGTCTCTGTAAAGCCTTATTGCACATCTAACTCTTATGGTGTCATTTCTTTTCCCTAGTGGTTAGCCGCAGAATTTTCAGTGGAACTACAACAAACAATGAACAATAAACATTTCTGGGAATATAATGAGAATATAGATATTTATGTGGGACTGAATATTCAGGGAAGATAAAGTTAACTCTTGACAGAATTGTGGCAGTGAGGGAGATTTTTCATGGTGTGACTCCAGCTATTTGAAAGAGTACACCCATGGGAGACTGCAAAACATTGATGACCAATCAGTTGTCATTTCTGTTATGTATCATAGTTGTAATAAATAAAGTAGTAGAAATGATTCATATTATGCTTCTTATCACATATTCCTTTGGTGTGAAGATGGGGAGAGTAAAAAGCCTTGACCCTGTGTAAGGACTGTTCAGTTATAGCTAAAACCTCCCTGTATTTTCAAGCACAAATCCCTTTTTCCAACACAAGTCCAAAATGTAGCCCCATACTAGCTACTGTGGAGAAAATTAACTCTACCCCAGCCAAAAGCAGCACACAGGTATTCTCCTTCACCCAAAGAAATAATGGTGTTCAAAGAAGTATTCTGAAGAGGCAGCTGCACTGAGTAAAAGGTACACTGTGATATATGAGCTGATATGAAAAGCAAGGTAGTCAGACATTGTGAAAAAATAGCACTCTCCTCAATTAACCTAGCCTGTAAATAAACTGCAGAAATTCCTGTGTTAGTTATGACCAAAGGAAAAAAAAATCTAATCTTTGGTTTAAAGGTTCACTGATAGTTCTGCAATAGACTTTCAGTAAGCGGTTAGGATAAAAAAGATATTATCTTTAGATGGAGATTTGTAAATTCAGGAGATTTTAGAATGAGACTGGATGTCATGACCCAGACTGCTCTTTCCAGTCCTGTTTGATTATGCAGCTGCTGTTTACCCTCTTACCAAATATTTCTTATTTGTCCTGTGGAATTAAAGACAGTTACCCGACTGCATGTCTTTAATTCTCATGTCTTAAGTGAGGGCCATTTGTTAAGTCTGAAATGTCTTCAACACTTTAATGAATCTAAAAGGCTCTTGCAGAAATGAAGCAACCATTTCATGCTCAGGTGTGTTGAAAATGATAATGTATGAAAAGTTTAAACTGCTACAGTTTTTCTTCCTGTTTTTAACTATTGTGCTGTAAACATGAGAGAGATTATTTATGGACTATTTCTTAACATCAGTGTATGGCCTCACATCACTATTTGGCTTTCTTACAATGTCTGAAGTGGTGAAGGTTGTTCAAGTAGACCAGTCAATGATTTGTGATGTACCATTTCTTTTTCATCGAAGTGATATGCCAGGCTAATACAGCATAACAGCTCCCTCATACCCTGCTTTAATCATTACTTGATGCTGCATGAAGTCATAGTAACAACAAGTCCAAATTCAATATCTGTTGGCTTCCTCATAGCATACTAAGTGGCTGGTGATTTTTATCTATTAGAAGTTCTTCTGCTTTTCTTTTTTTCCCATGAACTAGAAGCTTTTCCGTTTGTTTGTTCTAAGATATTTGTGGTTTGGGACGCTGGCATTTCCAGATTCACATTTGATCTGATGTGACTGACTATAATGTGGATCTGGCTTTGTGACTGAACTGGTGGCCTAAAATTAAATTTTAATGAGTGAAATGAAATATGTATTTGTAAAGTGAGATTCATCTAAGGCTAGAGCAGCTAAGATGAAACATGCCCTAAAACTACCTATATACCTCTTTCATACTGTCAATTACAAGAACCTCTGGCAAGGAGGTTAGAGGTAGAAATTCTACAGTTTAGGCATATAAATGAGGTCAGTATAAACCACATATAACACAAACCTGTGAAGCTTAATGTGTAGGTTGCCTTAATACCTGTCAATTGCATCAGACACATCTAACATCCCTGGATGTGACTTCCATCTGTGTGTGCAGTCTCATTTCCAATAGCTTTTGGTTTTTTGCTTACCACCAAATGACTTCAGGTCTCAACTTGTTCAAGGAAGAGAATTTTCTTCTGATTCTGTGACTTCTGTGAATATTTTTCATTTTGCCTTTTTCAGATTTTTAACTGCTTTGTTCTTAGAAGAACAAAGAAAGCTCCTACATGCTGAGAGCTAACAGCTGATATACTGAAGGAATGTAGTCTCTGCTCCCATTTGCTTGACTGTGGCTCATGAGAACTTCCAAAAAATCCCCTTTCCTCACCAGGAAGTTCTGGAGCACTACTCACTTATTTGAAAATGGTTTTCTATTTGAGGCTGTGTCACAAAGAGATGATAGAGCCTCTTTGTATCCTTGATTACATTTTGCCTGAGCCATTAGAGAAATCCCTATCAAACTGAACAAAACAATACAGAGCAGGTGTTATCATGTAATCTTTGGTGGATGTTATTGCAAAGCCTGTTCAGTGACAACTGTGAAATTATTTGGAAAATTTGTCTGTACAGTAAAATACATTGCAAACCATAGTCACAGTCATCCCAAGATGATACCCAAGGTGTTACATCAGGCAGGTTCCCCAAATTTATAGCAAGCAAGGTCCCAGTTTATTTTATAATCTTGAAAGGAGGTCCCTTTGATGCAGTACTGCACAGTCCAGTGCTACAATGCTGGTTTTTTCATGGTTCCTGCCAAATCCATTAGCTTCATAGAAGCCCTATGGATAGAAGGCTTGTTGATTGCTTTTGTAATTACTAAATTAGCAGGATATAAAAGAAAGAAACACTGCTGAAACAAATTATAAGTGCCAGAATGCTACATGTAGCATTTCATTGTGTTTTACATATGAATTACACCATCATTCTGGACTTGGCTAGTGTATGATATCAAAGTTGAATTTTTACAATTTAACAGGTTTTGTCAGATAGATCTAAACTAAAGAGCTGCTTAATTGCTGTCTTCTGGCACACTGACATCTCTAAAAGTAAACAGCATGTCCATAGTTTACTATTCATTATAGCTTGAACTAAACAATATCTTTAAACAATATCACAGACAAAAGTCTGTGAGACTCAGACATTTAAAGTCAGTTTTTTTCATTTTTTCCAGTTTATTTGTTTATACTTTTAGCTCAGCAGTTTCAGTCTATGATGGAGAACATTACTGAATGTTATTCTCTGATGTTTCATTGCCAATCCTCTGTATAACACACACCAGCTATGCTATAGCCTTTCTAAAAGAAAAAGTTAGTTTTACAGTTCTGTAAACACTTTTATTCTAATCTAATACTTCGATTATTTTACTTTCTGATATAGTGTCTTTTGAATTTACATTTCTGTCTTACGTAGCTTTTTGTTGTATTTATTCTGAGTTTGAAAGGCTCTACTATTTTTAATCAAAATAAGGAAAAATAATTGACGTTTCTCTAATTGGAAAAAATATTGTACCATAATTGGATATACTCTTGTAATGCCTTGCCAGAACACTGATGCAGGGGTCATTTATATGACTAATGCTGTCCCTCAAAGATGCTGAGAGGTTCACAGGCTGCATTAAATTCCAGGAAGGGTCTGTACCAGAGATTCCCTGCTTGATTAGGAGAGATACACCATTCCATCTGGCAAAAAGAGGCAATGACGTAAATGGGAATAAAGGGCAAGAACTTTACTCTGTTGAAGAAAATGGACAAAAGGGTAAATATTTAGATACATCTGCCTTGTCAGTTCAACAAAAAAGGGCAGGAGAACTGGAAACCTTCACATGACAGTTTCTATCGACCAAAGCAATAGCATAATCTCATTAAAAGGAGTGGCATGGGAAGATGCAAAGCTGCCCAGGGGCTTCTAACTGTTCTAGTACTATTTGTTCACCCTTTATTTAACACCACCATTAGAAAGCCTAATGGACTGTTTATATCAGACTATTAGACACATGGCAAGATCTTTAGTAATTGGAGTGTGATATATAGTAATGGGCTATTTTTTGCTTGGCGCTACCTACAATCAGGCCAGTGCTGAATATTTATTTACTGCATGTTCCAGATATAAAGGCAGCCGGGCTTGAGCTGCCAGGGAGAAAGGCTAGGGTGAAAACAGGTTTTCCTGAGGCTCTGTAAGCTGAAACATTAGCTGCTTGTTTTATCTGGATTTTTTTTACACACCATGGTGAGTTATTTGATAATATCAGCTTGAGGCTATGCTTAGATCATGTTTCCTCAGAACATTGCCTGGAAGGCTGTGTCAGACTGTAGTGTCATTAAATATATATTACAAATGCTCCAACAAATTAGGTAATTAATTACAATTCTATAGGAGAGGCCATTTGATATTACTATTCTTCTCATGGTAGATTAGATTTGATGATGCTGTATTTATGATATTCTTTCTGAGCCATTAAAACCTATTACTGGCTCTGGAGAAAACATACTTGAAAGCAAGGGGCTTTGTCAAGTTTCAAATACATTTGTGAAGTTGAAAACACATTAGCAATGTTAAATTTTCTTTCATTTCTTCTAAAAATTAAATATTGAATTTGTAGGACTGAAGATAAAGCAATAAAAGTCTTACAGAGGAATTGAAAAAACTCAACAAAACAACCAAGAACACTCTCCCCACTCCACAGTCCTCATTTTTATCAGACTAGCCTTTGTACCTCTCTAGAGTGTGAGTCCATTGTAGGCTTAACTGGCTATTTGTATTTGCTATAGCAACATAATGCAAATAAACAGAGTATGAAGGACATCTAGCACCAAGAGCTAGCCACAATTATAAACTCCCAAACAGCAGTCAATATTTTTTTCTAACTTTTGTATTGAAATCAAGTGATGGTGTACACATAGCAGAAAAATTCCTGTAAGGGCCAGAACATGTTCTTGATGCCCATCTCTGTGCTGAGGGGGCTGTGGGGCTGTCTCTGCAGGAGGAGGTCCCTTGTGCAGGGTGGGGAAGCAGTTGTATTCCTTTGGGGAAGCACAAGGCAGGGATGCCTGGTGAGAAAGAAGACCAAACCCTGAGGAGCAGCCCCTACTTTTTCTTCTTAAATAAGATGATGGCATTTCCTGTCTTTTGGGTAATGAAAAAAAAATACTGTCGAGTTTTGGATGTGTAACCTTCAATTTATTTTTGGTATGCCAAAGCAATATCTGTGCAGAACAATAGGCTGTGTTTGGATGTCGTGCTGCAGACCTATGACTTGGAGAACCTGATTCTCCTTTCAGAGCCATTTAATCTCATTTCCTGCCATGAGATTTCAGCTGATAGATATGCAAATCATAAATAATTAAAAGGTCACGTATGCCTAGAAATTCCTGAAGTATAGCATCTGTAGGGATTTTGCCTAGGAATAAAGGGCAGGAAAGCAATGAAAAGGATTATCTTGAAAGTGAAAAATAGACTTTTTTACTAATCAATGCAGAGACAGGAGCAATCAATACCCAATCTAAAGAAAAATCAATAGCACTCAAAACACATGGTTCCTCTTTTGCACAGGTTATGCTACTATAACACTTTGTCATCCCATGGCTTGGAAAATTCCAATGCATTTGCATGTAAATTCTCTTCCATTAACAATGTCCAATTCCCTTTCTCAGCTGTGTTATTGGGATACTGTGAAAAAAGATAAGAGAAAACATTCAGCATTGCCTCTACTTCTACAATAATATATAAAGAAGAACTGTTCAGGTATTATTGTAGCAATCATGCTCCATAATGATTATTCTATCCCTTCCTAATAGTGTGGTATAAGGGTTCTGCTGTTTATTAATTCCTTTTTACTGAAATATCGACATCAAAATATAATTTTTTGTCAATAATTTTTATAATAATATATCAAAGTTAAAATAATTTTTGAATAGCTGGACAAAAAATATCACTGATAAAGCAAATTTAGTGAAGGAAATTTCAACAACAAATTATTGATCAATAAAATAGTCTGAAAAACAAGACAGTTAGTAAAGATGACAGCTACTGCCCTCTGTATATAAGAAAAGAAAAAATTGAATATAGAAATCAAGTTATTATTATTATTTTCCTTATTATTTTCTTACTATTTTCTCAGGAAATATGTGTAACTGAGAGCTTCAGAAAGAACTTACTCCCATTTGCCACACAGTCCAATGGCACTGAGCAAACAGAAATAACTCTGCAGGTTTTATGAGCTTTCTCTGCTACAGTTCATCACCACAGTGAAAATTTTATTGTGGATCTAATTAACATGAACTGAAGGTAATAGGATGGCTTAAAAAACAATTGCAATTAGGATATATTTTCCCCTCCATAAAGACATCAGTTTTGCCTTATAAACGCTTCACTCAAAAGCACTTATTGTTCTTGGCAACTGAAGGGGCAGAGAGTGGACAATTTCTTGCACTGCTCATTTACAGCCACAATAATGAAAAAACAAATTCAGATACCCTCAACCAGAGAGTGATAGAATCAGTCCATACTAAGGTCAACGTAAAACCCAGATCAGTTCACTAAAAGTTTGCTCACAGTGCAATTTGTTTTTATCTGCATGGTTGTTTTCCCTACAAAACATCTGGTAAAGTATATGTTGGTTGCATCAAGGTAAGGAATTTCTCAACCTTCTCCATAAACTGTTCTCAGACATACAGTTCTTGTCATGGTAAAGTAGGTATGTTATTTATAAAATTATACAGCTGCCATCAGGAACATCCAAGAGGGATTTGGAAATTAATTTCCAGATGCTGAAATGAAACAAGGCACTGAAAAGGCTCATAAGTGTTTTTAAAATAAGGCATTTATTAATAAAAAATTAATTTGACAAACAGGATAAATTTCAGACCTAAACATTTTCATATCTTTGCAGCATATTTCCACAAAGCAGAACTACAGAAAAAAATTAAAAGGTTAAGGAAGTGTGTGAAAACATGGTACTAAAATGTGAGAGTTTTTTTAACAATTTGTTTTAATGTGAAAATATTCCTCCAAAGTCCAGGGCAAATACCTACCAGCCCACCCCTACTCTAAATATTTATCTGCCTGTTGATTCCTTATTATTTTTACTCTTTCCATTCCTCTTTTGACATTTAATCATTCTATATCTCAGTTCAGGAACCTAAAATGCAGCTTCTTTCTTCCTTCTTTCCTCTACTTCTGTTCTATCTCATCTTTTAAGCTTTATGTTTTCTAAGAGTCAAGTTTTTACTATATGTTCAACACTTTTAGCTTTTGGGTATTTTTTTAGTGCGTGATAAGTTTAAAGGGGATAGTTATATGCTTACCAGTGCAAGGCAGCCTACC
The DNA here is from genome assembly GCA_013397195.1 of Hylia prasina. Classification (NCBI taxonomy): domain Eukaryota; kingdom Metazoa; phylum Chordata; class Aves; order Passeriformes; family Sylviidae; genus Hylia; species Hylia prasina. The sequence goes on from VYXD01005337.1 coordinate 46,267, forward strand.
AGCCTGTGTTACTGCCCAGTCTTAATGATCAAGCGTGGAATTTTAGAATCACAGAGTGGTTTGTGTTGGAAAGGGCCATAAAGGTCATCGAATTCCAACCACCCAGCCTTGGGCAAGATCACCTTCCACTGGACCAGGCTGTCTCTAGAGCCCTATCCAGCCTAGCCTTGATCAATTCCAGGGATGGAGAGTCCAAAACTCACCCAGCCTACCTGTTCCAGTGTGCCTCACCACTCTCTGAGTAAAGAATTTCTTCCTATTATGTAACCTAAACTCTGCTCTCTGTTTAAAACTACTGCCACTTGATCATCTTGCATTTGTCTAGGGCAAGACTGACAATGGATAAAAATCCATCTGTGTTTCATAATTCACTATACAGAAAATTCTATGCTCTCCCTGTGTAGCAGTTTGTCAGTTCCTTCTTGAAACTGAGGGAAACAATTTCTGTTGAGCAGTACTCCAGATGTAACATGATGAGTTTTTCCAGAGGGTGGTCCTGATTCTTCCTCAGGCTTTGAGTTTCCTCTCCTAGCAGAGAAGCTGGGAGTTTATGAATCTTCATGTACTGTTGCCAGAAGCCACAAGAAGCTTTGGAGATGGTTCTGGAGCAAATAGGAGTGAGTTAAACACAGGACATTGCCACAACACGACACGGAAGAACTTCACGAGGACACGGTGATGGGCAAAGCAGGAAAAGCCTGAGTTTATTTACAAAACTCAATTTTATACATTTCCAAAGGTGTCTGTGGATTGGAGGATGAAATCCCACCTCCCAAACCACATTGGTCAAGACAACTGTCAATAAACTTTCTCCTACCTAAAAATATGTAAACAACGAACGGTTAGGGGAAAAAAGCTATTGTTTATAGTAAAAGTGTGGGAAAGTAAAAATTCTGACTCCAATATGAAAGACAATTCAGAAGGCCTAGAAAAAATCCTCAAAACCAGGGTGACAGGACATCACCACAGCAAAGGGATGATGTACACCTGGAGGCATGAACGATATTAATCACAGCACCTACACTGACCACAGTTGGAACTAATCCAAAGTCATGTTCCCATGCTGAAGATGTCTTCCTGCCACTTCTTTTGTATTACATCCAAGGATTAGCATGGAGAAATAATTTTGGTGTCTTCTGTGTGCTGCTGCTTTATATGTCTTTCTCATTACCTGAATTACACTTCTTTAGCTACAATTCAGTAACTAATGACAGGTTAGAGAATTAACAGGCTGTGACTGCAATGTTCCCTGGGTGATAGCAATTAGTTGCCAACATTGTTCATGCTTTACCTGTAATCAGAATATCGTGCTTGTGCTTTAGTATTATCATTCCTGCCTCTGCTGTTCCAAGATATCAGCAGTGGACTTTACACACTCAGTTTTGGTGTACCTGGAAAATGTCCAGATTATACCCTTATGAGAAGGAAGATTCCAGAGACTCTTGATTACAAATTCTTGCAAATGGGTAAGTAAAAGGAAATTGTGTGTCTGGTAAGGAATAATTATAACAGAATTAGGCTTTAGTAGTGTATTTCCTCTAAAACATATAAACTTATCCTTAATGATTAAAGGAGTAATCCCTGTCTTCATTAAATGAGGCACGTCTCCACTCTTCATTTTTCAAAGAAATGTCTGAAAATGTGAATCAATCATAATAAGTGGGACATCGCTTGCCTGAGTCCACAGAGACTGAAATAATAGCCCTGGCATTGACAACATGACCCAGGTAGCCCAGTAAAACACAAATTGCAAGACATATTTTTCAAGGAAATACAAGAGGCATGTGTTTAGCATGTGCATGTGTTTAGCAATGCAGAGGACATCAGGCTCTGCTTTCCTGTATACGCAATGCAGTTCCCTTGCTAAAGATTCTGGGGCCTTTCTGTTGCCATCCTTACTCATGTGATGAAATGCAACAGTTGTTTAGGAGAGATGGATGGCTCCCTGCCACATTTATTGAGAAAGCAGTCCCAACGGGTGCTTCATCTTCACCTGAGTGGCAGAGAGGGTTTATGGCCTGGAGTTAAAGGGACAAATAGATACTTTTGTCTCCAAAATAGGACAGAGGTCAGTATGTGTCTTCATGGCTCTAAACAGACCTACTATATCCAGAGGCAGGAGAATATTGTTCAAAAAGGCAAAAGAATCTTTATATGAGAAACCTTTGCATCTACTGTTGGTCAGGAGAATTGAGAAATGCAAAAAAGTCACTATTTCATATTGGAGCTTCGTAAGAAGAAACTTAGCAAGATGGTGTGAGAGAATTGAACAAAAGCACATGGATAATAAATATAATCATTTCCGTTTACCTAAACTTGAGTTTCTGAGCAAGGACCACAATCTTCAAGCCCAGAACTCGGGCTGGGAAATCACTAGAAGCTGAAAAAATATAATACTATTATAATGGTCATAAATTAGGACACAGATTTTTTTCTTGCTTAAATTATTATTTGTTTTCAATTGTAATTTGTTTACATTTATATGAGGGAGAAATTATTACTACAGCTGTATTAAAATATACATATAAATATTATGAAAGACTAGATTTCAAATACGAGTCATACTGATACTTCAAAGCATCATAGATCCTAGAATTTAGGTGAAACACAGGCAAGTTTAAGTTTGTATTGTATAGATCAGGAGTGGTAGTAAATACAGAATTCCCTAAGAAATAGAATTGTGCAAAAAAGGCTTTTTTGTTTTTGTTATTTTGGTTTTGTTCATTCTATGCCTGAAAACCTGAGTTCTATATGCAGTAATTTTATGATTGGAATTGGATGGGATAGGTGATAGCTTGAAGCTGATGACATTTTCATCCAGGGCAGATGGGCAATGATATCACAAGAGTAACATCTGCAATAAATGGAACAGAACATATTTTGTACCAAAGATTGATGTGGTTTATAGCTTTCATGATGGTGACAGCCTTGGACTAGATGGCAAGTAAAGCACACATTCAAACTTGACTCCTCAATGTGGAATTCTCTAGATTCGAGCATACAAGGGTGGGAAAATGATGACTTGCTCTATTTAACTTGACCTGGGAGCAGACTTTTGGGTAAATAGTCCCATTTCTGTTACTCTTCCCTTTTTCTTCAGATATAGTTGCTCAGGTTTTTCAGTTTCCTACACTGACTGTGGGGTAAGTGAGAACCAAAATGTTTAGAAATGTTCAACTTTAGTTTCTCAGGTTCATAGATAATATGCTCAGTAAAGGTGTGAATTAGTCTTTTGTTTATTCTAGAACAGGCTCCTCACACAGAATGCATGTGCCTGTTTCTGCCACTGACATCCAACACATAAACTGTTCCTTCTTCTGATCCCAAATTTATCTGTGCACATGAACATGTAATTCTCACACAACATGTGTTAATGTGAGAATTATACATGAAGCTTTTGTCTGCTATTTGTGCAGTATCCTCTGCCTGGGAGTAAAGTCTATTTATCTCCAACTGGATTGCAGCAATAAAAGTGAGTCTAATAAACCATTCTGCAAAATGTGTTGGTGTGCAGCTGTGACTAGCACAGCACAGCAGACATGTTTACATAATTATAGGGAGCTTTCCTTCTTGCTTAAGAAGGTTTGAAATTTCTGGTTGCTTGTACTCAGAACACTGTCAAATCTGCAGCATGGATTGGCTGACTTCATTGGCCAAAACATCAGAGCATAGCAAGCAGAAAACCAAATCTTCTCTGCCAAAGAAGGATGGAGACGTCATTACACCTGGTGTCTTGATGATGTTCTGCAGAAAGCATCAGCCACAGCACAATTAATTGCAACTACAGATTCAGACAGAGGAGAAAAGAGAAGAAGCAACACAGCTCATCTGACAAAGAAATGGAATGGTATTGTCTAATTAATACCAATGCACACGTCGCCTGCCATGAGCATGTTAGTAGGGTTTTTGACAGTGACATTTGCTGAAATTTCACAGACTAAACTGCAGGAGCAGGTGCAAAAAAGATTGTAAAAGGATGGGAATTCCAAGGAGATTGATTGATTGATTGATTGATTGATTGAATATTTAATAAGCTGTGCTCTTCCAGCTAATAAAAAAAGACAGTTGAAGAGGGAGGGGGAAGGAAGGCATAATACGCAATGTCTTCAAAAGTTCTGCAACAAATTCCAGGAGTTAAAAGAAGCGAAAAGTTGTACACAAGTTGGTCCAAGCTAAATGAAAAAGTACATTTTTCTGTAAGTTCTGTGAAAAGGAATAATTGGCATTTTTATATATTATTTATTTGCATCTAACAGAAGATGCCAACAAGTCAGTTTTAAATGTTTTGTTTAGTCAATATCTTATTCACTCTGGGTTTGTGATATGGGCTGGTGGTATATTAATTTTATTGTAATGTGCTTGCAACATCACTGGAGCTCCCAGGATTCACATAAAGAAGAGAATAATTGGCTTTTCCTTTTCTTCAGCATTTGGTTACTCCTACCTCTGTGCTAAACTAGATCAAAAGAAGACAGTTGTCTTAACCTTTTTAATGAGATTTATAGTCATTGGACCATATAGTCACATATGGTTTTCTTCTGGATAAACCTTCTTCCTTACTCAGCCATTTCACTTATCAACCTTTAACAGATTTTTCCCAATATTCTGAAATGAGAGTCTGCTTCATGTTGAAAAAGGCCTGTGCATGTTAATATCCAATTCAAATTTTCAATATAGAGCCAAAATGCAGTTTAACTTGCATTTTTAAGAAAAATATCACATTTCTATATTAAGGAAGGATCTCTGTTGAATTTTATTTGGGGATTTGAAATGAATACAGATCATTCCTTTTTAAGTGCAGCATAATATTGTTGAACTGTGACCATTTAAGAGTTGGTTATTCTAACTTTACCAAGCCATAAGCTCTTTGGACCTGTTTACTCCTTAGAAAGTTTCCTACTAGTCCTTTCTTGTCCTTAGTTCCTTGAATGGGAAGAAGAGGAGCAGAGAGAAAAGATGGTATCTTCATTATAAACCTTCACTTCATTCTGAGAGTCCCTGTAAATCATTAAGATTGTGATACTTAAATTACACAATTTGTGAATAATTGCTCTCCTTCTATGATTCCTAACTAAATGTGACTAACATTTGGCACAGAAAGTAATTAAAAGCTTCCTGCATTAAATAAGTTTATTGGATGAGACATGCAGAAGGAAAGATGGCGTCTTTATGAAAGTATCACCAAATTAACAGCAAAAAATCAAAGCTGCACAGCTTCTGTAGTTAACCTACATTTTGTTTTCAATTGCAGCATGCATGCAACAGGAGGAAGCTCATGCTGAGTAAGGAAGAACACAGGAAAAGCCAGAAGTCGGGCTCATCCCTTAAGACAATTTCAGTGAGCAATAGAGATGATACTTATTCATGGGGACAGGTGAAATTGGCACACAGGAAGAGTGATGACAGTGATTCTTTGAGATGTTTCTTCCTGCACTGGATTCAAGAACCTTGTGATTTTGATTCTAGCACATTGGCATTGAGGGGGAAAAAAAGCTGTTTCATAAATGTGGATCTCTTTTTTTCCCCTTATCATCAGAAAGCTTCTATCTTCGAGAACGTGATTTCCTGTACTTCAGAAGACAAAACAACTCCTTGAAACAAAACTTTGGAAAACATTTTATCTATCAATTTGAAATGTGGCAATAAATTTTGAGCAAGAGTATTCAAGTGGCACTGTATTTCCTGGTGGTGAAGGTCTTAAATATTAATGGTTATACTGCACATTGTGATTGGTATTTAACAGCACAGGACACGTTCTTGGAACTGTAAGTTAGTCATCTGAGCTTTTGGTTATTGTGAGTCATATTTTCAATGATAACTTATTTCTTTGAGGAATATGAATGATATCAAGCATTAGTTTTTCCACAGGGCTGTCTCGAGTATTCTGGTGACATCTATTGTAGTTTCGTTTTATTCAGGAAGAGGTAAACTAGTCTCTTACTAGGGAATACTTTCAGAGTCTAGAAGGAAATCTCATTAAAATTGTTGCTGTTGTTTTTCCATTTCTCTCCATGCTCTATCCTTTTTAAGAGAACAGTTGTAATGTCACAAGTCTGCTGAGTTAATTTGAGATCAGACAGTTAGCTTGTCATCTATGTGTAAAATTGACAACCAAGCTGGAAAAAAAGGTTTCTTAATTTGACAGGAAACAATCTTGCAGTAAATCAGTTTTATATTTGGGTTGTGGGGAAGACAGCATAGTAATCTGTCAACTCTTTGCAGTTAACTATTTTTTATCATACTATGAAATTTGGACCTTGATCCAGTTTCTGTTACAGAGTCACACAAACTTGGAAGGATGTTGCTTGACACCCTGCTAAATTTGCGGTGAATTGAAATTAATACTGTGAATGTCCTGTGCACCATAAAGCAGCAATATTTTTTCCTAATGGTTTTATTTTCTAACTAATGTGGCAGGTATCTAGCATTCATAAGATTGGTTGGGTTTTGGTTGGTTTTTTTTCTAGCATAGGAAGTAATGAAAAATGTGACAAGGGTGACTTCAGGTCTCACTTGGATATTATGTTTTGTTAACTTGCCCACAGAAGTCCAGAAGGGTCTGTTGCAAAGATTATATGTGCTTACCAAAGCACAATTAGTGGGACAGGAAAATTGTTTCAAAGTGAACATGCAGGGACAAACTTGAATATACAGAAATTTTAAGAAGTGGAAAAAATCAGTCTTACATCTATATATTGTCTTCTTGCTTTTGTAGGCATCCTATCCTTTCAAAGCAGTGGGAAACATCTTAAGTGCTGCTTCTGTTTATCATTTATTTTTCCACTTTCTTCATTTGATATACTTTCCATTCCTTTTTCCTCTACCTGTGGATCTGTTTCAGAGCTTCTCACCAGAGTAGCCAGAGTGATGCCTCACAGGCTGGGGTAGAGGCAGGAATAGGCTCCCTGCTGAAGGAAAGGGAAATTTCGCTCCCATTTTCTTTCCCTCCCTGTGTTTTTCACAGCCATAGAGTTTATATTTAGCTGCAAACACATCTTCAGTCAGGTCTGCATGCTCATTTTTGCAGCTGAGAGAACTGCCAAGTCTTTGTTGTCAGAGAACTCCTGTTGAGCAGCACACCTCCCCAGGGATCACTACTAACCAGACAGCTTTCTTCCCTTTAGGGAGATGAGATTAGCTCAGTGGGTTAGAGCTTGGGGCTAATGGCACTCAAGGTTTGTGAGTTCAATGCCCATTTACTTAACACTGGACCTGATGGTCCTTGTGGGTCCCTTCCAATTCAGAACATGTTGTGAATCTCATTTGCACTTTTCAGTACCTGATCTCAATGTTCTGACAAAAAGCTTTTTGAGGTGTTTTTTCTTCTAAATTACTCTTTCCTCCCAGAAAACTTCACTTTCCACGCTGTAAATTTCACAGCAAAGCCTGTATTTACCAAGAGCTTCCATCTGCCCTATTCTCAGGCTTCAAGCATTAAATCCCACCATGCCTCTAGTCTTCACAAGAGCCAGGACTCCACCCCTCTTCTGCCCTGCATGTATTCTCTAGGTGCCTGGCTGCCTGCCTTCCCTGTTGTTTAGCACATCCTCCCCAGTTGTTCAGTCCCTCCAAGAGTGGCTGGAAATAAATTTTCAGCAGTGGACCTGCTTCCTCTCAGTGCAGCCTGGGGTGTGATCTGATTCTGCTCCTCACTTGTTGCATTCTCAAGGGAGGTTTTGCTGTGTTTATCATGCTTTAATAATACAGCTGGTCTTCAGTGTGCAGAAATGAGCACTGTGCAACACCTGCAAGCGATTTGAAGATGGAATTGCTTTGAAAAATCTCTAATGGATAATTTCCTAGTGCTATAATGCACCGTGTCCCCAAAGAAAAAGAAAAATCACCCATTGAAATCTAGTTTTCTTAAAAAACCCTATTATTAAAGTAAGCTCTGACGGTTTCCATGGCTACTATCTACTGTACATCAGTATTTGCTGTGACCAGCATTTTAAAGAGTCCAGGGTGAGTCCTGAGTACATGGATTCACACCTGTGAAATATTGTGTGTCACATTATAGAAGTGGTCTCGGCTACTGATTGTGACATTGATATTTTTGTCATAAAATATTGTATATTAAATCACAATAATATTTTACTTGAAATGCAGTGCAGTCAGCTGAACACCCAAGTTAGAAGAAAAATCCACATTTGCACCTGCCTTTCTTTTCAGAATAGATAATATACAGTTTTCTAAAGATACAGCTAACTACTATGATCTGTGCTCAGAGAAAGGTGCTGTGGTACAGTTTTCTTAAAAAGTTAAAATACATATTTTCTCATGTGCTAATTAAAATGCAAACACTCAGATAGTGGTTGAATCAATCCCAGTGACCTTTTTCCATTAAATTCTGTGAAGAATAATGTATTCTAAGGACTGCTGACTGTACCTAAATATTACAGATTTTGCCATAACACACCTCATCTCTTGGTGAGACACTGATTTCTTTATTTCTTAGAGTCCTAGATTTTAGAAGCCTTAACCTTTATTTTTTTTCCCCATTGGCTAATATTTTGAAGTTAAAGTGAGAAAGGCAGATCCTCCAATTTTTTAGTCACCAGCTGAAGGATCCAGTCCAGCATGTTAAATGGACAACAGGTTCTCCTCAACTAAATGCTGTCTGAATAGTTGGTGCACCAAATCAGTCCTGGTACAATCCTCAGGATTAGTAAGAGGAATTCAAGTTAGCAGTTTTGCAGATGTGCCTCTTTACAATTAGAAAAAGGATTTCTTTCCCCCCCAGCCTTGTTATCTGTCCAGTTTTGAGGATGTCTCTAGTGAACCTCTGGTATTTTACTGTGCTCACTCAAGCAGAAAGAAGAGTCTCCTCAATGCTCACTGCTTATTCTAAGTATCTGATCATTATAAATCCACTGAAGCTTCATTACAACAGGACCAAGTATAATAAATTTACTAATATTCACAGAGATGTCTAATGCTAGTGCCTGGGAGTTATTTGGTGTTGGTTAGGCATTAATAAGAAAATGATTTAGGTGAAATGCTGAACAGTAATGAACTATATTAGGCAAATCAGATGTTAATGTTAGCAGGCTTTTTAAATAGTAATATCTGCAATAACCTGCCTCATTTCTTTTTCAACCATGAAGATATTTCCCATCATGAAAACATCACATTTACATTGCTCTGACCTTTCTATGTCAATTAGTTTCCCCCTTTTTCTCTTATTAAGTTGTATGTAATGCTTCCAGTTGTCAGAAAATGGAGGTCAATGTCATCTTAAATGGCTTGCAAAAGCTTTTACCAGTGATTGTGTGGACATATAGGGCATTCTTAGAAGATGCTAATCTTCAGCTGTTGATATCCTAATACTATTAAGCTCCCTATGCACTTAGCCATGTGTTGAATAAATACATTTAAATAGTTCTCTCTTTTCTATTGTATAAGTTTATTAGTGATATGCAACACAAAACTTATTCCATATACAAAAGAACAAGAATATGTTGAACCTATCCAGTAAGCAAATTATAAAATAAGCAATTATGTTAATGACATCCAAGAGAAGGCAGCTCCAAATACTTAAAATCAGATGTCTCTGAAAATGAGTAAAGTGGGATAAAAGAAGAGATTTAAACCAACACCTTACTCCTGAGGGCCCCAAGCAGAGGATGAGATTTGTGTGTCCTGTTCCTTCTATCCCCTCCCTGCTCAAGATGAACTTCTACCCAGCATTAAGGCTGCAAGAAGCTGCAGGGGCTGTATTACTTCTGTTCCTCTGTCTTGCTAATACATTGCAGAATTGGGGAGGGGAAAGGGAGCAAATAAGCATTAATTACCTGCTTAAGGGAAACCTCATATGAGAGGTTGTATTGCTTGTCACCACTCCCATTACATGCATGCATAAAAAGTCTTCTTGAATAAGAAACCTCATCTCCCCGAGAAAAAAAATGGCATAGCTAATCTCTTGGAGAGGAAATAAGATGAAGCATTTTTTAAAAAATCACAGGGATCACTTGAGGGCTACAAGCTGTCAAAAGGAACAATTATGAGTAAACATGTTTACCCAGAGCCTGCAAACCCTTGGTAGGAGCTTTAGGTCTTATTTAGCATATGGTTCCAGGCAGTTGCTATTCATCCAGGCCAGCATTTTTGACAGGCAGCCAGATAAGTTTACACTTCCTCTCTGAGAGGCTTCAGAGCTGAATGCTAAGCAGTGAGCATCATCCCTCCAAGTGAATTTGACACCAACATCCCCAGTGAAACTGCAGTTTGGAGTAAGAGTAAAGTAGCAGGCGTGGATGTGGAGAGCAGTTTAGCTAATTGCTGTGATCAGCAAACAATCTATTCACTTGCAGGGACAGATACAAAGTCTGAAACAGTAGTGGAGGTGGGAAACTGCCTTTATTTTAGTAGATACACACTAATACTGCATGACCCTGGCAGGGTGGCAGGTGTCTGTGACTGAAGTTTTTGTTGCAGCCAGACCTATGTGTGGCCTAGACTTCTTTGCTATGATGGATTTATCTACCTCCACAAGCAGCTGTGTGTCTTGCCAAACCTACTGGTGTGTTAATGTCCACAGACTATACTTACTAGCATTTTCTTAATTGATTGTGTGTGGAAACAGGGTTCACAGCTACTAAAATTGATCTTACTTGATGTTACATGTCTATCCTATATGCAGAAGTGCCTAGATTACACAACAGAGACAAGTCTGCTGCTCCACTGTCTTAGAGAAAAATCTAGTATACTCCAAAGTTATACTTTATAACAGATTTTTATATTTCTACAAGTAAATCATACTACTTAGATAGATGTCACATAACAGGCACATCCTGCTATGAAAATAGACATTAAAAACCGCTTAATAACTTACAACCACTTTGGAAAATGAATCACTTTCTTCACCTTACTCACCCCAAGTTAACGAAAGAAAAGTAAAATGGAAACATTCTCAACAATAAAAGAGAGACATCCTATTGGTAGTATTTAAAACTTGTATATGTTTCTCAGATACTTCTAACAACCTTTTTTATAACATTTGTCTAAATAAGTCACTAAAGAAATGAAACAAAAACAACAGTGTGTTTTTGTCTACCTTTTAGCTGGCAGAAGAGATTTATGGGAATTCAGTTTATTAATGGGATAATAAGTAATGTACATACATGAATGTGTATAATAATACAGGCACACATGTACACATGTGGATCTCTATATAAAAACTATGCATAACTCAGCAGGTTTTAAGGGAAGTAGAATGTTTCATGTCTCTGTTATTAATTACATGAGATAGCCCACAGAGGGCTGAACGCCTTGTGTCTAATAGCAGGGTCCCTCTTGAGTTTGCCAGACTTCAGGTTAGGATCCAAAGTATTGCACTGCTGCCCTTTTCCCTAGATGTTTCCTGAGCAGTGATTCAGGCAGGACATTTGAGCAACACATTTTCAAGAAGAAACAGCTAAAAAACTGTTAATGCAAGGCTAAGCAGAGGCAATCACTATTTTATTAGTGTTATCAAGGCAGAAGGTAAGATTGTTAATCCAACTAGGTTTTATCGCATCTGATGACAATAATTTGCTTTCAAAAGGCTTAATGGCCTGAAGTATTATGCTATTATCATGTCAATGCTGTATGGGGAAAGAGTGCTAGTTTGAGTGCTAGCAGCACCTTAATTAGAAGGCTATGTCAAAATTATATAACGTTGTTACTTATAAGGGCATAAGAAAAAAGAACTTCAGTGCTGTCTTAACAGCCATTTCCTAATTCATGGTCTGTTACATGCTAACACTGAATATTAGAGTGAATAGGAGAAGATTAGATTTGAAATGGGAAAGAATGAGAATTTGTTTTAGATTAAGAGGAAAGGCTGTAGCAAGACCAAAGGCAGATTCTCTAGAACTTGCTGACACCTTTTACAAAGCACAAGTTTGAATACTTTTACTTTTTAAACAAAATTGACTCTTTTGTTTATTAACTTTGCATTTCAATCAGAGGAATCTAGTTAACTATAGGATACACAGCATGATTTAGGCTAAAGATACAGATTTGTTCTTAAGAGCCGTATCCTATCGTGCACACCCACATGATGCCAACATCAAAGGACTTCATGTGTGGAAACAGTGTGAGCTGCTGGCTGCCTCGCAGGGAACCACCACAGTTTTACAAACCTAACTTTCTGTATTAGTGTCCGGGCATTTCAGTGGGGGATGTTGTTGGCATGGAGTTCCTAACAGGAAGGACTGGATGCAGGGTCAGGTGTGGTGTTCCCAACCATCAGAACAAAAAGCCAGCAGAAAGCAGCATTTCCTGTCATGGGACTAAAGTATGTGACCCACCAGGGTGATGCTGACAAGGAGGGAGATACTGTCCCCATAGCTCTTCTGATAAATTTATTCCTGCTCACATAAGCACCTTGTCCTTATGCTATGTTTTCTTCCCTCGGGTCACTGTGGTGTCTGTTGTGCAGCTTGGTATCAGGCATCTGGTGTCTGATTACAGCAATTATTTCAATTTCTATGGCTACTGCTAGACAGTTTCTGCCAGTGTTGAGTATTTATAGGAAGGATGCCAAGACCTTAATCATCTCACATGCATTTTGAAAAATGGATTTTTATATAGACGTAAAATCAACATGAGTTTATTTAGATGTGTGGGTTTTGTTCACTTCTAATGGTGACTTAAAATTCAGATAGAGAACTTTCTATATTTAATCTGGAAAACTATGACCTCTTTAGCTTCTTCTCACTATTGTCAGAGAGGTGGTTTGGAAAGCTTTCATACCATCTGATAAGTCTTCCAATCTGTGAGGCTTCACAGCATCACCTTTCTATAAATACATATTCCCTGGGAATCTGTTGGGACAGGACTCAGGTGCTCCATCTCCTTCAATTATATTGTTTGATACAGCATGTTTGCTCTCTGCCTGCAGCAGCTGAGGTGTCTGCAGGCCCACTCTCCCCTGAGACAGCTGATGTGGTGAGGATGCTGCCTCCAGGCTGCACATGGGCCTGACATGCAGGAGCACAGCTACAAGTCCTCCAGTGCAGGTCCTTACCAGCGTGGGGGTGCTGCAGCACCACCTGAGGACACCCACTGTAGAGCCTTCCTGAACAGCTGGGTGTTATAAACCTCCCACTGTGTGTGCACAGAGATGAACATCCAGATCAGCCAGCTCAAGAATTATAACCTGCTCTCCTCGTTCCTCTTGGTATGGGACTGGGCATTTCTCACAGCACTCCACTGGGCTAAGTTAACATTTTTCATGCAACAGCATTCTCTGTATGTACACACCACATTTTTATGCACATGCTTTATACTTTTTAGCCTATATGAGAATATTCAGAATATTTCTGATCTACTTTTAATCTGATTTTGATGATTTTCAGTTAAGCTTGTAGCATGATGCATTTTAAGCATAAATTATCTTGAAATAATAAGAGAATTAACATGAATGAGGAAAAATATACTTCAATTATTTTTGTAGGCATCTTAAATCTCCTGCGATTGCATTTAGTTCAGAGAAAATAAGCTCTCTGCCTCCAATGTCAAGTAATTTGCCATACTAGAGTGATGGAAATATTCCCAAAGGAAGCTGCTGCTCTGGAAAAAGAAAACAGCATTAGACATTTAAAGCTTCAATGGTTAAAACGTTTACTTCATAAATATTAAAGCCAAGCCAAAGCTTCTAACCCTTCCACTCCCGTAAAGGATGGTGTTCAATCACAGTGGAGCAGAGAGGGTGTCAGTGAGGATGCTGGAAAGGATCAATGTAGTTCCCTAGCAACAGGGCTACGTGTCTGGGGTTCCTGCATCCGCAGGGACCCTCCTGACCCACTAAATCAAGGCAGCAGTTTCGCCTCTGCTGCCTTTGTGCTTTCTTGGAACAAACATTTGCACTGCTCTTATTTCTCAGATCAACCCAGAGATAAGAGAAACAAGTAGCGGTAGGGTTGGAGGAAGCTAATTATATTGCCTCTTTAAAAAGGCAGCTGTGTTGTCTGTCAGGATAATCCCTTAAAGAAAGGCATCTTTAGGAAGGGAAAGGAACCTGAAATGCACTGATATAATTATTGCTTTCTAATGTCAAGTAATGAACCTGATGTTTTATTTCAGAGCAATCTCAGTCTGTAGCCATGGAGTGTACCTTCTGAGCAGAGGTGATATTAACAGTGTTCACAGGGCTGCATAATTGTTATGGAAAATGTAGGCAGTGAAAAGCACACATGGCTTCTTTGTTTTGCCATTCTTTTAACACTGTTGAACTTTGTAAGTTAATTGTGGGTGGTAGGTTGAAAATAATTCAGTTTGCCATTATGAAAAAGCATTTTTAAGATTCTTCCATTCTACATGAGAAAGCACTGGCTCAGTATGCATGTACTTTTTTCCTCCCTGTGCCTCTCAGAGCCAATATGAAGTCCAAACAAATCTGTTCTGGTTTCAAATTTGTTTGTCTAACCAAAAAATACAACAGGACAGGAGAAGCAGACAGATAAAAGTCAATTAAGATTAAATCCAAAGGTTTACTGAGACAATATTTTCATCTGACAGTTGCAAAACAAAATACAAAACATTTGGTAACAGGATAAGAAGCACATTTTACTACTGATATAGGAGTATGCATTATATATCAACCTTGATGCTGCCGACAAATGTAATGTGATTTATTGAAAAATTTTAATCTCATTTTCCTTTTAATGCAGGATCATGAGCATATATCCTGCATATTTTCTCTCTCTCTTGTTTTCTTTCTTCTCTTTAAAGAAACCCCTAACCCCCCTCCGTGTTGTGTAAGACATTTGGGTGGTCTGTTTGAGCTCTGCATGACATGGCTGGGCCCCACCAGTGACACTGGTACTGGATTGCAAAAAGAGCCAATTTCAGCAGCAAGGCTTATTGCCCCTAAACCTGTGTATTTTGAAATACCGTGGGCTGTTTGTAAGCTGAGATTCATCCTTGTCCTTATCTTAGATTTTTCTTTATTACAAAATACACTGGAAATGCAGGAAGATGCTGGAATCATTAACTGATTCTTCTGAGTGGTTATAAAGATCATCTTAAGCCAATTGGTTTTAGTTGCTTTCACAGCATAGTTGTAATTAAAAACATTCATATAGCTTAAAAGTTTTTAAGAATTTGGAGGAAAATGTACCATCTGCTCTAGATATACCAAGAATTGACTATTGCCTACCTCAGAATAGATAATTAATAATTATATGGATCTCAATTTTTCCTATATTGAAATAATTTCAGTGCAGTATATTAAAAGCAAATAGGTTGTAGAAGAATTGATGATGCTTTTTTCTCCGTTATCCCAATGCTATTTGACTTGAACAAGTGTAACTCAGTCGAATTGAGTGGTCAGTCACTAAGTAAGAAAAATCTTTCATCTTCTGAGGGCTATGGCCATAGGCCATTAATTTTAGAAGGAAGTCTCAGACCAGCAACCCTGTCAAGAGAGTAAATGAGGGCAAACAGCAGTTGAAATAAAGATGAAAATCCAATGAATCCTATATTTAATTTAAAGCATTTTAGTATTATAGTAGGCTGGACTAAGTGTACTACCTCATCTTTAATTTTTTTAAACAGTAGTCAATATCCAAACTCCATCTGAGTAGTTTAGGGTACATACACTCCACATTTATCACTTCTGTGTCAGCAATCCAGCTCTCCTGTTCTTAGAGAGATGAAGGCCAAAGCAGTATCTCTCAATAACCTTCCTGTTTCCCTGACTCACTGCAGGACATGGCAGGGTTACATTATTCTGAATCCCTGGATGACTGTCATTCCACAGCAATTCCTCTCTGTCACCTGAGGAACAGGGTTATGTTTTTTGGATCTTGCCTTCAGGAAGATTTTTGACACAGGACATATATGGTGGTACAAGCTGACTGCTGCTGATATAAAGTCCCATAAAGCTCTGGCCTGTCTCTATCCTGTGCAGCAAGTGACTCTACAATGAGCCCTAAAAATATCCTAGAGGTTGCTAGGTTTTTCCTTTCCCTGAGGAAAAATTTGGCTTTGGTCAACTCTATCTATACCTTAGCAAAGGGGCCTGCCGGAAGGAATGGATTTTATTAGAGCTCACCAATTGTTCACCAGCATAATCACCACAAAGAAGTTCTGCCACCTAATACAGACAAAAGCAGTCTTGGCATTGTTACATGAAGGGAAATGGCTGTCCCCCCACCTTCCATCAGCCTGCTGAAACAAAGGAAAGAAAACCAACACTTTCCTCCACTGCAGTCCTGTCCCAGTCAGTCTTAGCTGGTCACCCATACCCAACTCTGGGTGCGGGCTCCTTACTGTGCTAATACACAGGCAGCAGTTATGACTCAAAATGGAAAGGAAACTTTATAACTTTATCTGAAAAAAATAAATACCCTGGGATAGGGGAAGCCACTTT
Organism: Hylia prasina; assembly: GCA_013397195.1. Taxonomy (NCBI): domain Eukaryota; kingdom Metazoa; phylum Chordata; class Aves; order Passeriformes; family Sylviidae; genus Hylia; species Hylia prasina. Next base: position 62,624 of record VYXD01005337.1, read on the forward strand.
TTTGACAAGCAAATGTCTTGACTGATCCACTGTGAAAGATGGAAAAACCTCCCATGCCTCTAAAAATATACAAGAGTAATTGAACAATTTGGGCTCACTGAGGTGTGGAGGGCACAGCTAAGAAGAGCTGGCACAATCCTTCAGGGTTTGACAGCTCCTTGGGAAGAGTCTATTTTTTAGTAAGCTGCTCATTAATCAGAATTCTCTGTAACACTTGGGATAGCCCCAGGACCTTAATTCTCTTTTCTCAGTAGAAAACTAGACAGTCTAGCAAAATGTAATGTTGGTGCTCATAACAGGCCACCCCCTGGCACTGGGTTGTGTTTTATGGTATGTGAGACTCTTCCTGGGTGCTATATGCAGTCAAACTACAGATTCATTTAAGGATAGCAAACAGTCAATAGTGAATACAACATTATGGACTGCCTATTTGGACAAAACAATTTATCAAAAAGAATCAGTGGGAAGAGGGAGATGAGGCACCTTCCAAATGTGCCTCAAGTCCACACCCTGTGGCTGCTGATGGGGACATGGCAGCAGGCTCCTCGGCCAGACAGCACCTCCTGGGTGTCCCCTGGGAGCAGGTGGCCTCAGTCCTGCACACCAGCACCACCCCCAGCTCTCTGTCAGCTGAGCAGCCCAGGCCCTGGAAAATGCCCAAATGTCCATTCTTATACTTTTTAGGCTACTGCTCTGGTAAGAACTGAAAGTTCATGAGAGCATGTGGAAACAAACAAAAAAGGGTGGGGCTCAGTAACTCACCAAGGGGAGTCCCTGTGGTGGTTGTATTTTATTTAATGACTTCTCATATAAAAACTGTCCCTCCAGAAACTACTTATCCTGAAGATACTAATCCTCCAAATCTTAAGAGGACCATCTCTTTAGAGGGGGCTGTAAAGTCTTTGAAATATATATCAATGTAATGGTAAAAATCAAGTGCTTCCAAAACCGTAGTGGCATGAGTAGTGAGTAGTGGCAGCAGTTCTGGCTGTAATTTGCCAGGTCTCAAAAATTCTAATGATCTGGTAGTCCTAATTTTGCTGGCTTACTTTTTTTTCCCCCACATTGGTGGCTGGTTGAGAGAAATACAGACTATTCTTTCAATTGCAAAGTAAATTATTTTTTTTTGTCTCTGTGATATGAATAAAAATCCACGCTCCTTAAATATCTAGTTCATTGTTTAACAATGATGATTAGAATAATGGAAGCGTAAAATATTTGCTGTGAAAAGATATTTGGGACTGTTTGTTAAGCAGCACAGCCATGTTATATATTAGTATATTACATTGGGGTCAAATGTGTTTAGATAGATGATGAGAATTATTTAACTCTGGGGTATGAGCTGTGTTTCATCAAGGTATTTGTTGGTGTTTGCTGATTTGTTACCAAAGAGTTTATGGGATAATCTAAAGTCACTATGTCCATAACCAATGTTGTAAATGTGGAATTGAGGTACTTCCAAATGTAATGCAGATCAGCTCAGGGGAATAAGGTGTCTCAAACACAATATTGAATACATATGGGAAAAGAAATAAATCAAAATTTTGGGGCCATGAAAGAGACTATTGGAAAAAAATGCTTCACAGGTTTATCCAAGGTGACACCTTGACTGGATTTGATGATGCTGACAGGTCCTTTCCAAATCAGAATATTCCATGATTCTAGTGCCTTTAGAAGCAGTTGGGACTTTTGTTTTATGAGTACAGCATTTTTTGCTATGCACAGAATAGCAGACTGCTGGCAATGGTTTGCCTCAGAAAGGTGCTTTTTAATAATAATAATAATAATAAAACTACTACTACTACTACTACTTTACTTTCTAAGTTTCTCTTGAACTAAGTGAATTGTTTCTACACCACATTGCTACAGTCAGAAATGCACCAGCAAGAGTGGCAAAGATTAAGCAGGCATTGTAAGAGCTCAGTTCAGTCTGAGTCGTCAGTATCTCTATGTCCCAATACTGCTGTTCCAGGCTTCTCAGTCAGACTCATTCCACTTCTTGCATATATTTATTTATTATTATCATATCTGTTATATATCCAGAGTTGTAAAACAGCAGTTGTTTTCAGAGGTACTGCATAGAACAATGTTGAAGACTATAAAATTTTACTAATCAATATGGTAATAAGAGGCTTCTAGTGCAAACCCCTACAGATGACCTGAATTTACAATGCATGAGGCGAGAACACAATTAATATCTTGCTGACTTGCTATAATTCTACTATCATCTAGAAGAAGCAGTGCTGATAAAACAGAAAAAGTGTTAAAGGACATTGCTTATTTCATATGTGATCCAGTGTTACCTTTTAAAGAAAGACGTATAAGTGAAATCACAGATTGAAGCCAGTACTTTTCATGCTCAGGTTATGAAAAATCTTCCCCTTTCACTATCTATAAGAATTATTTCACACCTTTGCTCTGGAAGTGATAATTTAGACCTTTTGGCATTAGTCACTAATGAATAAATTAGGTGGTTGGAACAATGTCAGAGTCTTATTACTGTGGTCCTTAAAAAATAGACCAAAAAAAAGTCTTTTCATTCTCTTTTTCTTATGCTTTGACTGCAGTTAATGTTACTGTTGTTTCCAATAACTATCATACTATATTCATCTGTACTCTTGAATCTGTGGCTTAAGTCCAATTCAAATGTGTGGATTCCTGCAATGTGAAACTTCAGTGGGGCTGGAAGCAGTGTCAAAGAGCAAAGAACCTTGAAGCTTCTTTAAGGAGTCTTAATCTGTTATAAAAAGCATGTTTTTTCTCCCATCTCTTTTGCAATCACTTAACATGCATTCCTCATACAGTTACACGGACTGACTTAGAGATTTCACGTCACAAAACTTAAATAAATTGGTTATTTTAATTCCAGTAGCTTCTGGAGGCATTAACTGAGGTGTGGTAATTTTAGTTATTGGACTTTTTTCTATGAGGTGTATCCCAGCATTCTCTCTTCATATACAGGATCTTATACAGCCTAGTTACTCTTTGCCTCAGTACTCTTTGCTTCAGGGTCACATCACAGGCTAAAACATACAAAGGAGAGGGTTATTATTTTAATTATTATTGTCTTTTTTTGCAGAGTGCTTCCTGGGTTTGCCCAAATCTCAAAGAAGTCTGTGGCAGAGCCAAACCTGTGGATTAAGGAGAGTAATTTTCATAACTTCCTTTATGGCTTTTGACTGAAAATCGAGTTAAAAAAAAAAAAAAAAAAAAGGTGGGGAGGGCAGCTACACAAATGTGTGAAGTAACCTTAGCCAATTTTTTTTCTGGTGATGACAATGTGTAGATTTGTTTTCATATGTGACTTTCAGTGATGGAAGTCAACCACATGGACTTTTGCAACAATTTAAACTACAAAGTGAGAAAAAAGGTGAGTCAGCATGTATAAGACTGAACCTTGACCTTCCTTGTGTCTATTTTTAAGTGACCTAAATCACAGTGAGTATTAATTTTTTTCTCATGGAGTAGTTCAGTGAGGCTTTAGCAAAGTTCTCACAAAGATTTTTTTCAGTTGGATAAATGAACACACATTTCATGCTTTGGTATTCATGCAAATTCCCTGGGAACTCAGAGTAGCAAAGTTTAGTATTTTACACCACCATCAGTCCAAGAGGACATCTGGTCCTGTGCAGATGATATTAAAAATAGATATGAATGATACTAAAAATAGAGAGGAAAAAACCCAACAAAACTAAAAAGTAGAAATGTGTTTTCCCTATTGACTTTTCAATTTCAACTATTTCTATTTCATATCTTTCCTTGTACAGGATACAATAAAAAGATGTAAGCTTACGAGTGTATTTCCATCCCTGCAATAGGTGTTAATTAAAAGGGAGACACTGTAAGTTAATTTCAAAAAATATCCTTATTTGAAAGGTGTTATATTCTAAATTGCAAATAAATGCTATTTAGAACTACTTGTATACTCATCAATTTTTTCTTTCTCATAATGAGACTCATAGCTATTTCCATCCTAGTTTTTCAGAGGAATGACTGCAGAAATAGGGATAACCAGATAGTTTAATACCTTATTTTAAAAGTGCTGTTAGGATTAATTGCCATCAGTGCAATGCCATCTGTCATTGTCCCACAACAACATGTAAGCACCCAATTAGCAAATTCAGGATGCAGTTTAATTAATCAAATGCAACATTTCAAATTTAAGACTCCTTATTTCTCTATTCACTCCAATAACCCCTTGTTTTATTTAATATGGTCTCATCTCAGCCCTCTTTTTTCTCCTCTTTGTATTACCTCACTTTCAGCTTGCATCTTATAGTTGCAATTAGAAAACAATATTTTTCACCTTTATATGCACTTTTTCTATCATATATACAAAGGCCTAATTTGGAAATACAATAAGTAGTCTTTTTATTCAAAGTACAACCTAAGTGAAAAGATAAATTATGTTTTTGACCCTCACATTTGAAAAATCAAAGTATTTTTGGTTATAGCTGCCTAGGCTTTATTCATGTACAGGTTAAAATGTTGGCAAATTTCATTAAGCACAGCAACAACCTTCATTCATTATCTTTATTCCTCTGAAAAAAGAATCTGGTAGGTTCTCTTTCCTATGTACATTTGTGATTCGGTGAAAGACAATGACATTGTGTTGAAAGAGAATATTGAGGAAATGGGTTTCTAAGCTTGGATTATTTTGTAGTAGGAGGTGGTTTTTTCATTAGATTTGATAAATAACTTCACTGATAAATGTTTTACTCCTATAACACTGCCTGCCATGATGTAATAGAGTATTTCCAAAATACATATTACTCCTGGTGGTGATAGCAGAAAGGCTAAACTCTCTTGACTATATTTGATCCTGCAGGAAAGATTTTGTAGCTTCTCCTTTTGCTCAAATGGTCAGCAGTAGATACTAATTCTATCTCATCATTTTATTCTGCTACTGCCAAAACAATCACAGTAGAAAATAATAATTTCTGAAGATGCTTTATAAGAAAAGAAATGGCATTTTGCTTTCTAAAATGTTTGTATTAAGTGGACTGGTCCTAGCTTATTCTGAGGTAATAAGTGGTAATCACAGTACTGAGGAAGACTCTGGCCCCCAAAGCAGGAATCTGTATTTTTGGACATTACAGGGACAGCTTTACACTTTTAATATTTTTTATATTGACCACTAGCCTGCTTTTTCATCATTTGTTTAAAGATAAGTCCAGAAACACATTTCGAAAAAATGAACAGGAAAAAAGAAACATTAAAACAACCTTTTGATACTTGCAGCCATCATGCATTACTAATCATTTATCATTCCTAAAATTTGTGTAACTGTATTAACACCCAGAATGGAACAGGGGTTCCTTGGATTGCATCCTGGAATTAGGGCAATTGAGACAAAAGTCTTGCTGCAATTCCTTTGACCCCTTCTTAATCTGTGCTAATTGCTGAGTCAATATTCTGGGGAAAAAAGTAATAATAAAACCCATATTTAAACTGATGCTGAAGTGGTTTCATACATAACCCTGAATGCTAGCCCTCTGAGATCAGTGACTACAACCCCTAAATCTCATTTCCACCCTCTTTCACATACACATGTTCTTTGATCCTTTCAGTGACAGTGTGTGAGTGGCAATAAAATTACAGGCTGTTTTGTGCAGCAGCGAGCTAAAGATACCAGACCAGAGTGATGGATGTCTATGGGGAGAGCTGACTTAAATTGTGGTCAATACTATGGATCAGCGGGGTAAAAAAAAAAGTACCTTTAAGAAATACAATTCGTTATTAAGCAAGACTTAATTGCACTTCTGCTCCTTCCCTGTCATCTCAGACACATTTTTCCAGAAGAGAGAGCCATACCTTCTATATCTTGCCATGCCACCCAGCTTCTGCATAAAATGATCCCTAAGTTTCAGCCCTTGACCCTCAGCTGTGTTACCTTTGGGCAGAAGCACACAGATCACATCTTCAAAGACATGATAACATGATATGATTTAAAGATATGATAACGAGATCACATCTTCAAAGATTCCTTAATCCTTGAATATAAATTCTTTATTTTTCCTGTGTTATTGAAACACTTCTTCCAGTGAGTGTGCATGAAAAATAGGAGTGGCAGGAGGATTGCAGGATTAGGCCTTGAAAATGCTCAGCTATTTACCAACACAGGAAAAGATGAATACATTCTATACTTGCAAACACAGAAACATGTAAGGGTTTGTACTGTTTTGCCTCTTCAGCATTTTCTCACAAGTTTTAAAATAGCTATAAGCTGTTGGAGCATGCTCTAGGCTGGTATTCACACTTTCCCCACTGATCTTTCCCCTCTGCCCTCTTCACCATTAAGAAGGGTCTGTGTACCGGCTTTCTCAGAAGATTTTGTATTCATTCATCACTGCAAAAATGCAGTTCCACAGATGTCTGATACTTCTCACAAGACTAACTGCAGAAATTTTAAAGGTCTTGTTTTAAATGGGAAAGGAAATTTGCCAGAAAAGACAAGCTATCCAAGCAATGCAAAGACCTTGATATACGAAACAATGTGATCATTGAGAGGGACATGCAGATGGAGCTGTGATCCAAAAATCACTCTTTAGGTTGCTGTCTGATCCTATAGGACTTGTCTTGCTGAGGGTTCTGAAGAAATGCTTGTGCTTGAGAAGATCTTGGCCACACTGACAAAGCACATGGTCTGTCAATGTGACATTACTGATATTTTTATGTCAAATCACCATGGCTCCACACGCACCCCTGGAGCCCCCACACAAGACACCAGCAGGGAGGACTCTAGGCCATGACCATATGTCATTTTCCCCAGGAGCTGTGAGGGATGTGAAAGAAGTGATGTGAGCTCCATCTCCTGACACCATTTACAAGCTGTCATCCCACCCAGTGCCTCCTGGAAACTCAGTCTGATGTACTTTAACCAGGGGAGTTTAGAGAATGGCTTTTGGTTCAGGTGCAGCCCCTGTGGGATTTTCAGCTGTGAAGATTGGGCATCACAGGAAATATGAGGGGAAGACATTTAGAGTGGCAGCATCAATAAACCAGAGGAGTTCTGGTTCCATGTTCCTCTTTGTGCTTGAAAAGGTCACGTCACTGTGATGTGAAGAGCACAGAGGGCAAGCAGAGCAAACACAAGACCTCATGGTGCTTGCTCTGGTGGAAAGACTAACAGGTCACACAGTCCCCTTCAACAATCAATACTGTTCACATTATTCACCAGCTCATGAAATGGGAGCTATGCATTGACAGGCACAGACCTCCCTTGGCCAGTCCAGCATGGGCCAGAGCTCCTCCTCCTCTCTGGACAGGCAGGGCATTCTGCCACACTTCCACAAGGATGAGCTCTTGCGCTGCACTACAGGCACCACATAGTGGACAAACGTGCACTTCCCTGTGCTAAGCAAAGTCACAAAATAGAGGCTTAAATCCAGCATCCAATTGTTGGATGCCTAGGAATTAAAAGTATGTTCAAAGTCTATTAAAAATCAGAAAAAGACCCAATGTCTTGTGTTTGTCAGGGGATCCCTTTCCCATATAATATGTGGCAATATTCTTAATACTTTTCACCTCCTTATACACCAGGACTCATCTTATTTTGCTTCTGAGGCCGGAAAAAACATTGCAAAACAATATGTTTCGGTGTGGAGTTGAGTTTTATTTGGCAGACATGAGGAAGAAGTATAAAAAGTGATATCTTTTTCCTCACAGAAACCATGTAACTCCTCTGCCAAAATAAAATCAAAAGTTTTGGCAATGCCTGATTATTTTCACTCTGTATTCATATAATACTGCATATAAACATAAATATTTAATAGGGAAATTCAACACAGAGATGCTGGTGATCCTACTGCTCTTTACTAATGGTAGAAAACCAGAACATATCCAGCAAACCTAATGACACCGGAAGAGATGAAACCCATGCAAAAATTCAAAGTAAAGGCTTATGAGGAAGTAGATAACCTTAAAGCATAGCTGTAGTAGCTGGTCATAATTTTCTTCTCTGTGACATGGCACTATGCTTCACTGATCATATAGAGGTCAACATGGGATCTTTTGATAGTAAATCATAACATTTATTAAAATTTGCATATATATCTGCTATTGTGTATCTATGAGGAAGAAATAAAATACTAAATTGTTGACTATCACTAGCAGAACACCAGGTTAACCTTTGAAGTATTGATTAAATAACAGAATTTTAATATTTCTTATTTAACTGTTTTTTGACATATATAATTTTTTACATGAGGTTCAGAAAAGCACAGTGTTCAGTGTTTGTCAACAACTTGCATGACTCAGTTTTACATCAGTTTTGTTATCTCTGCGCTGAAGTAAGAATGGAGTTATATATACATATTTATCTGTTACTGTCAAAGCAAGGGTAAGTTTGTCATAATGTTTGTTAAAACTGAAATCTGCTCTGCTGATGGGCTGATTGATTCAATCTGCATTCAATCAATCTGCTGATTGATTTTCCTGACTGGTTGAAGGACCAGGTTTGTTTTGGTGGTGTGTCTGCTGGATAGAGAGTGTAAAGTCTGGTTTGTGTCCAGTCCACTGAAGGTCATTTAATTTTTCCATGCAAAAAAATAGTGCTTTTGGAAATCACCAAAGTTCAGAGGTGGTGGCTGGCTATGCTTGGTTATCTGGTCTGTGATAGACATTTAATAACTTCCATCATGAAAAGAAGAACTGAAAGCTTATCAGAAAACAATCAGAAAAAAACTGTAACACACAATGAACAGCACAAGACCTCATGGAGGGGGCAAGCCCCTTTCACTATCAAGCTGAATGTGAATTTGAAATGGAAATGCAGCTGATGATCTGTGGCTATAATCAGTGCTTACTCCATAGTTCTTTAAATACTGGATTGAGAGAGCCAGAGGTCAGAGTAATGATCCTGGAAGGGTTGGCCTTGTTCAGCCTGGAGAAGAGAAAGCTCCAGAGAGACCTTACAGCAGCCTTCCAGTACCAAAAGGAGCCTACAAGAAAGATGAAGAGGCACTTTGTACAAGGGCATACAGTCCCCACAGAACAAGGGGAAGTCGCCTTAAACTGTAAGATTGTGGGTTTAGATTAGACCTTAGAAAGACATTTTTTACTATGGGGGTGCTGCGAGACAGGAACAGGCTGCCCAGAGAGGTTATGGACACCTCATCCCTGTAAGTGTTCATGGCCAGGTTGGAGGGGCTTTGAACAACCTGGTCTAGTGGAAGATGTCCCTGCCTATTGTAGGGAGGTGAAAATAAGTGACTTTTAAGGTCACTTCCAACCCCAACAATTATGTCATTCTATATGCTATTATTCTATGATTCTGTACACTTATCCCTTTAGCCTGCAGATTTTCTACTTTTCTGCTGCCAGCAGAACTTAAAGGAAACATATTGCACTCATGTTTTCCATAGCCAGCTTTGGGGATTATGGATTCACCATGTCATAACAGCATTTATTTCAGTTCATATCAGGAAGATGCACATTTAATCTCAAGACCCTCTAAAGTGAATTTATTGACTACAACACAGTCAGCATCAGAATATTTTTTATCCCTTTTTCTCCTCTTCCTCCTGATGTGTACAGTGTTACCCTTCAGCCTTATTTAGGTTTTCTTGTTCTTTCTCTGGTCTTCCTTTCTCTACTTCCTTTTATTCTCGCATAACTAACACATCAGTGTTCCATCAGTTTTCTTTGCATTCAGAATCAGTTATCCATTGCACAAAACACCAGAGTCGAAGAGCAGAGAAACACAATTATGGTAGGACAATATCCTGCCTTGGAGAGGCTTCAGAACAAACTCTGATGTGTAATGAATCAATATACAGTTGCCATGGCAACCTTCAGGGATCACATTTGACCTTGCTACCATGGAATCCTTCCTTTAAGAAACAGGCAAACAAGAGTGTTTGCTGCATGAGCCTTCATACTCCTGATCAAACCTGAACACCAAGTTCTGAACAGCCTTGCAGCATCTGTGGTGTCATCAGTATAAGAAAACAATAATGCATTTAATTGTGGCTCCATGTTTGATGTTTCTTTGAGGTCACAAGTATGGAAACAAATTGGAATTCTAAGCACCTTGGCATCAGATTCTGCCTGTATAGAATGAGTTGCAGGAAAAAAAAATCAGAAGATCACATTGTCTTTCTGTGAGTCTATTGTGTTTTACTATACTATCTTGAATCATGGCTTTGGGAGGAGGGATTAGCAGAGGTAGTGAATATGCATCATGGCTGATCTTGGGCTCTAGATCTCTTGTGTCTGAGAAACACTGAGTTGTTGTCAACTACTTTATTACTGCCTTGCAACACTTAAGACTACACTTCAAAACATGCCAAAAGCAAAAAATAAAAAAAGAACAAGATTTTGTGGGGAGTAACTGTGGTACTTCCATTGATCTTGGGAACTAATCATTGCCTCCACTGAAGCTTTGAGGCCAAAGGGGCACATATAAATGTAAGCTGCTCAAATGACAAAATGCCTTTTTCCTCCTTGTTTTGTGGTATTCACCATATGCTGGCAGTTCAGATCCTTCTTGTTTTAATAATGCATCTCTCTTGACATACAGCTACTTATTATTTCCTTACTGTTAATTTTTACAAGCTTTCTTTTTTGAATTACTGACACATGGCATGTTACAGTTTCATTCTCTTACAACTGTGCTGTTTGAACACATAAAAAAATAAAAGCTTGTATTATGCCTAGGGACACTTTAAAACACCATCTAATAAAAATCTTAAATATGTAGTTCTTGCTCTTTGGGAAGGTTTATGTACAGCAGCTTTGTGTTCTGTTCCCTGGTGAGTCTTTGTATGAAACTATATCTGACCTCAATATCAAGCAGATCAAATTGTTTGGGTTTCTTATTCCCTCTAATTTTAGTTTTATTTTTTTTTTTTCTGAAAGGATTGTAAAACACAGAAAAATGAAATCATTGCCTCTCAGCTGAGGAGAAATGTTCATACTAAGAAACCAGCTAGTTTGCCGAAGTGTGCCAATGGATTTTCAAGTGACAGGAACTAGGAGATGATAGAACGTGTGTAAGTTAATATATGTGCATCTTTCTCTGTGCTCACTTTTCCTAGGTTTAGCTTCTAATTGGCCTTAACATAATTAATGTTACTTTTTTTTTTGCTTTTGGAAAACTTTTCCTTACAATGTGGTTACTTTTCAGAATAAGAAAAAATATAAGTAGGGGAAATATTTGATTTCTAATTGAATTTAGGCTTCTAAATAATTTGCACTTTTGCAAAAAGTGTTCCATTAGGAATAAGGTGCTATGTGTTAAATTGGCTTAAGATCTGCAGCCTCGCTGTTATCATCTGCATCTTCTTTTTGAAAATAGAAAATTTCATTTGAAAACAGCTTTGTAGAGGTAAGAAAAATCTTCATGGTCTTTTTCAGCCCTTTTGAGTGCACTCATTCAAATTTTCTACTGGTTTCAAACCAGTTGCATTTCTTTAGAGTCCATTTATGTTTGGATAATGGTGTACTCTTAATAGAATGGGTGCTTTACTTTGTGTATCACTGGAAAAAATGCAAACCTAGGTGATGAATGGTACAGTAAATACTTTTTCTCTAAAAAATTAGATAAATAATTTTTAAAAATTGTCCATCATCATAGAAACAAAATCTGGCTGTTATATGCAAGGGGGTTAGATCTCTTTAAGTTAAAATCCAATTTTTTGCTTCTTTCATAGTTTTATTCTGCAGGCAGTTCATGTTAGATTTGACATTTTCCCAGTTTTTAGTATTAAATAGTGCCCCACTACTGTTTTATATTATATTGCAGTGTTTTATTTTCCAATTATCACCTTTTCTCTTTATTTTTTTGATTAAGATAATGTATGTTTGATGGCCACAGTGTTTGACCTTTCAAATAACTATACTCTTCCTATATATTAGTCCAGTTGGCAAGAAGTTTATGACTTCAACCTGTGTTCTATGTCAGACTGTTTAGTTCTGTGAGAAACTGGCAAATCTGGGACAGGATGGGGCCAGGGTGATAAGCTCCTGCAGGCATGGAGGCTCCTAACATTAGTGCATCACTCTGGTATCAGATAGGTTTGAAAAAATCTTCCTCATTCAGTATTTTTAACACACCCTAAGAAAGATAGAAAAAAGTTGTACAGAAGGCAGCATGAAGCTGCAGAGTTCTATAAAAATCTCTGACAGGATCTCGCATCTCTCTGTTAGTTAATATGAACACATAAAACTGATTTTGTCAGTATGCTGAGAGGCCTTTACGATAACACCTCTGCTCCATTCAGCAAGGCTTGCTGCAAAATACCTGATGTTTACCAAAACTTGCTCTCACTGTTGGCAAAAACTTGCCAAGAGGCTCCTGTAGCAAGGGTAGCTCTGACTAGAGAGAAGCAAACATTCTTAATGATGGTGGTGATTTTGAAGGGCCAAACAGAGGAACTCTAGGGGTCCCTTTCAGCTGAAACTGTTCTAGGATATATGTTTTTTCTTATGTAAATAGAATAAATCCTTTCTGTTTTAGTGCTAAGAAGCTTCTTGGTACACTGCTTCATGGTACAAAGCAGTATATATCTGCTGCTTAAGCTTCCATTTGCTAAACCATTAATACTTGCTTTTCATTCATTCTTCTTTCTTTGATATCAGAATTACCAAATAACTCCTCAATACATGTTCCCTACCAGGCAAAACTGCTGAATTAGAAACATCTGCAAGCCTCCATTTATCAGACTTTCAAACTGTGCTACTGAGATGGGTTATTTAGCACCTTATGGGCCTATTCAGTTGTAATCCTTCATAACCTGTCCTTTCTTACTCCTTGCCTGTAGGCTTTTATTCTCAAAAACACAATTAGGAGGTTGGTTGCCAACAGAGGAAGTACTGGGGCAAGGTAGAGAGTGAGGGAATATGATGGAATTGGGGAAGGGCTGACATCAGTGAAATAGGGGAAGGAAACATGAAGCAGCTTAGGAAAAAGATGCAGAGGAGCATGAAGAAGACCCAGGTAGGAAATACACTAAGCAAAGCAGTAAGAGCTGAAGATAAAGGCAACATCTGTCATAAGAACTGGATGGATCCTTGAAGCCTGTTTATCTTGCAGAAGATGGAGGGACCTAGCATGTGATGGTTAGGAAAAGGATTTAGCAAAGTTGGAAGTTAAAGAAGGCATGTTCTTTCTAAGGCATAAAAGCTATAAAGACCATATTTTAACACTGCTTTCTTTAACTTAGGTCTCATGTTGTACTAGTGTCAGATGAGGTTTTTCATCTCTCAGGTCCATCAGAATGGCACAAGTATTGCTCATTGTCTTTGTATCCTACGGTACAAATTCATTTTTCTTCCTCTTACAAAATCTCCCCATAAGCCCAGCCATGACCAGGTGGCTACAGAGGTCACACAGGCTGTCAGACTTGCAGACCTGAGTGACAAGGATGCCACATCCCATGGCCATGCCTCAGTTTTGCTTTCTGTCAGCCAGTGTGTGGGCTGCTGCTTTTCCAGGGCCAGCACAAGCAGGGAGCACCGTGGGTGGCTGGGACAGGGAGCAGTGGCTGGTGGGGATGGAAAAGCAGGCTGCCTTGGCCACTAGCAGAGAGTACACTCTCCCATTTCCCTGTGGGGAACTGAACTCACCAGAGCTATTCTTTTTTCTCCCTCTGTATGACTTCTTTTCTCTTCCCCCTCCTGCGGGTTCCACTCTTTTCTTTCCCTTTCCCAATGTCCCCCGTATCTGGGTGGACAGTTTATGTTAGTTGCACAAATAGAAATCTAGAAGTGATTCTATTTTTGCTTCTTCCAGCTGGATTTTGTTCCTCCTGATAGTTTTAACTTAGCCACATTTGTTGACTGTATTCTCTTATTTTTATTAATATTAACTGGCAGAATACAATGTAAGTATGCTTCACACAAGGGTAAGAGAAACGTTTCAGACAAGCAGCTAGGTTAGCCAAAATCATGTAGCTTTCAGCTGAGTCTGTGCTAAATTTGCTCACTAGTTTCACAAAAGCCCACTAACAAAAGATGTTTCCTGCAGAGCAATCCGGAGAACTGAAAAATAAGTTTGAAATAAATGTTCAAGGAACTTCATATAATCATAGAATGGTTTGGGTTGGAAGGGATCTTAAAGATATTCTAATCCCAATCCTCCTGATATGGACAGGGGCCAGTTTTCTCAGGGCCCTGGCCAACCTGGACAGAAATGGCTCCAGGGATGGAACATTCACGGCTTCCCTGAGCAGCCTATTCCAGTGTCTTCCCAGCTGTACAGTAAAGAATTTCTTCCTAACGTCTAAACCTACAGTCCTTCAGTTTAAGGACATTCCCCCTTGTTCTATCACTTCAAGCCCTTGTAAAATGTCCTTCTTCATCTTTCTTGTAGATATCTTTGGGTGCTGGAAGGTGCTATAAGGTCTCCCCAGAGTCTTCTCTTCTCCAGGCTGAACAACCCCAACTCTCTCATCCTGTCTTCACGGGAGAGGTGCTCCAGCACCTCTGCTCGTATTTGTGGCCCCTATCTGGACTCAAATATGCCCATCTATATAAATATCCCCATTTCAGAGAGGTCTTTGTGCCAGTTATGAGCATCAGAGCTGTCTCTGGAAGCCACTCAGGTCACAAATCACTGACCCCAGAGAGTTTCTCCTCTGTCACCTTGATGGTGGTCACTTGGAAGGGCAGTGTTTACATTCCCACACTTCCAGATGAGGCTAGATCTTCCCAGACTCCAATGTGGTGATGAGGATATTTCCAAGAAAAGCAAGAAATCCCCTTCACTAGATTGTTTTTCTTCTGTTTACGCAAGTGATTTATATTGGGTTAAAAGGGAATGTTGCAAAGCCTATTTTAAAAGAATAAATCTTGACTTGGGAAAAATATCAAACAGCATCAGAATATACTCTGTTTGAAGAAAATGCAGCAGTTTGGATTAGCCAACTGAAGTCCAGACTATATATAGCCAGAAAGGAACTCAAAATATTCCCTACAGGTATCTCATTTATTTTTCTGCATTTAGCAGCTAATTCAAATTATTTTTGTTAGACATACAAAATCCAGACTTGCATAGTTCATGGAGAAGAACAGGCCAAACAGTTAGATCCAAAGTGCAGTGCTTCCTTCAGCTTCCTTTGGATTCCAGGTGTTAAAGGTCTTCTGTGCAGAGAAGGCTGAGGAAGCCATTTGCAGAGCACAGCAAGGTTTCTAACTCTTAGTAAGATCAATGCTACACATTCTTGAGTGCCATCTACTGGTTTTTCATTAACTATTTACATACTCAAACAGAAAGTGCTCCTGTAACCTCTGGTGTAATCAAACAAGACAGAATCCCTGTAGGATGATCCTATGTTTCAAAATCTGATGCAAGGGACTGTATCTTAAGGCGTGCTCTCTCTCGTAGCAGAATAGAAAATCAGAGGAGAAAATCCCTAAAATTTTTAAATATAATCCAAGAAATTGCATATTTTAGTCATTTTCAAATATAAGGATGTTGTCAAGAAATAAAATGTACTCAGGACGTGTTTGCCTCCTGTCATCAGGAAAATGAAATTTTCTTTAAAGCAAAGCTGGACAGCTTTGTTTTTCAAAACAAAATGCTGAATTTATCTTGGTTCTGTGTGCAATATTTTAGTTTATTCTAGTTTCAGAGATATTAAATAATTTTTTGTCTTTTTAAGAGGAAAATTGACACAAACATTTTAGACCAAGCACTCATTTTAAAATGAGAAAATAATTTATAACCAAAGAAAATTAACATTATTAGTATTTTCAAAATTAAATGTATAAATTTTATTTAATTAACATGAAACATCTTGAAATATTCCAAAATCCCCAAGCCCAACCATTTTTTTTTTTCCTTTGGTAGATGAAAGGCATGTGATGTTCAACTGAGAATTTTCTGAGCCAGCTGTAGATTTTTTACTCTATTTAGGTTTTGCTAGAAAAAACCAAACCAAACCAAACCAAACCAAAAATATTTAGAACATCTTTTTGTTTTTAGGACAAGATTTGCACATTCTTTTCTGAACTGCACAGAAAATGTTCATTGTATCTAATAAGAGCTTGAATCTTTGCTGCCACAATGGTTTTAGCACAATTCATCTAATAGGTGATAAAAATTGTAATTGAGAATTTTTTTTGACTCTAAGAATCCAATTTCTCACATTTGTGCTCCCAGTTCACCACCACTACTGAGAAGATTAGCTATTCTTTATTACTAGGCTCAACCTTTCTGAATAATGTTGATTTAATTTGGAAAGAATTTTCAGATAAAAACTCCCAGCCACATTTGAATCCACTCCATTGCATTATTCCACCAGCCTTGTCACTTCAGAGGTCAGGCATGATGTCTGAAAGTGTGGTGTTATAAATAGAGAGAAAAGGATTGTTATAATAGTCTCTGGTCCGAGGCTGTAGTGAAAATGGGTATGTTGAACTGAGGTTGAAATGAACTCTTTCTAGTATTTCTAAGCTGATTGAGTGGGTTGGTGAGAGAAAGGAATAGAAGGTCTATTATAACCTTTCTCCCTCTGTTTTCCTACTAACACTGTCTGACAATGTATCCCCAGGATATATAAAGTTTTCAGGTTCACAAGGGCATGGAAAGACCTGGTTTGTATTGTTACAGGGTAACAGGAGAAAATGAAATGCACTAAAAAGTGTAACTCCATTTCCTTATGGTGTGGGGTAGTAACTGATATCTTAAAAAAAAATGAAAAATGTGTAATATGACAAGCTTTTGAAATCAAAGTCATCCACAATGCAATCAAAAGCAACCCTTTGTTTGTTGCCCTACTAATAAGACTTTTTTTGCAGGTTTGTAGCTGGTAATGTAAAGAGGGAATTAAAACAACAGAAGCTGCCACACACTGTTTTTCTCAAGGCTTATTTCCTCAAAGGAAAGGGCTAGCAATTTCATCTGTCCAGCCTATGTAAACAAGACCTGATAACATGAAAACTGTCTTCCATCCCTTTGTTTTATGAAGGAAATGTTTTTTCCACATCTGCTGCTTAATCCCAAGCTCTGGCAAAACAAGACAAAACTCTGTCCAGCCTTCCAAATCCCAATAGTCTGCCCAACATATTGTTTTCTAGGATTCTTTGAAGTTTTCTAAATATGTAATTTCATTGGTCATTGTTAAATTTTATTATGATTCCTCTAAGCATTTCATTTTTATTCCAATAACTCCAGTCCATAAAATTTCCCATCATTAGAAACTGGATAAAACAAAAACCCCAAGCCAACCCTAAATTGTTTAGTTTAGAATACTTATTTGAGTTCAAAATAACATTTTGGTTACTCCTGTTCTCATCTGTCTCTGAAAAGTTCTGTCCCTGGGCAGCTCTGTTCTCTGTCATAGATTGTTATTTGTGCTTTCACGTAAAAATTTTGAGATTTATGCGTTTTACAGCTATTCCCATGATCATAATTTTGGTTTCTCTCCTTATAAACTGTCATGCATTTCAACCCTCTGCCTGCTAAATTTTCTTGTTTGACAGTCTCACACTGAAAACAGTTAAGCTGTTCTGCATTTTCTAGAATAGCTTTCAATATATATACCTGTTCAGTAAGTGTTTGACATTTTTTTTTGTCCTTCTGAGCATTACAATCCTGTTTTGTAATAAGTTGCATTTTGCTGTTTGAGGATGATGTGTGGAGGCATACCTGGAAGGAAACAGACATCTAGTTACTGACATTTCAAGCATCAGTCTTCAAAGGCAGGTATGTTATCCTTTTAAGATAGTAGCTGACAGTTTGCATTACTCAGGTAGCTCTTCTTTCATCCCAGTTGTTGTTGTGTCCTTTAAACTGCTCAGTTATGTGTCCTATGACCTTGTGAGTTAGCAGCTGTTAGTATAAATGGGAAGAAGACCCAAGCATTGAATCCCCCTTGAGAATCAGCCCTTGATATCTTGCACCTCTGCTCACTGCCACATTGATTGCATAGCAATTAATCTTGAAGTCTGATTAAGCCAGTGAACACTGCAATTCAATATATTTTCCACCTTACCACACTAATTAGGGAAGAAAATCCAATGTGCCATACATCATGCTGGGTTATTCTTCTGATAAAACCCATGGTGAGTCTTGTAATCTCTCCTTTTTTGTATTGAACTTCATAAGCACTTAATTGAGCCTCTGCAGTGGTAGTCATGGACTAACTAACAGTGTCTTAGCCAAGGCCCAACCAAATTCTCTCCTACCAAGTGAGACTTGGTAATATAAACATCATTAAGAAATCAGTTCTAGAAGAAAGTATCATTCCTTATGCAGCTCAAAAGTAAGATATCTTTCTCCAAAATGATGCCAGTACTTCACCATTAAAAAGCTCACAGGTCTCAGTGATTATTTGGACAGAAGGTGTAATTTAATCAGACATACCCTTAACCTGCTTCTTATGACCCATAGAGATGTCAGCAAAGAACAAAAGCTTAAAAAATTCCCTAAAATAGCCAGATAACCTCACAAATTTAAGATGACGATGTTCATATTGGAGATTTTTGCTAATTTTTTGAGCTTTACTTTTCACATTAAGCCACTAAGTAAAGCAAAGAGGCTAGGGGGCAGATCTGTTTCAGTTTGTTCACTGTGTTTAACAAGTGGATTTGTTTCCTCCTACAGAAATTGTGACTTAAGGACTATCAATCCTTCTGCATCTTGGAACATTAAATGTTGCTGCTCATTTTCAGCTGCCTTTCTATGTGTGACTCAAATGTTTTCTTGAAATGTAGCTGATTTCCTGCAGCTCTTACCATGGCATAAGGCACCACCAGATTGCAGAGGGTGCCACAGGGTGGTCATCTCAAGGCAGCCTTCCAGATGGAGAGAGAGTGATCTGGAGAGGTGACTGATGTCTTCATTGCTGAGCTAAACCTTCACCTGCCCTCACAGTGGTATTCTTGCAAATCACACTGCAACTGACTGCAGTAGGAGTTGCAAGAATAAAGCAAATACTTTACCCCTAAACCTAACAAACAACCAATTAGAGCAATTTTTCACTATCCCAATTACAGAATTTATTAACCCCCTTTCACCTAAATATGAGACTATTAACAGAAACAGCAGTGAGAGGTGCTAGGGACAGAACACAAGACTCTAACCTAAGATATATACATTCCTGCCCTGTGCCATCTTTTCCCAACAACAGCAGAACTGGAACATCCAATATTAATAATGTTTAGAGAATTAAGTGCGGTCAATCTACAGAGTATAAAAACTGTAAGCATAAAAAGTGCTAATAATTTAGAATAATGGATAGATTCAAATAAAGCCAAGTCTGCTCATAGGTTTTCTCTGAGAAAAATATGCCTAAACTATCCATGTTCATTATTTATTATAAATTACATGTCTGCCTTTAAAGTGCTACAAAACCCTATTACAGTATGTTCCGTGACCAACCTGAAGGGTCAGTGATGTTGGGTATCCTCTCTCCAGTGTAGAAGCACACAGGTCCCTCTTAAGTACCATACCTGCCAACCCCATA
Source organism: Hylia prasina (assembly GCA_013397195.1). NCBI lineage: Eukaryota > Metazoa > Chordata > Aves > Passeriformes > Sylviidae > Hylia > Hylia prasina. The sequence continues at coordinate 82,036 of VYXD01005337.1, forward strand.
TGGATGGCTCAGACAGCCTGGAGCTCGTTCACATCAAAGGACGTCAGATGCCTCTGTTAAGACCTCTGAAAGAAATGTCAGATATCACATTTGACACGAGTGTGCCTGAATCTTTTGCCACATCTGCCATATGGATGTCCTGGAGAGCTATACGGTGTCACAGGTGCATCCTAAGCCCCTCATCAGCTCAGTGGAGAACAAAAAAGAATTTAGGTGACCAACCAGGCTCTTAGAGGAATACAGACCTTGCTCTGAGCTCCAGATATTTTGTCTTAGTTTTTTTGCATGTTGAATGTAGCTTTTTCCAGTGTTCCCTTGTAACAAGTGCACATAGCATACAGGCAGAAGTAGAAATGGGCAGAAGCTTGCTGTGAAATTTAAAAGTCATTCTAAGATATCCAGACTTTTAAATTTGAGAATGTGATATTTTAGCATTATTTCAACTTGAATATTATACTGTCTCCATTGCATTCTATAACCTATCAGGCTGGTGTAATTTTTCTTACTACAGATTCAAAAGTCCATCTCAAAGGCATTAGTTTTGTAAAGATAAAGTCACAAAACAACTTAGAAACTTGTTGGAAGTGATTGTGAGGCTCTACTAAGGGGATTATGGCTATTAAGTGAAAATTGATACTTATGAGCATTTATCAAAGCATACCTGGGCAGGACAGCGGATGAATTTCTCTTTTAACATTGTAAATGTGGTCATCACTGTTTGCTTTTAGAGTAAACTGTGCTTTCTGCTTACAATATCCAAAATGGCCAAGACTTAGTGATGATGGAATTTCTATTTCCAGTTTTGTAGCAAATTATGTCAAGGCAGGGAGCATGAAGGTAGCTGTTATTTCACAAGTGATTTTCTTGCTGTGTTATTCTTTGATTACCCAAAATAATGGCTATCTGACCATAGAATTACCATTTCACTGTAATGTTGCTACAGTTACCCCATTCACATCTCAAATAAGCAGATTAGAAAACTATCCCTACTATGCTAGAGCAAGGAAGCTGAAATTACCACTTTGTACAAGCGGGACGACAGAATTTTGATTGCAACAGCAAGCCAAGAATATTAACAAAACAGATTACAACAGGTAGTTTATTTTGTATTGTTACAGGGTGTTGGCTTCAAATTTCATTAGAAATTTTTTCTTCAGTGCTCAGAAGTTGCCACTGATACTCGTGGTCTAAAACTAGGTTTCTTTAATGCTTCTAGAAATTCAGAGACTCTTGTTAAGTACTGTATTTAAAGGGAACCTTTTTTACAGTACCAAAAGGGTCACAAATATTGGAAGACTAAGAATTTATCAGAAATCAACTTTTAACAAACTTCAGGAAATTTAAGGTTCAGTATATCAGCCATATGCAGTTGACTTGATGTATACCTGGCCAAATACCCTGAGGTGCTTCAGAAAAAGAAGTAATCTTTTTCATTCTTTTTATCAAAGAGAGCAGCTCTAAGATAGGAACACTCTCTGAGTTGCTGTTATGAGTGACAGCAAAAGGATGTCAAATTGCTACTACAGCAGCCTATTTACCAGAAAGGAATTCCTCATGACACAAAGTCCTTGGTGCATAATAAATTAAACATATGAAAAAACATTTCCAAATATTGTACTGCTCATATCTGGTATAACATACCTTGTAAAAATTACATGAATACAACCACGGCAGAGTTTGGAACACCCTCAGCAAACTGAAATAATGCAAGAGTAGGAGCGTTTCTGAATTTGGTTCGTTACTGCACCATAGTAAATAGTCACCATTACCTAGAGGCAAAATCTTTTTTAGAATAAAGTGTTGAAACTTACTTTTTATTTTGGATATTTAACCAACCCAGCTTGCATTGTATACCAAACTTTTTTTCCCATTTATTTGCTGGTATTTTTATCCCTGAAGTATTTCTGTTTCTGAAGTCTAGAAGAATTTTTCTGGGGTTATGATAATGACTAAGTATTTTTAATTTGTGTCATTTAATTTAGCAGTTAGAGCCCTATCACGTAGCAGCACAAAGATACTGCTTTAATATCTCCCTAAAACTATCATTTCTATCACATTATGTACTTGCCTGCTGTTCAAATAATGGACTCTCTTTTCCCCTTTCCCTTCACTCTCTAGAGAGTAGCTCATAGAGCAACACACTCAAGTAGAATTTTAGGTTATTTTTCTCTGTATCTGACCCTTGTTTACACTGTAAGAAGGTAAAGAAATCTGAATAGGAATTCACAAATTATTGACATGGGAGGGCAATTCAATGGTCCTCGTGCTCTTAGATTACCCAGGTGCTGTTGAGTACCTCATCTGTACATGTCAAAAAATAATACTCAAAATAGAGCACAGCCAGCTGTGCAAGATGCTGGCACAAAAGCAAGAGGGTATAAACAACCCATGGATAAATGTGTGGATGTTACAGGTTTCAAACACACAGATCAACACAAACTGCCCCCCACCACTGTGACATGGGATTGGCTTTAACAGAGGGCTGGACCCTTCAGACCTCTAATACTCTGAAACTATCAAACAGAATTCTGTCTGTTTTCTGCTCCCCTAAAAACTTAGCATGAACAAATACATCCTTCAGGGGTGTACTGCAATACAGAAATGGGCTGGAAATATTCATTGTGAAATGTGGAGAAAGTAACCACCTTCCATTTCCCACATTGCTTTGCCAAAACTCCTGTGCAGAAGCAACAGCCTGATTTTTTCTAGGTTTTTAGGCTTCATCACTGTTCTTACTGAGTGTCTGGACACCTGCTACTTATACCAAACGTTAACATTTAACCTACATCTATAGCTAACAGACTCAGACTTCTTGGAAGTGAAAAATATATTCTTCATATTAATGACCTGGGGCACATAATAGTTCTGTGCACCCAGTGGCTTCACTTCCTGAGTGCTAGTGAGCCTCAGATAATGTACTGTAGCCTCCTTTTTTTTCCCTTAAGATCAAATAAGGAAGAAAATGTAGTTATTCCAAGAACTAACACAGTTTATTGAAATTCCTTGTGTTCTATGCAGGAGTTAAATGAGAACAAGTCCCCTGATAACTTCTCTTTACTGAGGAGGAAAAAGTATTTCTGGTAGGGTCATATCAGGATAAAATTACCAATAGCAGTATCACATTAAAAGCAGTGTTTTTAAGACATTTGAAAATTGTGAATTTACTGATATATACTTACATAATTACGCAGAGCTGAAGGAGAGCTTAAGCAAGAAATGAACTCTTACAAAGGCGATTAATTTAATTTTACTATAAAGATTTTCATTTGATTGTTCACTTTAAGGTTCTTTGCATGGGTCAGAAATCTGCTCAACTACATCCTCTTAGTCCCTGCCTTAGCTTACCCAGTCGTATCTCAGTACATACTCTCTTCAGATTTAAATATTTGCATGTTCGAGTTGCTGTACTGAGATGTCTCCCCCACTGGACTCTTGCACTTCTAGGCGTCCACCAGCCACCCAGCTCTCACTTTCATGCAGGCAGAGTTGTGTTTATGAATGACTGAAATACAGTCAGTCACCATCTGGTTTCAACAGAATAGAGGGGAAAAACCTCAATTAACGAGAGGAGGAGCAGGTGGCGATGTCTGGAATAAGTGATAACCTCCAAACTTCACTCATTCGACACAAAAAATTGCCAATATGGTGCTCAGTGCTTTTCACCTCAACCTTACAATCACAATGCCCTCTATTTTGAATATAAATGCTTCAGGATGTGTTTGCAGGACAAACATACCGTCACAGAATCATGGAATCATTTAGGCTGGAAAAGTCTTTTAAGATGGAATCTAACTGTTAATGTAGCACTGCCATGTTCACCACTGAACCACATCCTTAAGTGTCACATGCACACATTTTTCAAACAATTCCAGGAGATTTCACCACCTTTCTGAGCAGTCTGTTCTCATGACTGACCATCCTTTCAGAGGAGAAATCTTTTCTAATATCTGATTCAAAACTCAACCTTTCACATCTTGAGGCCATTTCCTCTCATCCAGCCACTTGTTTCCTGGGAGAAGTAACCCCCACCTGGCTACAGCCTCCTTCCAGGCAGCCGTAGAGTGTTACTGTCATCCCTGAGCCTCCTTTTCTTCAGGGTGAACAACCCCAGCTCCCTCAGTTGCTCCTTGCTCCTTGTAAGACTTGTATCCAGACCCTTCCCCACTCTCATTGCCCTTCTCTGGACATGCCTCAGCACCCCAGGGTGCCTCCTGTAGTGAGGGGCCCAAAACTGAACACAGGATTCGAGGTGCAGCCACACCAGTCCCAAGTACAGGCTTTGTTTTTTGACAAAGCTTCCCTTTGCAGAATGGTTAGTACCTCAGCACAGGGATCCATACTGCTCCAAAGCACAGCAACTGAATCACTGTGACCAGTCCCCTTCCCTTTCCCACTTGACAGTACCTTGCTGAAGCAGCTGAAAAATAAGTGGCCGATATCGAAGAGCCCACCCTGGTCTGTCACTCCCAGTACAGGGGCAGTAGGGTCTGAGATGCTTCACTCAGTCATGTTTAGTACCAATCCATTGTCATAATCTGAGTTATTTTTCTGACTTTAATACAGTGGTTTCTTCAGTATGCAGTGATGAGAATTCTCTGAAAATGAGAGCTCTCATTATTTCTGTTTCAAGGTGAGACAGAGGAGAATGGATTTGCAGTGGCTGGCCTGTAACCAATAGCTTGGGAATGATGCAATAATGATTCATGGAGTCATGAATTAGTGGAGAAGGTGGACCACATACCTAATTCATGATTTCTTACTGACTCCTGTCATTCAGGAACTAGAGAGTACCAAGTGAGATAATCAGATGGCAAATTCAAAACCAGTGAGGTTCTTCACACACACCCCAGGCAAAATTTGGGCAGCACAGTAGGGGTTTTTGGTTGGCATAAAACTTACCTGACCAAACCAGGCATTACACATGGAAGAGAAAATCTATCCTGGAGGACCCTGAACTTCAATGCTGGAGGCTAAAAGACAGCATCAGAAAAGATCTTTGCTGTTAGGCATCCATATTTGAAAAGACTCTGAATAGGACCTTCATTCACACCAAACCTTTGCTTTGACCCAATTCATATCTCATGACTGTACTACACATCCAGAAAATCTGTGCCAGAGCTGTGAATAACTCCTTAGCCATCCAGAATTTGAGAAGCTGAATGTATATTCCTGACCTAAATAACAGAAGGTAGAATAAGGAAATTAAACTGTCAACAAAGGCCAATTTAAAAGGTAAGACTAACACAGTGAAGTGGATAAAGGTCACTCTGCAGTGTTGCATGCAGTTTTTTTCCTCCTCTACTCAGTGCTTCTTGTACATCCTAGCACAAATCTTATCAGGTTCTGTATTTCCTTGCTATAATGGATAATAGCATGATACATATTTGAAAGGTTTTTCAGGGTTTTCAAGAAAGAAAAGAGGCCTTTGAACCCCAAGGACAATGTGATTAAAATGGAAATATTCAAATGAAATAAGTATGAA
>VYXD01005337.1:87637-102324 GCA_013397195.1 Hylia prasina
ATTTTAGAAGGTGTCTCCATCTAGGTATTATGTCTTTATGGCATATACCCAAGATTGCTGTTGAAAAGTGTCTTTCACTCTTTCAACACATTAAGATAAAGTGCTACATCTTACATTTCCTACTGGTATATAAAAGCATCAGAGAACCAAGAAGGTATTTTAAAATGACATGCATTGACTTGTATATTGATACTAAGATTTTTTCTATACCGCCTGCAAGTAAAAATCACAGAACTATGGTGTTTCCATAGCAACTGCATTTTAATAAGGTGAAATTTTCAGTTTGATAGCGCTGAACAAGTAATAATGTCAGTTTCCAATGTTGCAAAAGCTGAGATGTCAGGAAGGGTCAGCATAAAACACAGGGCTAAAATTGATTCTTTCCAACATCCATCTTTATTGCTATTATAATTTCAGGAAAAGCCAATAAAAGATATTATTAAAACAATAATCTTACTTTTCACATACATCATAAAGCATCAACATTTGAAATATGTCAGTTTAAAGCTTGTTCATATGTCTCCATAAGAAACATCTTGCTCTTACTGATCGTTCACTTTTCGTCTTTGAGCTTTTACTCGACAATACTTCAGGAGAGGGTTCTGAAAATAATTTCCTGGCGGTGGGTGTAAAAGCTCAAAAGCTCACGCACTGGCCACTGGTGTATGCTGTTGTTTATCAGCCAGAACATAAAATCTCATTAGCAGTTTTTGCTGCAAAATCACCATTCCCTTAAGGTAAAAAAATGAATTCAAGTGAGGTTTCTTTTTAAGAGCCCAGAAGAAATGACAAAATGGTGTCTTGCTTTTAAAGCTATAGAAGATCTTTCAAAGGCTAGACAGGTCTTTGGTTTTCATTTCAGCCCCTTTCTCTGTGTCTGTCATCTAATACAAGCATTTCTGAGGAGTTACAGTAGTTTTAGGCTGGAGAGACTTGGTAAAATATGAAGCTAAAGCACAAATTTATGCCCATGACAGGAAACCTCTTCCATGGGTTAAAGTGCAGTGTTTGCAAATGTGAAGTGATATTCATTATAGCATGGCTCCCAAAATAAGTGGTGCTAGAATTACTTCAGGTTACACTATGAAGCTGCTCTCTGCAGCCCCTCCCTTCTAGTATAATAAAAATTAAGATTAACAATTAAAAGAGAAAATAAAACTAAAAAAGAACTGTGCTTTTCAAGCACATCAAGAAGATGCTTCTTAAATGGAAGGTGCTAATGAAATCACTTATTTCCAGAAATTAAGGTTTTAGATAAAATATCATAGGTGCTTACAATAAAATCAGAGTTAACAAAAGAGGATTTTTTTACCGAAACTTCTGTTTATGAGATAATTTTCCCCAGTGTTTCACCATGAACCATATGGCTCCATCCATGTTAGTATGCAATCACGCCATTGCTTGAGTGGAGGACAGCTGGGAAAGGGCTGTGCACGTACTGTAAAATCATCTAAAAATGGATGGTCATAGACAAATTTCCTATTGGGACTGACTGGTTTTATTTCCCAAGCTGTGCTTGGGATTGTTGGGAACCACTGGTGGTTTGGGACAAGCCAATGCCAGAAACCATTCCTCTGACTTCACCAAGCAGACAGTGGATATCCTTCCTGGCAGCACTACTTTTTTGATTCATACCTGTTTGTTTTATTGCATCAGTGAAAACTGTGAGTGGCCGAATGTCTGTATATATTGTTTTGTTAGTGATGCATTCTAGAGCCTGAAGAACATAAAAATCTCCTTATTATCTATAAAAGAAAAAAATATATGCTGGTATCTTGTAGAGCACATTTAGGACCTATTGCATGCAATTGCTATGTAGTATTATTGTGAATTTAATTCAGGTTTTATTGCAATCACAATCTAACTTGGTCAGAGGTAAGAGTTTTTGAAAACTTCAGCACCTGAAATTTGGTACAGGACAAAGTCTCTGTGAATTACTTTTTTATGTATGCATATGTCTTTTAATGACAGACAATTTCAGTCCTCTGTATTCAAATGTCTGATTTAAAAACTTAGTGCAAAGTAAGGAATGTTTATATTTTACATAGATAATACATTAGTGTATGGAAGTTAAATTGCTGCAAAATATAGTTTACATAACCCTACATAGTAATTTCCTCTACTTTTTCATTAGTTGCTTTTCCTTATTCTTACAGTGACTATTAGCCATATTACAATTAATCAAAAAAAGTTATCTAAAATGATGCATATGAGAAATTATATTAGCACAAAGTCATAAAAATATGTACGTTAAAGTATTAGCATAATAATACTACACTAGCTTGAATAATTAATTGGATTTGTTCAAAATTAGATTGTTTTGCATGCAGAGGCTCAAATGCAATAAATTCAACAGGACTATGGATGATTTAATTCACAAATTTGGACCCAGAATTTCACAGGAATGCTGATGTCAGAGTGCCTTACCTTTGTGTCATGTCTGTGTTCTTCAGTGGGGTGGGAGTAGCTTAAGAGGAGATGTTGGATATCAGACTGTGGTGAGGATGGATCTCCCAGCAGAAGCCATGGAACATATTTAACTAAGACATCTTGGCATCAGCTTTAAACGAGCCTCAACCTGCAATGTTCTTTCTAGCTGAGCTCTTTATAAAAGATACACTGACCAGAACAACGTATCTCCATGGTGGTGGTGTGGTGGGAGGTGCCAGAGTGATGGAGCAGGAGACAGTGATCCCATATCCATGCCGAGGCACTGGTGCCGCTGAGGATCTTGCCATGCCACTTAAGGAGACACAAACAGGCTTAAATGGACAGCTGGCCTTCTGAGATGGCTGGAAACCCCTGTCCCTCTCTTGGTGTGCTGACAGCCTGTTGCCAACTTCTGTACTGTTTTCATTGTGTGACCACAGGGGATGCAGTGAGAATACCCACACTTTTGGGGATGGCTGGAAAAGAGATTCTAGGTGATAATACCACTCTGACATTCTAGAAAAGATCTTGATCATTGCTTTGGAAAGAAAAGTAATTTTTGTCTTATTTTTTAAAATCTATTAATCATAAGTGACATATGAGACTTAAGGCCTAACCTCCCCCTGCCTCCCACTCTGAAAAAGATATGTGGAGATAAACTGCATCATCTGGAGGTCCCCTGACAACACCCTTGAGAAAGCTGAGGGATGCTGCAGCTCCTGACAGCTGTTCCTGGGCTCTGAATGCCACACATACCACCCAGTATCTCTCTGCAACCTCCCAGCAGGAGCAATGGTTCAGAGCAGTCTGCCTTTGTCCCTTGCTGTCACTATATGCTGGGGTCCTGGTTGCAAAACAGAAATGTCCCTTTTTGTCCCTTCTTGCACACAAAAATCATGAGAGGTTTTGTATTCAAAGAAGACACTGTAACATTAGGATGTAACAACCCTTTCCTTAACTGTGATTTAATCTATATTAGTATGCTCTGATTGGCGTCATACTTAACCAATATGGAAATTTATGACATATGAAATGGTAAGAAGCAACATATAAATGGTGTCTGAGTGGTAAGCGTGACTTATGAATATAAAATTATCCACCTTCACTGGACTTAGAGAATGAAAAATGCGAAAGATGGTCCCTGCCTTACAGACCTAATAAACCAAGTTCAAAAAGGCAAAACACCTGATGTGAGGATGAAATAACAAAGGGTAAAGGTGAGCTCATTACTGTCAGCAGCAGCAGCAGTAATCCTAAATCTGCAGGACATTTACTTGCTAGAGAAAAAAAGCTGAAAATGTAATGCTGAGGATGAGAGTGAGGGATGCACCTCCTAACCAGAGCCTTTCCTGACAGTTACAGCTAGGTTGCAAATATCCACCATATGACACCTTTATAATGCTTATTTCCAGGAATTCCTGTTTGTAAACCATATTAAAGCTGCCAAAGCAGCTAAACAGTCTGCGCTATAATTTGAAAAATGCTTTAGTACTCAGCAGAAGATTTCACTTTAAATCACATGACAACATGGAATCAATTAGAAGTGTTCATGTTCACTGGACCTACTACTAATTGTGGTATTTACATAAAAATAGATGCTGGATAAAAAATTATATGCAATTGGCTTTTGCAGAATGTGTTCACATGCTAAATTTCAAAACACCCAGGAGTACAGGCCCAGAGAAACCTTACTGTTCTGGTTATTAAATAGCACAAATAATTGACTTCTCGCAACATTAACTTCTGTGTATGTTATCTGCACTGATTATCTTAAGAAATATATTTATTACAAGAACTTGAAAACAATGGCTTATTATTTTCTTTCATCTCACATGGAAAAGCTAATGTTGATTGGAAATATCTGTAGCATAGTTGAAGAATATGTATTTGCTTCTAGCTATAGTACAGCAATTTTTCACCAGCCTGACCAGCGGTAGGAGTGTGTGGTGCTATAATTAGCAGAGTTCCATGGTATTTATTGCTCCCATTAGTGCAGCATGGCAGACCAGGGCATGGCATTTAAATAGCTTGCCTAATGATGGGTAATATGTTTGCAGCAAAATCTATTGAGGAGTAAGAAATGCTCGGCTCTGAGTTTCATCCACTAGATCACACTGCAATCAAATTTCCAGATGTCATTGAATTTCAGAGACTCACAGACAGATTCATAATGGATTTCTGACATATAGATATTTAGATGGCTGGATAGGAACGCTGCAGGATTCACTCAAAAAACAAAGAAGCTTGGGGCTATGCATCTTAGGGCATCTAACTTGCTTCACAGGTTAGGCTGTATTCTCTAAAGCTTCTTTAGAAAGCCAAAAAGCCATGATCCACACGGTTCAATTAAAAAAATTACAGTGTATGGGTTAGTCTTCATAATGGAACATGACACCTTCCTCACAAATTTAAGTTTTGTAATATTTTAATCTGTAAAGTATTAACATCACAGTAAATGTTCATATCAATGCAGTGTTCCTGGACACTTGTGGGCTGACATTTGTCATTATGCTATTTCACATAAATCTAGCAAGTACTGGAAAAAAGACCGTACAATGAGGGGCATGGGATCGCTGTTACCCAATAAGGCACACTGACAACAAGAGGTCTCAATGGGTTTATTTTAATATGGGTTTTTTTTAGATGTGTGAGTGTGGTTTCCTATTCACCATGCCCTGAGCTGCTTGCTTCTCATGCCTGTATTGGCAGGAGTGAGGTTGCAGCCAGCATTCATCAAGCATTTGCTTCTCCCCATATGGAATTCCATTTGAATGGCTGCATGGTTAAAATCTGAAAGAGGATTATTTGGAGAGTTCTGTTTCAAGGGTGAGCTCAAACCCAAGCTAAAATGACAATACAAATATATCAGCCAGAACATTTCATTTCAGCCCAAGGTTTTTAAAAGCTTACTACCCTTATGTTATTTTCAGAGAAATTGTCCAATGGAGACATGAGATAGAACACAAAATATACAAGACTGGCTGAAATGACTGGTAGAAATTCCAGTCTTTCATAATAGTGATCCACAGGTATTTTTATGAGATATTAAAGAGCAGAAGACATTCTGATTTTGTTTGAAATAAATAGAAAATATTTATTATGGATTCTCTCAAGTTAAGATGCAGTTAAATTCTTCTCCAAGTTACGTGTGCATCAAGCACTTAATATTTTAAATACACAAATTCAGCAAAAATTTCAAGCAGTACATTTTAGTAATTACAGGTAAGATTGTGAACAGGTTCATTACCAATGGGACATAAAGAATCTAAGAGACAGTTCAATTTATGGGCCTGTTGTAAGCCAAGCCTATATTTAAGTTTTATTGTGATAAATAGTGCTCCAGAGAATGATATATCTGCGCATAGGTGGAGTTTAATTTGGGAGATTAACAGTGTTGAAGAATTATACTTCAAGAATTTTCTGTCTGTTGGAAAGTTTTATATATAGGCTATTGATCAAGCAAGAGGAATGATTTCTCAAGCTAAGCTGGTTTCTCCTCTTTGCTTGTAACATAAAATGGATAAAATATCAGTTGGAATGTCTTCAAGGTCTTAATTCCATTGAGTTTAGTATTTAATGACTATTAAAGGTAATTTTTCTGACAACAAAATTCAGATTTAATTGAAAGGAAAACGCTCTCTAAACATAAAAAGCATCTTACTCACAGAGATAATGAGAAAATCATTGTAAATTTTCAGTGCCACAAAGAGAAGAAACATTCTACCTCTAGCTAAGAAGAGGTGTCTACCTGTTGTGAAAAAAGCACGTATTTCCATGTAGGGCTGTCAGCTTTCTCCAAGTTTTCCTTGTGCAGCGAGCCATGTAAAGCCTTTCACAGAATCACGGAGTCACAAAATCAATCAGGTTAAAAGAGACCTCTGAGGATCATCAAGTCCAACCTTTGACCAAACCACCTTGTCAACTAGACCATGGCACTGAGTAACACATCCAGCCTTTTGTTAAACACCTCCAAGGAGGGTGGTAACTCCACCACCACCCTGGGCAATCTTTTCCAATGTTTGACACTCTTCCAGTGAAGAAAGTCCTCTATTCTACAGTGAATGCTTCCAGTGGTGCTGCCAGCACACTTTATCTCCATTGACACGGCTGAAATCTGAGCAATCTCTCCTGCAGGGAGCCATTACTGAGCTTCCTCCATCCAGCTGCTACTCAGCTTTGGCCTCTGGTGCTCAATTTCTCTCTGCTTCCCCCACCTTCTTTCCTGACAAGCTCTACATGCCTGGGCTTTTTTCAGCAAGAACTTTTCCCAAGATGAATCTTCAGTTATTAGAAAGTTATCTGTTGCCATCAGATGGAAAAGAGCTGTTAGCAGGATATCGAAAATTATTGTCAGCTTGTTACATGGTCAAGAAAATTCTCCCAAATATCCTATCTCAGCATCTGAAAAGATGCAGAACCTCATCAGTTCTTCTCTTCCCCCCATCCATTGCATATATGTCCCCAAACTGACTGTGGAATCACACTTGAAGCCTGAATATTTCATTAATGGATTTACAGTCCATAAAAATCTTTTAGAATTTGTGAAAACTAGCTATGAATATAGGGGGTATACATGGCAACATACAAAGCTAGCAGCATCATTTTATCCAACAGGATGGTGGTTAACCATAAGTCCTGTTCCCAGTGTTGTCCTGGAACTACATCTATTTACTAATCAGCCATCAGAAGTTCCTGCCAAGGTGGGTTTCTTTTCATAAATGTTCACCATAGAGGGTAAAAGGTTATAACACTACCATTATAAAAGCATGTTTTAAACCCACACTAGACAAATAATCATATCCTTTGGCAAACATTAATAAAATGAAACACAGGCAGGAAAGAACATGTGACTGTTTCACAAGGCTGTTTCTGTGACTGTAGAAAAAGTGTCCAGTAATTCATTTAAATCATACAAGCATTCAGTAATGTGAAGGAAGCTACAACTCTTCTACCTTTTGGTTTTATCAAAGAATGATTTTTCAAGTACAAAATAGGCTGCCTGAACTTAAAAATCAAGAATGTTTCCCAGACAGCTTAAATAGAATATTTAAGAGAATTACAAAAAAAAAACCTCTACAACCCCAGGAATTTCTTCATACAAATTCAATTGAAGTAGAGATTGCACAAATTTAAAACCAAGACAAACATTTCTCAGAGCCGAAGTTAGGAGCTAAACTTCATGTGTTACAGCTTTTCAGATATGGAGTGGCCAATTTAGAAAAGCTTTTAATAAACAAGAATGTATCCAGCTTCAGGACAGTACTGATTTATTATGCCATTTTCTTATATTAAGAGAAAGAATTTTGATTTTAGAATATCAGAGAGAGGCAGTAACATTGATTTTTCTATCTACACAGGAAAATAGTTTCCAAGTTTTTCATGAAGTAAAAAATATCTGATTTCAGGGAAAAAAAAAGGGCTTAGAAACTCCAATTATTTACAGCCTGAGTCAAGTTCATTAGGGAGACTTTTTGTCATAATGATCACACGGTTTGCTGGAGATGCATAAAGTTGCCTATATTTTAAAGATGTGGGGATCAAGCAATTTTATGGTCCACATTAGTTCTACATATACAAAAATCTTCCTACTTCACACAATAAAAAATCCAATATCTATTTAATAAAAAAGGTAAGAATAACTTTCCTACCCTCCACAGTCAAAATACCCCACACTTCCAAAATGATAGTACAATCAGCAATAAAACACAACCAATCTGATTCAGAAGAAGTGCATGTGCAAGTAGCCATTGATACCAAAGGGGTACACTGGAACATGTCCAATTTGTTGCCCATCAGGACTTGCAGCACCATCCCTAGGCATCTGAGGCTGTTTGTTAACAGTGCAGGACTTTGTGTTCATCTTTGATGAAGTTCAGGATGCTCCTGTCAAGCTCCCTGTGAATGACAGCCTTTCTCTTCAAGTTCATCAATAACAACAATTTTATCATTCATCCAGGTTCTGTGACGTCTATAAACCCGGGGAATGTGCAGGGGAGATGATGAAGATATTCAACAGGATTGCTCCTGAAGATACTGATGCAGGAAGACAGGCACTTGTCACTGACTGCAATCAGCCACAGCTCTCTGAGTCCAGCAGTCCAGCCATGTCTTCCACACACCTTATAAACTACCCAGTTAGGCCATCATACCTCACCTTGACTATTAGCAGGGGTGCTTGTGCTGAAAACCCAGTCATTTTTGAGGTACCACAAAACCCTTTCCTATCGTCTCTTGCAGGGAATTAGCCATGGCAGAAGTCGATCACGGTGTTCAGTCATGATTTGACCTCTGGTTCACCATTTTGCTTTTATTTTTATGTCTCAGGACACACAGACGTCATCCACAGTCTCTCTATGGAGATAGATATCCCTCTCTATAGAGGGATAGAGGTGAGGCTGACCAGCCTGTATTTTCCCAGATTTTCCTTGCATTTTTCAAAAATGGAAATGGTGTTTGCTTTGTTTACCCAGTTACTGGAAACCTACCAAGTCATCACACCTTTTTTAAGCCTAACAGACCACAGTTTTACTGTGTCACCTCTGAGATGCCTCAGCATTTGATCCCATGGACTTGTGTGTATCCAGCTGAACAAAGTGGTCACCACTTTGATTGCCCCCTGAAGTGGATAATAGTACTTTCTCCAGGAAGAATATACTATGCAGGCAAGGATTAGGGCAAAGGAGACACTACCACCCGAGCATTTTCTGTGTTCTTTGTTCCTCCCATCCACGCCCAGATAATTTTTTCATATTCATCCTTGGTTGTCTATTCCATTTCCATAAGCTTGCTTTCTGCTTTTGGGCTCAAGAGTAATCTGTTGGGTTGTGTTGGCCTCCTGCAAAAACTACCTGTCTGCTTATCCATTTAATCAGACTGTTATACCTTGAGGAGATTGTCCTTGACAATCTATCTCTTCCAGACAGCCTCTTAAGGGATCTTGCCTACCAAGGCCCTGAAGTAGCCAAGACTGTTCCCCTGAAACCTGGTTTCTTTGCTGTTTGTCATCCTTATTTCCCTAGGTGCTTAAATTCATCTTATGGACACTGCAGTCAGGGCTCCCAATGACTGCCATTGGTTGCAGAATGAGTTTTCATTGTTTATGAGTAACAGGATCTGTAGAACATCCTTCTCTGTCAATCTGTCTCACAGCTACACAGAGTAATCATAATTTATGCCCTGCTTTGTTGCTCTCCTAGCAGATGTTGGAGTGATTAGAGTCCCCCATGATAACCACAGCTTTCAGCTGAGGGGATCCTTCAAGTTATTAAAGGTTTTTCCACCTTCTTGCCTTATTACTTGTGCAATCTGTAGCAATCCCCCAGGTCTCATCTTCACAACCTGTCTTTCCCAAAGAGCTTCTGTTTATCTATTGCAGTGGTCCAGTTGTGAGCTACCTACCACATCTTCATAATCCTAACTATCCTGTTCTGTGTTTCATGGGATTATTTATCCCCCTCCCTATCTCTTTCCCAGGAAGAACGCATTAGTTTATATGCACATAAGAACGGATCCTTTTTTGCTCAGGTTCTTGGGAGAGCATGGGAACCTCTCATCTAGGCACACTCATCTCCTATTTCTCCCCTTAAAACTCAAGGAGAGAAATTCTTTATGGAACTAACATAAGGATATCAAGAATCATTGCACTGCTTCTGTACCAGATTAATCCCATTTCTCCATGGCACACTTTCCATGCCCCTTGAAAAGCAAGTTACCAGGGTCATGGAAAATGACTGCCTGAGAGCAGAACCCACCCCAGCAGAAGAGAGCAATCTGCAGGCTGCATGTCCTGGTGCCCCAGGTGTTCTCTGCATGGGCTGGCTGCCAGGCTTCACCAGCACACAGCTCTTCAGTGAACAACTGAAACCTGTCAGTCTGGGAAGAGAGAAATGTGACATGAGTGTGGGCACTATAGCAAAAATTAAAAAAAACCTGCCTCAGAAATAATTTGATTTTCAGATACTGAAGGAAAACATTTTCTTCTAAGTTACCAAAACAAATGGCTCCTACTTTTGCTATTGCTACATTAATTATTAGTCCAGGATAGTAGTAGTGGTTCTGTAATGCGAAAATTTTGGTTTCTGCATATATCCACTTAAAACATGCTTTGGGGGCTTCATTTTAGAGGGACTAAATTAGCATCTGGAGTCAATTAGGTACATTTTTAAAATTAATTTTCTGCCAAGAGCAATACAGCTTTTGCTGTCAAATACTGTTGTGTGCTATAAGCCAACTTTCTTAAAAATGCACCAGTTAAACCTAAAATACTTATGTAAATTCATCCACAGAATGCCTTAAATTCTTTCTTACAGAGAATTTGCTTCTTACTTCTCACAGAGTGAACCATATAATTTTATGTTCAATGCTACAGGCAATAAAATGTTTACAGTTTTATAATTTTTGCATTTGTGTCATAACTTTTTAATTTCCTTTCATGTTAACTATCAGAAAAGTCCTTAGACAATCCTTTCACAGATTTTTCTTCAAAATATTGCCAAAGAACAACAAAAGAAACTTACAAATTTCCTTATTCAATTTTTGATTTCCTAGTTCAGTCATGACAGATTTATTTAAAGACTGACTTTGTTTTTAAAAAAGAATTTTAAAAACCCAAAAGCATGTGAAAAATAAATGTAAACACAGCAAAAATTTAAAACTGACCTCTTGATTAATAGTTTATTACTGATTTTTTTAGGAACTTGTGTTACTGGGGAGTTTCAGCCTGGAGCTTCAGGTATGTGTCCCAAGATCCTATTGAACACTAAAAGCTTTCAAGATCACAAGAAAACACTGGAAAACAGTTATGTTTTCCTTGATTAGTGCAGGACCAGCTGTCCACTTAACCCAGGCAGGCACTTGTTGAATACTATGGAGGAGGTTTTGTCTCCTCGAGAAAGTTTTTAGATTCATCACCCTTTAATGGGGAATGCTTATTTGTTACTTTTAAGTATATTTAAGCTGTGTTAAATCATACCTAACTCAAACCAGATTTGCTTGGTTGCGTGTTAAAGGTTTTTTGTAGGGTTTTTTTTTCTATTTGCTGCTAACACCTATGCAGTAATCATGTATAATTTCTTTCTAACAGTTATTGTTCTTCACCACTACTTTGTTCATACTTGATTCCCATAATAAAGGTACTCCTTCACTCTCCTTAAAATATCCAGCATAGGCTGAGCTTATGTTTGATATTTAGCAGTAGTGAGCCTTGGCTCTTTTAATACTCCCAAATTTCTTTTTGAATTTTTGCATTGAATCAGGTTGGATTCAAAGTAGTTAATTTTTATTGATGAAGAATTACACTATCAGAAATTTCTTTAGTATAATACAACACAACCATCTTTCCCAAGCCTAATGAAATATATATAATCTACAATTTATAACTTGTATAACCTGTTTATGTCTGGTTACGTAACTTCAAATTGAAGACTTTTCATACTGAAAGTACAATACAACTCCTGTGCAACTCGTGTGTCTCAAAGTCACAATTTAAGGTGGTGAAAGCCTTTTAATGCAGGAACGAGACAGGCCAAACACTATAGCTTGTATCTGAGATCTCAGGTATGCTCTTCAGAAAGTTTCACCTGTGATGCTTTGGATGCTGAGATGGGAAGTAATTTCCTGAAGTATTGCCTGTTTCTTACTGCTGATTTCTGTGTGGGCATCTGAGACAGTGTGCAGAGTGTCTGCTCTTCAGAAGGAGAGGGATTCAGTGCAGCTGAATCAGCAAGGCTGGGGCAGCAGTTGCACCCTGTGGGGCAGGCAGAGGAACAGGGGCAGAGAGAGACTCCCTCTTCCCACCTGCTGCCAGTGCTCCCATCCCTCTCCTCCACACCCCTGTGCCCTCCTCGCTCAGCAAGTCTGCATGTAGCACACAGGGCAGCAGCTTGAGCATGAGGGAATTCGTAGCAGCAGTCTCACACCAGTGCTTCAGCAATATTCTTTGCATTGAAATATGTACATCAGGACATAATTTCTTAAGTGGTAATTGTCAGCAGCCCAAGGCAACAAATTAGAAATGGCTATGATGAGGCTCAGTGGGAAGGAAGGAAAGAAGCAGAGACAATACTAGATGTGTAGAGGTTTTTTGCAGTAAAACCATCATATGGGGCAAAGCAATAGGACAAATTCTGGAAAACCTCAGAAGGTACATTTAGGCTGAAGAAAGTGTTAGGAAAGGACTGATTTAGTGGCCTAGCTAAGAAATTTAAAATTTTAACTCTTCCATGCAATTGGGGAGGAATGTGATTGATTTACACTCTACACATACTTTCTGCCTTTTTGCTGGTCAGCCAGTATTTCAGAAAGTCTGACAAGGACACTGTGTACAATATTACTTATGGGACATTTGGGCTCAGCTGTTTTTTAGAGTATCTGAATCTTATGGGTAGACAGAACATCAATAATATATTACTGTCATAAACCACTTATGGCATGAATGGGGTGTCTTTCTGCATTCACTATGTGCCAGTTTTATTTGCTGATCGTTATGCAAGTCTATAAGATATTAATTTATTTGCCTCTGCAAAACATAAAAGAAGATTAATATGAATACTTCATTATTCAATTTTTGTGTCACAGTCATTTTTTTTCTCAAGTACTCTGATATTCAGAAAGGTAAAGTAGACCAAGTAATTATTGTTCAAGAAGACCACACAAGACAACCATGATCCCTTCTTTCTATGCAAAGAATTTTAGGTCCAAAAGCCTAAAACATTATCTGACATTGAGTAAAACAAAATGCAGCAAAACATAACCTAATGATTGAAGAAAAATGGGAAAATTTACCTATGAGAGAAACATGTAATGGGGTTAGATGTCAGTCTCTGAGTCCTCAGGTTTGCATGGCACAGAAAGCAAAGACAAGTGGAGGCCCCTCCCCCAGAGAAGGCCCTTCCTCAGTTTGCTTATTAATGGTAACTGTGCATCGATGGCTCACAACAATCCTACTGAATATGCTCATGAGGAGGAGGGGCAGGCACTGATCTCTTTTCTCTGGTGCCCAGTGACGGGACCCAAGGGAATGGCCTGAAGCTCTGTCAGGGGAGGTTTAGGTTGGATATTAGAAAAAGGTTCTCCACCCAGAGGGTGGTTGGGGACTGGAATGGGCCCCCATGGAAGTGGTCACAGCACCAAGTTCGGCAGAGTTCAAGAAGTGTTTGGACAATGCTCCCAGGCACACGATGTTGAGAGTTCGGGATGTTCTATGCAGGGCCAGAAGTTGGGCTTGATGACCCTTGAGGCTCCCTTCCAACTCAGCATATTCTGTGATTCTCTGATTCTGTGATTCTGTGACAAAGTGGGATCATCTTAACCTGTTTGGCTGACAATTGCAGAATCGAAGGAGAAAAAAATCTTAGTAAAATTTTTCATATCCATGTGAATAGTTATGAGTCAGTATTGAGAATTAGATCTTTTAATACAAATCACTTTTTGGTTATTTTTAGACTGTCACTGTAACTCAAACTGCTGTAGTAATAGTATTTTGTGCTTAAAAGGGACAAGCTAGTCCTAGATTTTAAGAGAATCCATAGGACATAATTAGTCTTAATTGTGTCATTCTCAAGGCTTTTTTGTTACAGGTCTGTATGGCCTTTAATGTGTTTGCACTACCTCATTAACATAATATTACTTGCTATTAGCAGGAGTTTTGTAGATTCAGTGAAGTGAATACAGACCCATTTAAATATATGAGTTGCACATTAACACATGCTGGGGCTTACTAGTTTCCTTCTACATTCAGCTAAATATCTGCTGAACAGAATACAACAGATGCATGAAGATATTCTTAACTACAGACATAAGGAATTTGTTTTATGAAATGCATTTTTTCCATTTTTTGTGCTTTCAGCTTGACTACAACTTCATGATTCTTTCTGCTTTTAAAGTCATTTTAATTGTAATGTTTTACTTTGCCAGCAAATAGCCTCTCAGATATTTATTTCAATTTTTAAATGTTAAATAAAACTGGCCTCTTTTCCACAAGAATTTTATGGTTTATCCATTTACTTTTTCATAGTATCCATTCTTCTCCAGACTTTTGAAATGCTGTCTTGCAGAAAGGAAGGAGAGGCAGGTTACTCTTGGGTTTCTTTGTGTTGCAATGACCCCCAAGATATTAGAAAAGTCTTTTCCTAAGGCCCGTGATACCGAAGAAGAAGTCAAGTTCATTGGCTCTGGTTTTTAAGGTTGTTTATTCTTTTTTATCTGGTACATTGCTCTGTTTAGGTTCCTGTCACCGCTCAGGTCTCCGCTGAGTGCTC
>VYXD01005341.1:1128-11325 GCA_013397195.1 Hylia prasina
TGTGTGTGTGTGTTTGTGTGTGTGTGTGTGTGTGTGTGTGTGTGTGTGTGTGTGTGTGTGTGTCTGTGTGTCTGTGTGTCTGTGTGTCTGTGTGTCTGTGTCTGTGTGTCTGTGTCTGCGTCTCTCTGTCTGTCCGTCTGTGTCCGTGTGTCCATGCCACGCCCCACGGCGCAGGACGTGTGGACACCATGTCCCTGTGCCAGGTCCGCTGCCAGCATGCCGGGGCTCTGGCTGTCGGTGCAGCAGTTCCTGCAGCCCTGCACAGAGAGCTGCAGCTGCAGCATTCCCTCATTGCTCACATGCAGCCTGGGGCTCTGGCTGTCGGTGCAGCAGTTCCTGCAGCCCTGCATGGCTGCAGCACTCCCTCATTGCTCCCCGGCAGCCTGGGGCTCTGGCTGTCGGTGCAGCAGTTCCTGCAGCCCTGCATGGCTGCAGCGCTCCCTCATTGCTCACCTCACTGCTTCAGAGGCCGTGCCCGGCTGAGGGAACAGCCTGAGCCGCGCAATTATTTCAGAAAAACTCCACATTGTGTTTCAGCCGCGCGCGGGAGAACTGGCCAAAGTCTGAACCGCTTTCAAGATTCAGATCTAAATCCTCAGGTTTAGAAATATGAAAGTCAGAACTACAATAGCCCAAACACACAGAGCCTATTCTTTGCACCTTGAAATGTGGAAAATTAAAGACCTGCTCTCGGTTTGACTACTCACCTTTCCATTTTCTGAGGCACCCAACAAAGTTCCCTCTGCTAATGAATACAGGGTTTGATTGTTGGATTACACAGATTATTTTCTGTCATCTTCGAGTCCTTTAAACAATTGCTGCCTTTGAAATCCCTTATGCAAGAGGCATATGACCTTACAACACTCCTGTTCCTCTTTTGTGTTTAACATCAGAGCCCTCTCTGTGGTTAGACACAATGTGAGGAAAGCTGCGGGTCAGGGCTGTGAGGTGATAGCTGAAAACGCAGGGCGCCCAGCTATTGAAGCTGACACAAAATACACAGAAGAAAAGAGGCTGCAGGGAAAAGGGGTTTAAAGTAAACATTATTTTTTTATATCACATTTTGTTACAGTCCCAAAAAACAAGGAGCAGATGGTTGTACACAGGACAGGATATAAATCAAGGGACAGCAGAAAATTAAATGGAATGTAAACTCCAGTGCTGAAACAATCTCAAATTAAAACTTGCTTGAAGTGATGTCAAGAATATCCATAGTGGGTGGAATTTATTTTGGAGCACCATTCCTGCCCCCCATGCCCTCAGTGTTTCTCTTCCCCCCTCTTTTCTCTATTCCTTGCCATCTTCTCCTGCTTGTGCACTGACACCAATCTCTCATGAATTTTCCAGAAGTGCTTCAGATTTCCACAATATCTTCCATTTTAACACAATACTGAGCCTTAATAATAATAATAATAACAACAGAATTACCTGGGTTTGGTATGTCTGTAGGCAGAGAGGGGCAACATTCAGGGAAACTGAGGCACTACTGGCAAACACCAGGAAATGTCAGGTGCCTGTTAGGAGCTGAGGGTGTTTTCAGTTCCCTGGGGAGCCACAGACGTGGTTTAAACACAAGGGAACTTCCACATGCAGTGGTGAACGGTGGATCTCTCTGTGAACGTTTGTTGTGAGGTCTCTTGTGCAGCACAGTTCCTGGGCTGGGGTTTGAATGCAGAAAATGCTGTGGGCACAACAGGCTTGTAACAATAAACTCAACCTAACTTTGTCCAACTCAGCATTTAGAGATTTTATTGGCAGAGACTTGCAGAAAGGAACGAGAAATCATAATTCAGCAAATTCCTTCCATCACTGCTCAGCTTTCTGTCCTTGCAGTAAATTATTCACCTCGGCAACGAGTCTGTTAGCAGCGGATTAAAGGCTGGGCTCTGGCACCCTTGCTGCTCCTGGGCAGCAGCGTGGAGCACCCGCTGGGTGCTGCAAACACACTGCTGAGGGTGCTACAGCCCTGTGTGTGCAGGAGCCATCACAGCTCGTGCCCTTTTGTCACAGATGTACAGCTGGGAAAACACACCCGAGCCTCCAGTTCCCCTCCAGCCCCGAGGAGGAGCCTCACAAGGAAAGGTCTGAGGCGGTCTGTGTCATTCGGGGGTTCTGCACAGGTACACACACCCCTGGCATTTCACAGGGACGCCCCACACCCTGCCCTCCCCTCGGCCCTGTCCTCCAGGACAAAAGGGGTTTGCCTCCTTACTCCCAGGGTCACAGGTGTCTGCAAAATGCAAAAATATGACCCTCCCCCTGTCAATACAAAGGCAAAAAGGAAATCTCAGTGCAATCAGCCAGATGCAAGTCTCCTCCTAAGTAAATAAACCTCATGAAACTACAATTATAAACTAAATGTGTTTGACTCCACAAGCCTTTCATGAACTGGATGCCAGTTTAAACTGATAATCCTCTGCATGGAAAATTTCAGGAATAATATTTTTTTTTCCTGCTCATGAGGCCTGAAAAAATAGCATGGAACTGACATTCTGTCACTGTACCTGGATCTGCAAAATTCAACAGGTGACAGACAGCTAAAGTGATAACATTCCCACAGAACATTTTGGAATTCAGAACTGTCAGGCAACTCACAGAAAACAACCCGTGTGCTGTGTAGGCACTGATGTTTCATCTCTCACTTCTCTCTGCTATCCTGAGCTGAGAGTTATCATTTCAGCTTACTGGAAAGCACTTGATGCAGCCAGTTCCTTTTAAAATATATTTCGTTGGAAGTTGTTAGAAAATTCAATAAAGAGACTTTGATCATGATCCATTCATTGACTTTCTTGGACTAACTTTTATACGGGATTTAAAGTGGATTTGAAGCTTCTGTTTCAAAAGCAAAGCATATTTTCCAAATTCCTGAAGCGCCTCATGACATCAGCTTTGCTTTTGAAATAGAGAATGGGGATGCAGAGATATTAAAGCTAAGCTCAGAGAAACATGATTTTCACCCCCTCTAGAAAAACAGGAACATCCTTACTCTTCCTTTGAATCCACAATTAGTGCTAATTGAAGACACATGTCAGAAATGCATGCAGCAGGGCAGAGTGCAGAATGCAGAGTGTAGAATTTTCCTATCAACGCCAGGGACGAGCAAAGGAAGAGCTGCAATTAGGGAGGCCTGGGGATCCTCCTGCCACAGGGGAGGCCTCCAGGTGTCCACAGCCAGCCCTCACCAATAGTTCCCAGCACAGCCGTGTTGGTTCACATCACCTTCCCCCAGCTCTGCTCCCTGGAGCTCAGGCAGGGCTCTGGAGCAGCACTGAGGTTACAGAAATAACCTGGTTCCTGCCACCACAGTGGTTCTCACCAGCAAAGCTTCGCCCCAGAAGATCCTTCTGGCCTTCTCTGACAATACAGTGCAGGTGTCCCTGAGCTCTGTACAGATCCCACTTTCCAAATCAGCTCTATATGCACAGGCAGGCTTTTTGGACAGGCAGCAAAATTTCCATTGAATTCTCCAATTTGTATTCTTAATAAAAAAGGATGTCCTTCCTTGAAAAACACAATCGTTCCTTCAAACATTTATCATGAAAACTGGAGCAAAAATAAAAAAAAAAACCCTGTATCTCAAAAATAAACCCAACTTTATTTTTGAATAAAACACAGCACAGAGACCTCGAGGTGTTCTCCTGCCCCAGTCCCGTGTCTGACTCCCCCACTCAGGGACAGAGGAGCATTGCATAACACAGAACTCCCCTTCTGCCTCTCACATTTTCTGCTCAGCAATTCCCTGGACCCAAATCAAAGCCTGCAGATGCTCTGGGGGCAGAGTCTCTGCTGAACGAACAGACAGCCCGATGGAATTGCATTATGGAGAGCGCGATGATGCTCTTCAAGGCTCCACGAGCTTGCCTGAATGTGGATCAGCTGCTCCCATTTCAGCCAAAGGCTGCAGAGTTCTGTCCCCGCATCCTTCGTGCCACTGGGTTTTCACCTGTTGTGCTCCTATTGCTTATCTATAAATCCCTGTCTCCTCAGTCCCCCGCAGTGTGGAGGAAGCCGCTGGAAGGAGACCAGGATCCAGGGAGGGGCTGTGCCTGAAGGGCAGGAGGCCAGCAGGGCTGGCTCCTCCTTGCACCCAGGCTGCTTTCAGGAGCCGTGTCCCAGATTAAACCTGTGCCCAGGCCTTCCTCAGGTAAATCTGCCAAATCAGCTGCACCTCAGTGTGCCAACTGCATGTCTGAAAAGCACTTTAAGCTTGGGAAGTTTTCTGTAGGCTTTCCTTACTGCTGTGATGGCATTTTTACATTTGGGTTCTGCACAGTTAATGGCTGGAAACTGAATGCAGCCCTAAATTCTGGCTGGCACATGGTGACAGCACTGGCACTCGTGCTTGTGGGTGCTCTCAAGGTTCCTTCCAAAGCAGGGAGGCCTGGAACAGAAATCCAAACGTTTATTGCCATTAATGTATGTTTTTCCCCAGCTCTGCCTTCACACCTTTAGCCTGATGAATTTAGTTCTCCCCTCTTGCCATTTAAAAGCTGTCCCAGCACAGTAACGACGCCAGGAGCCAAGGCAGGAAGGGAGTGGGTGGAACCCAGTTCCCGTGCAGGGCTGGGGGTCCTGTCAGGAGCAGGACCTGGGAAGGGCTCAGAGGTCAGAGCTCTGCAGGTCCTGCAGCTCAGAGGTCAGAGCTCTGCAGGTCCTGCAGCTCAGAGCTCTGCAGGTCCTGCAGGTCCTGCAGCTCAGAGCTCTCAGGGCTCTGCAGGTCCTGCAGCTCAGAGGCCAGAGCTCTGCAGGTCCTGCAGCTCAGAGCTCTCAGGGCTCTGCAGGTCCTGCAGCTCAGAGGTCAGGGCTCTGCAGGTCCTGCAGCTCAGAGCTCTCAGAGCTCTGCAGGTCCTGCAGCTCAGAGGTCAGAGCTCTCAGGGCTCTGCAGGTCCTGCAGCTCAGAGCTCTCAGGGCTCTGCAGGTCCTGCAGCTCAGAGCTCTCAGAGCTCTGCAGGTCCTGCAGCTCAGAGCTCTCAGAGCTCTGCAGGTCCTGCAGCTCAGAGCTCTCAGGGCTCTGCAGGTCCTGCAGCTCCAGGGGATGGATGGGCTGTGCTTGCAGGGAGAGAAGTTCTGTCCTATATTGCAAAGCCCTCAGAGTGTTTTATAACTGTTTGTGCTGCCCTGCTAGAACAATTAGCAAAACAAAACAAAAAGCTGGTAAAAGAGACAATTAGATGACTTAGGTTGAGATGCTTCATAATTTATTGCAGATCTATGAGAGAACACTTGTAGAACCCATTTAATTCATTTAATAGTAATGCAAACATTGATATAAATTAAAACTCCAGAACACTTTCTCACATCTTTTCTCTCCCCATGAGAGGTGAATGAAAATGATTTATTACCCATAGATTATAATTGCTTAAAATAGGTTATGATGTAAGAAAAAAATCTAATCCCTTCTACCAGGCAGGAGCAAAATTCTACAGACACAGAAATTACATCTAACACCAGTGTGTTAAGGAAGAAACATTCTTCTTCTCCCTTTGGGGAAACTCTAAGAACATCTTTTTAGAACTGTCAAAATTCACAAGCTGTAATAAATTATTCTTTTTCATTACCCATTTATTAAGCAGGCTGTTTGGTATAATAGCAGGAAAATTCTGTCTAATTTTTACAGCATTACACTACTGTGATTTCTCATTTGAAACAGACGAGTTATCAAGAGCAGTGATGTGCTTTATTCCGTACACTGGGACCAGCTCTCCTCTGAATTCTGATGGAGACAACTTCTGAAACATGTCAGGCTCTGTGTCAGGGAGGGGCTGCCACTGCCCCCTGCCAAGTTCATCGGGGCAACATTCAGGGTGACCTTAAACCCAAAGCCTGAAGAAAAGCAGATCACCAAAAATGCTGTAAATGCTGGCTACGAGATGCTGCAGGGATCTCATTAACTGCAATGCTGATGTGAAATTCTGAAACTTTGCGCTGGATAAATGGATGAAATGCTGCTTACCCAGATGAGGGATCTGGAACAGGGTTCTGGCTCTCTCAATGATTCTGAGAGAGCAATTTATTGAATGCATGCAGTCATTTAATAGATCAATAGCATATATACACTATCATTATATGGCAATGATTTATATTTTATAGATGTATATATATGTGTGTGTTTGTATATATATATATATAAATATAAAATGGTAAAAGTGTACTCAGGGTAAATCCACCTCAGCCCTGCTGGTGAAACACCAATGACTCTGCTTTCCTGAAACAAAAGTACAAATACATATTCTTTTTCTTCTTCTGGTTTGCTGAAGCTGTAGTGAAAATGCACACTCTGCCCCAGGCTTATTGTGCGAGGGATCTGAAGTTATAAACCACACTGGACGTGGTGATTATAATGGCTTTATTTAGATTATTATTATTATTACTATTATTCTCAGTTGTCATGGTCCTCGTTGCATTCATCCTGCTCCGGTTCTGAGCTCTAACACCAAAATCAGCATCTGCACTTCCACATTTGGTGCAGAGCAGGCGCCGGGATGTGTCTGGCCAGGAGCTCTTGCAGGTGGCACAGAGCCCCAGCACACCTGGTGGCACACACCTGCAGGGCTGGGCCCAAACCCAGGGGTGCAGGAGCAGGGGGCAGAGGGCTGCAGTCACACCTCTGGGGCACCTGGCAGCCCTGCTGTGCCCTGCAGCCCCCAAAGGGAGCACACAGTGAGCACAGACAGAAAATAAACCTGCCTGTCTCCTCCACCCTGAACGGCAGTGGCGAGGCAGGAACCCTGTCGGCTCTGCTTGGGAAAAAGGGTGGAAAATAAATGTATAAAAAAGCAGTGGTTCTAAACCCCACATTGTATCTTCACAGCCAGCAGCGACACAAAGCTGCTTTCTGCAGCTAGGAAGTGGATTACATTTTTATAACTAATCCCCAGCTCTTTGCCTGAAAAGATTTGCTGAGCCCCCATCTCGCTGCTTTTTCTTTTAGGTCTGTGCACTCCAAAAGCTTCCTTCCACCTTCTTCCTCCTGCTTCCCAAAAGTAAATGCGTGGCTATCTTTTATTTTTTTGAATTTACAGTACATAACTTTGTTTGTGCCTTGCATTGTTAAACAGGATTCGCAGACAGGGGAAAAAAAACACCAACACCCAAACAACTCAGTGCTGCACTGATCCATAAAATCATTATAGGCAACGCTGCAGTTTCAACAAGTGCCAAAAATTCTCCCCCCTCCCCGAATACAAAAATAAAGCAGGAACAAAAATAACAAGGCTATTAATCTTTCATTAAGTTAAAGGGATGAAAAGGAATCGCTTAAAGTATCATTCTTTACTTGCACCACAAGATTGGATGCCCCCTGCTAACTTCAAAGGCTCTAAAAGAAGCTGGTTAATATTGTTGGCACAGAACCAGATTGTGGTTTATTTCAGTTTTTCTGATTTTTTTTTCCCAACAAAAGAAAACATTAAGGGCTGGACACTGATTGCCGAGGAACAGCTCTTGAGAGAGGGGGCCTCTTGTGCCGCTACCAGCAATACGTCAATTTTCAGACACGTAAAAGCTGCTCAGAAGGTCCTGTCAGTCTCTGCACGAGGGCTGAAGTCTGCAGGAGCTGAAGTCTCCTGCTCGCCCGGCGCTCTCGGCTCCGGTACCAATCAATGCCCGTTCCCCGGAGCGCTCGGAGCAGCAGCAGCTCCGCCGAAATCTGCGCCTTGTGCGTCCCAGAGAGGTCACAGACCGCGCCAGCCAGAAGGGCGCCCTTGTCCCTGTCCCTGCCCTTGTCCCTGTCCCCATCCCTGTCCTTGTCCCCATCCCTGCCCTTGTCCCCATCCCTGTCCCCGTCCCTGTCCCTGTCCCTGCATCCTGTCCCTGTCCCTGTCCCTGTCCCCATCCCTGTCCCTGTCCCTGTCCCTGTCCCCTGTCCCTGTCCCCTGTCCCTGTCCCTGTNACACAGGGACAGGGACAGGGCACAGGGACAGGGACAGGGACAGGACACAGGGACAGGGACAGGGCACACCTGGCACGGGCTGGGGGTGCTCGGTGCCCGGCTGTGCTCTGCAGCCCCCGCTCGGTGCCTGTGGCACGGGCACAGAGTGTCTGTTGTTTGTCCTCCCAGAGCCTGAAAGTGCCACTTCTGTGTTCAGAGCAAGTGCTGCAGGAAAGTCCAGGAGGGAAGGGATAATCCTGCCTCAAAGGCAGCCAGAGGTGTCTGTGAACTGGGAGGAACGCAGGGAGGCCCTGGGCCACTGAGGGAGACCCTGGGCCACTGAGGGAGGCCTGGCTTCTCTGGAAAAAACTGCAATTATGGAATTAAGACCTCGGCCATAACGTATGAGCAGCAGGAAGATAATGCTGCTCCCCCAGCATCCCACCTCCTGGCACTTTCTTGGTTTTAAGTGCCTGAGTTCAAGCTGAATAATTTTCCTCCAATGTGTTCCTCTGTGTGTGTAATAAATAACGGCGGCAAATGCAAACAATCCAAACTGCAATTATTTCATTTGTGCAGCTCTGTGACCTGCACGTGTCTCAGGTGGAACGGCTCCTGCATAACAAAAGGAATTCCTTCCCTGAAGAGTTAATCTGCTCCATCTCCCAGACTTTCTGGTGGAGTTCCCAGCTGGCCAGGACAGGGAGCAAGGTCTCCAGCAGCGTCTCTGCAGGAACCCGAGCAGGGCTGCAGGAACAAGGATCCCGCTGGGCGGGGTCTGCCCTGTCCCCTCGGCAGGGAATTTGCAGTGGCTTTTGTCAGCCAGGGGACAGCGGGAGCGCCCAGCTGGCCGCAGGGCACGGGGTCAGCCTTGGCCAGGAGGATTTCAGCATCCCCTGAGTCTGGCTGCATCCCTGGGACTCTCCCTGAATTCATGCTTCACTTTGTGCCGTGTTTATCTTGAAAAGAAGGGCTTTAAGCTTGGCACAGCAAAAAGGCTTTTCAGGAGGGGAACGGCTGGTTCAGCTTGAGACAGCTGCCTGTTAAATGTTCTTTAATGATAAAATCCTAAAAGAGCTGGTCAGGGCTGAGCAATCTTGCTTTCCTTTCTTACCCTATCTCTGCTGAAGTTTCTTTTCCGCTTATAGAGGAGGGGAACAGTTTTCTTTCACTTTCTTTTTCCTTTTTTTTCACTTTTTTTATCACCAACTTCAACCACAGGGTCAGCTTTGATTTGGGTGAGTCAGAAACATTTATTTCCTGTGCCTGGGAATGAAGTGTTTCTCCTCATCTCAGAAGAAAGAGATGCATTTTGAACAATAGGAGTGCCAAAAAAAGAAAATAAAAGGTAATAACAGCATTTGTTTTAGCTGCTACATAGAAGGCCTGATTTGTATGTTGCTGGTACATATATGATTTAAAGAGATTTCTTCAGTTTCTCCCTGACAATGTTTATAGCTTGTTTATAGAAAGATTTGTACTCCAGACTTTGTTCTACACTCTGCTCAGCTCAGTTGTTCCAGCAGATAGGCTTGACCCAGCCCTCACCCTGTTTAAGACGTGTTTTATTTTCGCAGGCATTCCATAGCTGCAGGAAGCACTCAGGCCTTAATCTGGACCACTTGTCCTGGAGTGGAAGGAGAAGAACGGGGTGGGAGCAATCCCCTTGGAAAGCTGTCCGTGGGTTTGGGAGAGCCCAGCAGCCCGTGGGCAGCTCTGCCAGCCCAGCCAGGGACATTTTGTCCTTGGTGCCCCCAGGGAAAAGCCAAAGGCAGCACGGATCCTGCACGGATCCTGCACAGATCCTGCACGGATCCTCCACGGCCTGATGTGTGCATCCTGCGCTGCCTCCCGCTGTGGTCCTGCCAGAAATATCCCAAACCTGCTGGAAACAAACCCAAACCTGCTGGAAACATCCCAAACCTGCTGGAAAGAACCTAAACCTGCCAGAAACATCCCAAACCTGCTGGAAAGAACTCAAACCTGCCAGAAACANTGCGCTGCCTCCCGCTGTGGTCCTGCCAGAAATATCCCAAACCTGCTGGAAACAAACCCAAACCTGCTGGAAACAAACCCAAACCTGCTGGAAACAAACCCAACCTGCTGGAAAGAACCCAAACCAGCCAGAAACATCCCAAACCTGCCAGAAACATCCCAAACCTGCAGTCCTGGTGGAAACAAACCCACCGGAGAGCCCCAGACTCCGGGCAGGGCTGGGGCAGAGCCCGGCAGCGAGCCCGTGGTGTCTGGGAGTGTGAGTGCTGTGACCAGCCACAGGTCCTGGCAGGGAGCGTGAGTGCTGTGGCCAGCCACAGGTCCGGGCGGGG
>VYXD01005341.1:11411-21567 GCA_013397195.1 Hylia prasina
GGCTGCCGGTCTGGGAGTGCCACAGGTCCTGGCAGGGAGCGTGAGTGCCACAGGTCCTGGCAGGGGTTCGGAGCATCCTTGGCTTCTGTGCCCACGGGAACTGGGCACTGCCAGGGCCGGCAGTCCCGTGTGGGACCTTCTATCACGAGAAACTCACGACATTCCCACCCTCAGGGCAAGCAGCAGTTGCCTCATCTTTCCTTAGCAGCTCCATCACCGATTCTGTTCTACACGCCCTAATTGTGTTTGCAGGAATCAGCGTAAACACTTCCTTTTTTCGCGATATTTTTGCTCTTCTTGCTTTGTCCGTCTGGGGGCTGCGCAGCTCTCACCGAGCATCGCTCCCGAGCACGAACATCCCACCGCCCAAGGACCTGCCCCTCGGCCGAGCTCTGTTTCCAGTTAGGGGCACAGTGGGAATTCCACACTCCGCCAGGACCCGGCCGGGCTGGAGCAGCCCGGGATGTGTCTGGGGAGGGCCGGGAGCCAGAGGAAGGAATGCTGCCGTTCCTAACCCCGGGTAACCTGCCTGGGGGAGAGATTTCTGCCAAGCCACGGCGCTTGCAGCCTGAGTTCTGCCCTGAAGTAGAAAGCTTCACATCCCTTCAAAAACTGCATTTCAAAAAAATGGAAAAAAAAGAAAAAAAAAAAAAAGAAGAAAAAAAACACCTACTGTGATTTCAGCAGACTTTTTTGTGAACTGTTTCTTCACGGAGCCCCATTAAGTTCTTTCTTGCACAGTTTGCATGGTGACAATGACTTCAATGTCAGTTGTGCTCAGTTCTGAAATAGGTTTCCCTTCTGTCACATTTCTGTTCAATCCATCTCAATTTAATTAAGTGGTCCAAATTTAAAGTATCTTTTTTCCATCTTGGAAAATAAATCCTTCATTGTAACTTTTCAGAAAATCGTCCAGCTAGGTCTTTATTTTTCATTTGGAATAAGTCTGAGTTTTTATGCTCCTGAGAGGTTGTTTAAGCGACCACCTCACTTATCTGCTACAAAAACAATATTTTAAAGATGCAATTTTCTGTGAAAGAAGCTGGTTCAAGTGTAACTCTCTTCTGTCTTCATTTGCTCAGACACAGTGAATTCTGCTGCATCTGATAATTTCATTGCTCACGAAGGAATCACAGTGAAATAATCAGTTACTCTGTCATCATTTCTGCTTTGTTTCTCATTGTTTGCCTTTTGCACTTGAAAAAAGTCCTTGAGTTCTTGATTAGTCTTTTTGGCTTGAAGGACCTGTCTTTTGCCGGCTGAAAGAAAAAAATTATTCAGATTCTTTATTTTGATTCACCATTGCTCTGAAATAATGAATGGTGTCCTTCCCTATAATGACCCAAAGCATCAAGGGTGGCTTCCTGCTCCCTGTGAAAAGACACAGGCTCAGCTATTTCATTGGGATAAAAAACTTGTGAATAAAATCAGCCCCGTGCTCAGATGTGTTCCCCCGTTACACCTCCGGCAGCAGAGTCACAGATCTCAAGAAGAAGAAAGGGAAGGAGAAACAGAGATTCGTGGGAGAAAAAAAAGGGGGGGAAATGTGATTTCAGATGGTACCAAACAAAAGAGAAGAATGCTGCCATCAGTCCTCTCCCACCAAATTTGCCTCTGCCCAGTTCAATGGTGGGCACTGCTCAGGTCAGGGATTCATCAAAATGCAATAAAGTGACAATATTTCTGAAAACATGGAGCCACCGTGGGGCTACTTCTAAAAGGACTGATTCAAACCCAGCTAGGATCTTCTGCATTGATTTCCAGAGGCTTTCAAGTACACCAGAACCCTGTGGGGTTGAAACAAATGCTGAGCAGGTTGTTGGCAAGGTGTGTGAGGGATGCCAACCCTGCTGCTGCTCTGAGAGGGTTTGTCGTGACAGGAACACACCAGTGCTGCTCTGAGAGAGTTTATCCTGGACAGGAACACACCAGTGCTGCTCTGAGAGAGTTTATCATGGACAGGAACACACCAGCACTGCTCTGAGAGAGTTTATCATGGACAGGAACACACCAGCACTGCTCTGAGAGAGTTTATCATGACAGGAACACACCAGTGCTGCTCTGAGAGAGTTTATCACGCACAGGAACACACCAGCACTGCACTCACTGGCACAGGAACAGCACCCTCTGCCCAGGAACTCTGTGCAAGGAAAACTGGCAAAGGCCTGAGCTTTGTGAAATGCTTGAAGAGTTAAAATTCCTCAGAAATTACAAGCCTGTTGTATCTAGACTATTTAGACTATCTAGACTATCTAGACTACCCAGACTATCTAGACTATTAGTCTTTCCTTCTCACCCACCACATTTCACAAATGCATGCCCTTTTCAGATGCCTTTGCACATCCTATTCCCAGCACTGACCTCTACTGTCTGTACTGGACTTGGGTATTATTTTGTACTAAAATCAGATCTCTTTAATCAGCTTTTGAAACATTGTGAACTGAAACTGCTCTTATTTAAAAGTTTAACTTTACTTTCATCAATTTATAATCAGAGTTCCTCTGGTATGTTTGATTCCTGACAAACAAGGATAAAAGTCTTGTGCCCCCATTGCTAATGAGATGATAAAACAGCAGGGATCAAGTTTTTAATTACTACAGGCTATGCACTGGAGAGGTACCAGTGATATTTTCTATTGCATGTCTAAGTTGTAACTTCAGGCTTATGACAGTCATGCTGTGTTCCTCTGCCTTTGATGATCACTCATCTTTGTCTCCTGAGAACACACAAAAATTTCTGAGCTGGGCTCCTGGGGGGCTTGCAATTATTGCTGTAACCTGCACAGGTTCCAGGGCAGCAGCAGCCAGGGTCCCATCTGAGCCACGGAGAGCACCCGCCAAACACTGGCAACTTTTCTTCTCACGCCATCTAGACCCTCAATCTGGTTGTTCCTTTAATAATTATGCTTTTAATTAAGCGGGAGAATAATTTAATATTGTTCCCTCTTTTTCCTTTTGGAGGCACAATCCGTTACCTTCTCATACATAAAGCATCAGGGCCACAGGCACGCAGCAGTGCACGTTTTTGGCACTAGGGGACCCTGGCCGTGGAAAACTGGCAACAGAAGCACGTTTTTGGGAATGATCATCATTCCTGCCCATGTTTATGAGCTCGTTGAGTGAGTCTTGTTTCCTTGAATAACATTAATACTGATGCAAGAGATTCAAACGCCTTTCTAAGTAATAACTATTAGACAGGGAGAGCTGAGGCTGATAACGTTGCAGAGCTGTCCTTCCCCTCCCCAGAGCTGCAGATTGTCCCACCCTGCTCAGCCTGCGCTGTGCCCCAGTCCTGGCCATGGCTGTGCAGTGGTTCCCCTGCCCACAGCCCTGCCTGCCAAGCAGGGAACATTTCCTTGGGCAGCCACGGGGCACAGCAGGGCTGGGCAGGTCTGCAGGGCACCTGCAAAGTCCCCTGTCCCACCTGCCCCAGGGCCACAGCTCTGCCCAGACCACCACAAATTCCTGGGGAGGAAAAACCTGAGGAAAACCACTCCAAGTGTCTCCTCGCTGAACATCGATGAGGTTTTTTCTCTGAATACAAGGTTTATCTTCTCAGGAAAGAGTTTGTGAAATCTGAACTTGAGCCCACCAGGTTTTTCAAATCAAGCAAAGGCTGTTTCCACTCAGGCCATGTACCCCCAAAAACTTCCTCTGAACTCACCACTGCTTTTCTTCTGCCACAGCTGCACAGCTCTGCCGCTGCTCCATGGCATCCTACAGACATCACTTCCTTTAAACCCCTTTATGCTGGGAGGGCACTCTGTGAAAAATTATTTCATCCCTATTTCGTGTTGCCTTTTCCGTTTAATCTCTCCCTGATGTGAGAGATGGGTGTGTATCAGCCTCTTATCCAACTAAAATGAAGCTGCCATTCCTTTCTTCAGTTCCCTCAGTCCCTACTTCCTCTCTGCAGCTAAATCCCAACCCAGGAGAGAGTTTTCCCTCTGGGGAAGGAATGAAGACCACAGAAGCAGTGACATCTCCAGTGGAGTCAGAAAGGGGAAAAGGATGAGCCTGGACTCAGGAGCAGGAGGTCCTCCTTTGAAATACAAAAAAACCAAGAAACTCTTCTTTTTCTCAGCCCAAACGAAGATTTGTGTAAGGGTGACATACCAAAGGAGGTGCTCGTGTGCAGAGACATTGCAAAGTACTGGGTGTGAGCAGCCCTTCCCTGAGACACTTCTGTAAGAGTGGGAGTTGTGGTGGGGCTGGGGCTCCCCAGGGGCTGCGTGTCCGACAAACGCTGCAGAAATCAGGAGCCCAGCCTGACCCACTTCTCTCCAGCTCCAGGATAAAACCCCACTGCTCTGGCAGCCCCACCCAGCCTGGCTGCAAAGAATCATTCTTAGGGAAAACACGGGGGTAGCACTCACCTCAAAAAGTGCTTCACAAGCCTGAAACTTCTGCTAAGTAACCAACCATGATTAATGCACTTGGCTGTAGAAATCAATTACGCTTTAAAAGCAAATCATGAAGGAGACTTCATCCTTGTTTTCTTTTACAACTGATGTGACAGATCAAAAATGCTGCACTGACTGGAGCCCAAAAACAGCTGAAATGCACTGATTTATTTCACAAATGTAGGACGTCTGAGTAGCAGGCTATTGTTGTGTGGGGGCAATCAATGGCCCCTCAGAACTCACGGCCCAAACCAACTCTAACCACTGCATAAACAGAATCAAGAGACGTTTAATCTGCTGCATAATAGAAGTTGAAATTAAGTTGACCATAAAATGTGTATAATCTAAACTGCAGAAATCCCTCCACTCTAATGATCTGTTCCCTAAAAAGAAAAATGTAAAGTGTTTAAAAGATTTAGCAAAATCTGTGCATAGATTGAATAAATCACCATGGGTATCAATTAAAAATGGTGTACCTCTCTTATAACATCAAGGGCTGGTTTTAATTATGGCTTCAGTGTAACTGCTATTTTCTTAATTTTAATGAATGTTGTCCTATTACAGGATTAACTTGTGAGGAAGCTGAAGAAGCCCAAAGAATTTCCAATTAAAGGAATTGCAGAGACATCTTCAGGTACACCAAGAGCAGCAGATTGTTTTGGAGTCCGCTGGATTTTGGCCCAAATGCTGCTCCACTTTCTGACTCAGTGACTCATCCCCTGGCAGTGTGGCAGGGGAGACTTGGCCTTTTCTCCAGAAGTGGAAAAAGTAAATATTGCAATGGGCTGTAAGGGCAAAGCTGCGGTAAATTCCTGCCTATAGATGAGAAATTTGCACAAATTGATCATTGTGGTTTTTAATGGGGAGGGACATCAGTGACTGCAGCTCCTGCAGGTTCCTGTGCTCAGCTGGGGCTGGTGCTCAGCTGTGTTTGCATTCCGAGTGTGCCACTCTGATGGAGCAGCACAACCTCTGCAGCAAGGCAGGGTGGGCACTGAAATATTGTGTAAAGCTCAAAGAACCACCGGGAAGGCTCCTGAATCAAAAAGAAAACAAAACGAAAAAACAGCCCTGACTTTGCACTTACCATCATAATTTCAGAGCATTTCAACATTTTATTATTGAGAAGGGATAGAACTTCTGGAACTGCAGACAGGGCAGAGAGCCAGGGGGTTGAGGAGTGCCAAGAGCCCATTTGTGGGCACTCGGTGTCCCCCTCTTTGCCTGGCTTACCCAAAGGGTGACCACGGTCACCTGCCTGCTCTTGGTGCTCAGGATTTCTCCTCCTTGGGCTGCTGGGGATGAAAGAGCTCCAACGTGGGACATGAAGGAGCTGGAGTTTATGGTCCCCACACCATGTGTGGGCAGCAGCTGGGTTTGTGTAAACACATGAGGTGTGGGAGCAGAGATCAGGAGTCATCACTCAGCCTGGAAAATGGGCTTTGGATACAGCACAAGGAGCTTCACGTTGCTTTCATACCCAGGCCCTGGTAGCATTAAACTCAAGTAAGAATTCCAAACCGAAATATTCATGTTCACAGAGAAATGAATGCAGTTCTGGAGGCTACACTCACCTCAAGCCTCGTGATTCCTGCGTGCTACAGACAGAAACATTTGCATTTGGCATCTCATTTTTCTTCAGCAAATTTATTTCCTGGGACTCTTTCATTAGAAGGGCCGTAGCGTGCATCAAGAACATTATTTTGCTTATACAAAAGGAAAACTGGATAATAGGTGCTTTTCATGTCTCCTGCTGCTGGGGAGCCATAATATTTAAGTCATAAATGGGCAAATGTCAAAGCAGGTCTCCTGCTGTGCCTGACTCCCTCTAATAATTAGGTGCTGTTTTATTGTTCTGCGCCTGAGTTGTGAGTCCAGCTGTCAGCTGACATAACTGGTGATGGGAGGACCACATTCCTCATAGCCAGACAACTCCCTTCAAAACCCAGGGCATATTTACAGCCCTCGGATCTGCAGGATCAGGTTTCAGGCCATATTTTGCTGTGCACAGCAAAACAACATCTCAGACTACGCGACTGCCCTCTTAAACGCACTGCAAAAATTTATATTCATAAATTTTATAATAATATTCATAAATAAGGAGCACCAGAGCTTCCAGCCAGCTGGGAGTGGGCCTTGCCTTTTTCTCCCCCATCCATGGAATCAGGAATAAGCCCCATGGAAAGAGAGCCTCTGATGCTCCCAGCCACCACAGCAGACATTTGCAACGGCAGCCCACTGAAAAAAAAAAATAGCAGCTTGCCAAAAAGCAAGAGAAAACGGCAAAAGTCACCTGCAAAGGTTGTTGGGAGCAGATTCAGGCTTTGATTTGTGTTTGCCAAAGGAAAAACCCAGCAGCCATTTATGCCTCTCCCGTGCTGGGAAGGTTCCCCCATCCTGCCCCGCTCGGGCTCCGGGGGCTCCTGTGACCCTCCAAAGACAAAACCCTTCCCCCGGGGCTGACACACCTGGGGCTGACACACCTGGGGGAGAACCTCCCAGCCTGACCTGCCTGTTCCTCCAGGGCCAAAAGCAGCTCGCTCAGAGCCGGTGCTCAGGGAGAGCCCCGGGAAAACACAGACCCTCCGCAGCCCCTCCCCAGCCCTCAGTCTGTGCAGCCTCCCCCGGCGGGAGTGACACCTTTCTGCCGGGCAGAACCTCTCGGGGCGGTCCCACACTGTCAGAAAGAGGGTAAGGAACCAGAGTTTCCGACGGGAAATTTATTTGTCACAGCATTCTCTTGGACACAGAAATTACATGAAAAGTTTAACTGAAAAGAAAGGCAATCACTAAATCACTAAATTCTAGGGCTTTACTGACAGCCACATATTGACCCTGGTGAAGATGTTAATTCACTTTAGTGGTTTTAGGAACAGGAAAAAAACACAGTGGGGAAAAAAAAAGGGAAAAAAGAGGAAACTGAGTAAGATATTTTTCTGCTTTCTAAACACTAACTAATCAATCAGCTGAGTTTTTTCTAGATAAGAAAGTTCCAGTGGTGACTATTTGTGAGATACTTAATGCACAGAGACTGTTTCAAAAATTATTTTTGCCCAGGAGACAAATGTGTAGCCATATGATTTTTCCCCCTGCTATGTTAAAAATGCATTTATATTTTTTCAAGCACACCCCGATTAAAGAGGGCACATCTGTTTTAAGTCCTTCTTTATGAAAATTACTGAGCTTCCTCTGAAAGCTTATCTTTTAATTTCAAAATTCTTTGTAGCAATAACTTAGATAATAACCAACCATATTTCTGTCTTCTTTAGAGGAGAGAGGAAAAAAAAAAAAAAAGAGAGAGAGAGAGAGAAAGAAAGAACCATTTTGAGCTTTGAACTCCCCCTCCCTCCCCTCGCTGGGTCTCCTTTGAAAAGGCCCCCCTCATTTGCGTTTAAAATGGATGTTCCGTACTGGTTGATTAGTGTTCGTGTGGGATACCAGCCGCTCGGAGCGCAGGGCTCAGCTTGAGCCTGCGGATTATTCATCAACTTCCGCGGCAGGGGGGACCCTGCCCCGCTCAGCTCTGCTTCCTCACAGCGGCTTTGCTCCTTTCACAAAGTTGTTTCTCTCTCTTTTTAAAAAAAAAATAAAATTAAAAAATTAAATTATTTTTTTATTTTTTTCTTTTCCCGAGGAGGGGTTACCTGGGTGCACCTAACCCCGCATCACTTCCAGCAGCACCTGCCCTCCTTCAGGGAATGCACGGGCAGGTTTGCCCAATGTCTGCCTGCTCCCAGCCCTGGTTTAAGGCAAAGATCATTTAAATGCCTGATTTGGGACCTGCGGAGGCGCTCGTGTTTGTCCTCATGGCCATCCCACGGCGTCCCCGTGTTTCTTTTCCCCTCGGTGTGACTGATGTTTGTCCATCCATTATTCAGACGTAGAGGACGTCGGGCCATGTCTGTATCAGCAGCATTTCAAGAACATTTAATGACAATTCA
The DNA here is from genome assembly GCA_013397195.1 of Hylia prasina. Taxonomy (NCBI): domain Eukaryota; kingdom Metazoa; phylum Chordata; class Aves; order Passeriformes; family Sylviidae; genus Hylia; species Hylia prasina. Next base: position 19,755 of record VYXD01005341.1, read on the forward strand.
ATGACCAGGATTTCAGTAACATTTATCGGGGTTGCTGTCAGCACTTGGAGCACCAAGTTAAGCCAGCTCCGGGCAGACTTTTACACATCCGTTGTTGGCATTAGGTACCTGTGCCTGTTTGTGATGTTTGCCTGTTGTTACTCATCATCCCTACCGAGACGATGCCTGAGAAGCAGAGAGCAGGGCTTGTCTTTGTGCAGAGCAGGACAAGCAGCAGGCACTTCTGTGTGCCTGAGGTGCAGCCCGGCTCTGCGTGCTCTGAGCTCACACAGGAGGAGCTCCCTGCAGACCTGGGCTCTCCCAGGCCCCTGAGGCACAGGAAATTCTGGGTGCAGCCCCAGCAGGGCACCACGAACGGGCTCCCCAGACCTTGTGAGGGATACATTTTCCTCTGCTCCTTTGTCTGCAGCTGCCAAAGGCAATCCTCCCTCCTCGGATGTGGTGACTGTCCATAAAGGCACAAGGACTGTCTTCTGACTCTGCCCATCCACACCAGGCAGGAATTTCCATGATTGGTTTTGTGATGGAAGGAAAGCAGCACCTGCAGAACGTGGCAATCCACACCAGTGCTTACACTGGAGAAGAATACTCTGTATTTATGGTGAATGCTGTTGCCACTGATGGAATACAGATAGCTGGTCTGATCAAACTCCTACATTTTAGTCAGCAGAGACTGGGTGAGAATCCTCACACTTGCCCAGACACAGGATGGTTTGGTCCAATCATTAATGCCCCTTAAAGTTAACAGCTACCATGAGCTGAATTTTATTTTTTCTTTCCTTCTGCCATCCCTGAAAGTTCTGAAAAAAGAGATTTATCTTCTTTGGTACTTTTAGTGAACTGTACTTCTCCTTTGGGACATCTTTCATCTGCTTACAAGGAGGTTAGTGGGAGTAAGAGACACAGAACAGCACGAAGCAGGCTTTGAAAACAAGAACTTCTTTACACCCACGTGGCACCCACAGCTCCCTCTGCCTGGCGAATGCAAACTAATGATGCATTTTCTCTCTTTGTCACCGCATTTTTTGGTCTTGAGCCTGTGTCTCCTGACTGAGCTGTCTCCCCTTGAAACCACTGCCTGTAAAAGCTGTGGTATTTCCCAGCACTTCACGCTGTGCCAGGGCTGGTGGTGTGCATGCAGGTGCTGATGCCGGGGCTGTGCCAGCTGTGCCCAGCTGCTGCACGGCCTCTGCCAGGCACAGACCGTGGGACCCGCAGGCTCGGTGCTCCAGGAACAACGCCAGGTCTCTCCAGTGCGCACAGGTGCCAAGGAAATGGTGAGAGGACTGAGGTGCCCAGACCCCTCGGGAGCGTGTTTGGAGCACAGGAAGGTTTCCTCAGCCAGCCCTCGGTGCTTCCTTGCCCCTCCCAGGTTTGTGTGTGCCACCGAGCACGGCGGGGGCTGGTGCCAGCACAGGAGCCTCGGTGAATTCTGCCTCTGTCCTCCTTTCCCAGGAGGAGTCCATGGAATGAGTGGAGACATTTAAACACATCCATGGGTAGATCTCCATCCATGGATATGTGTGGGAGCAGTGGAGCAGCAGGAGTGGTGGCTCTGCAGGCAGGGACAGAGGGCACAGACACCACCGGGGACACGGGGCCGTGTCCGGGCACATTGCAGGAGGTGCTGCAGGGCTGGGCAGACACACCTGGCAGAGGTGCTGCACTGCAGGGTGCAATCCTCACCTGCACCTGGGAACACCCCGGGAATATCCCTGTGCTGTCCTGGGAATGTCCCTGTGCTGTCCTGGGAATGTCCCTGTGCTATCCCAGAATTTCCCTGTGCTATCCTGGGAATGTCCCTGTGCTGTCC
>VYXD01005341.1:30615-50726 GCA_013397195.1 Hylia prasina
CGGGGAAGGAGGCTTGCGTTCTGCAGGCGCGTAGGAGCAGTGTCCCCGTGCGGCCCGACGGCAGGCCGAGGTAAGGCCGAGGGCTGGTGCGTGTGCGCGGGTGCGGGCAAGGCTCATCTCTGGTTGGGGATTTTGGCCGCACAAAGTGCTCGAGGCGGGCGGGGAAGCTCGGGCCGGGCCCGCGGGGCCGCGAAGGGTGGCTGTGAGTGCGGAGGATGGGCAGGGCTGGGCCGGACCGAGCAGGCCGCAGCGCCGGCAGGTGCTCCGGAGAAGCGTGCTCTGCTCCTGGTGTAAGGTCGCAAACCGGGCGGAATCGAATCTCCAGTGAAATGGACAAGTTCCAGCAGAAGGCCCCGGGTTCCGCCCGGCCGAGGCCGCAGATCCGGCCCTGCTCTCCGGTCTGATTGACGCAGCAGTTTCAGAGTCGTGGCGGCCCGGGCCAGGCCCTGCAAACCTGACCGGGAGGGATTCCCTTCCCCAAGGGAAGGCTCTGCCTGTGTGGGCATCCCCGAACTCCGCGGGGATATGGGCCTGTTTTACCGAGCCAGCTGAAATTAAATCAGGGCAAGTGCAACAGGGCAAGCTGCTCATTGTATTTATTGGGATATGAGTGGGAAGGAGAAGATAGAGCACTAACGCTGTAGGTTTTTTGTTTTAGAAGATGACAGGAAGAGCTAGAGCCAGAGGAAGACCTCCCAGACAGGCACCTGCTCTTCCTGATGTAGGAGATACACCTGTAAGTTGGTTTTCTTCTTAATGAGTGCAACCAGGATTTGAGCTGTCATACCTAACCCACTTCCTATTTTAATATCAGGCAGATGCGTTATATGTTATATGTGTGTTTGCATATATTCTGTTGGGTGTACAGTTTATATAGCTCTGCTTTATTAAGGACATTTTATTAAGTTTCCAGTAGCATGAAACTCTGAATTGTGGGATTGCTCGTGGCTTAAGGTCGCTGTTCTTCCAGCCATGACACTTTTTAATATTGTTTATTCACTAGACACTGAAATTACAAAAGGTGTTTTTATAGAATAACTAGCCAGTTACTTGAGGTATCAGAGGGACTGTAGAAAATGAGAAGTCCATAAATTTCAGTTAGAGCTTGGAAAGAGAAGATTTGCATTAGCTGTTTTAAAAAATTTTAAAAAACAAAAAATTTCCGTACTTGAGTAATTTTGAGTTTCAAGTGTAGAATAATAACTCTGCTACTTAGTATGGGAACAAAAGGATTTAAGTGCAGGCATCCCTTCCAGCAGAGCATTTGTGTGTTCTGTGCTTGGTGGCAGCTGTGTTGAACTGGCTGTTTGCTCCCACCTGTGGCAGGTTCAGCAGGGCTTGCCTGGCCCGCTGCGGGGCCGGCGGCACCCCCAGCAGCTCCAGCATCCCCAGCAGCTCCAGCAGCTCCATGTTCCTCCAGCACAGCCAGAAGAGCCCAGGGCCCCCGGGCGCCTGCGTCCCTGCGAGAATGTCCTGCAGGAGAGAAGGCCAGAAGGTCAGAAAGGCTGGGAAGCCCAGTGCCCACATGAGCGTGTGTTTTCAAGAGAATACAACTAAGATGTCCTTTAGACTGTAGTTCTCTTTTTTTCCTTGTCGAAATGAGATTTACTGCTGAGACTTGAAAGATGTTTGCTACGTAGCAAAAGCTCAAATGTAACATTTTGTGAGTGCTCTTAAATTTGTCTTAGTGCCTTTCGAGATTTAATTGCATTATATATTTTTATTTGTTAATATGTGATAGTACATACATTATTTATTACTTGATTGTGATTCTCCCTCGAATTTTACACAATAGGATTACAGGTTTCCTCGGGGCTCCAGGATTTGTCTTTAAGAGATAGGGGTGGACGTCGCAGAGATTTCCATGACCTTGGGGTAAATACTCGGCAAGCCATGGTGCACGTTCAAGAATCCAAAACTGGTATGTTTAAATTAGACTCCAGACATATAAGCAGTTTGAAATGAAAGATAGTTTCCTTTATTTCTGCTCTTAGCTTTCCCTAAAGAGCCAAGTAGAGTATTTAAAAAAGGATGCTCTTGGCCTCCCCCCTGCCTCTTGCCTTCTCCTCTTTTCGAAAAGATACCAATACTTTGGAGTGTACTAGAAAAAGATAAAAAGTTGTTGCTGGTAGCTGGAGAGGAACATGGAGAGTTGTCCTGGCAGCTGCAGGCTTTACAGAATGCTCCAGAGGGCCAATAGTGTCTGGTAACAGCGAGCTGTAGCTCACGCAGTTAGAACACATGCAGAACACACTGACCTCTAATCTTTGTCCCGCTGCCTTAGCGTAAATAATGTCTCAGGCTGGGGAATGACCGGGAGGTGGTAACGTTGTGTAACTGTTGCCTCTCATTTCAGGTTTTTCAGGCAAAGTGATCAAGCTGACCACGAACCACTTCCGGCTGACGTCGCGCCCGCAGTGGGCGCTGTACCAGTACCACGTGGGCTACAGCCCCGAGATGGAGGCGCGGCGCCTGCGCTCGGCCCTGCTCTTCCAGCACGAGGAGACCATTGGAAAGACCCACGCCTTCGACGGGTCCGTGTTATTCCTGCCAAAGAAACTGGAGAACAAGGTAGGGTGTGGGAATGCAGCTCTGCATCGTGGCTTGCGTTTTATTCTCCTTTCTTACTAGCTGGGGTGAAGCTAGGGAATTGATATCCCACAGGTAGTGTGTACTTGGATTGAATACGTCAATATAATTTGTTTGTGTGGAGAAATTTGGTGATAAACTCATTCTAATGCTTAATTTCTGCAGGCTAGAATCATCCTCTGCACAGAAGTGGTAGTATAGACAGTATTTCTCCTTTAGTTTCCTTTGTACTTGCCTCGTTTCGTAGCTTCTGTATTTCAACGCCCCACATAATTGAAAGGGTGGGTGAGTTGGGTGCATGTGGCAAGGATTTGGTATAGATGGAGGGGTCAGGGTCAGCCCTGTGTTGGACACAGTCATTGCCAGCCAGCTTCAGAATGGACCATCACAGGCCAAAGCTGAGCCCATCAGCAAAGTTTTTGGCACCTCTGTGTTTAAAAAGCAGGGAAAAATTGCAGAGCAAAGAAAAATCTGAGAAGAAAGGAGCACCAGAGGGAAAACGCCTCTGTACTGATGGTGATCCCTGCCCTCTGTGCCTTGTGCCACTCCTTGCTTCACTGCAGGGACTGAGTGTAGCCAGTGCTGTTCACAGAGGGGCCAGAGGAGTCTGAAGTGAGTTTGGGAAAGGGAGAGGGGGAAGATGTTTTCACTGTGTGTGCTAATTTCTGTCTTTTTGCTTCCCAGTACTGGAATCAGTAATTAAATATGTCTTAGTTGGCAATATGTTAAGTGTATTTCCTGTCATGGTAATTGGTAAGTGATGTCCCTGCCTTGGTCTCGAGTTCAGCTGCCCATTCTGCCCCACGAGTTGTCCTCACCCAGATGAGCAGAGGTTCAGGTTGTAGTTTACAGTCCTAGTGGGGGATTGAATCTGCATTTCAGGTAGTCTTGAATCGTTGCTTAGAATGAAAATGGCTAAGCCCAGTTTGATATTACTGGAGCAAAATGCAGGGACAGCCCTGTTTGCTGTGGTTTTGTTAACCTCATTTCACTTTCCAGGTCACTGAACTGTTCAGCAGGACTCGAAATGGGGAGGATGTGAAGATAACAGTCACGCTCACTAACGAGTTGCCACCTACTTCACCTACTTGTCTGCAGTTCTACAACATCATTTTTAGAAGGTTTGCTGTGCCAGTTATGTCTTTATAAGAAGTCATTCTAAAAATATCTGAGTTCAGTTTTTCCATTCTGAGGAATAAGCTACAACAAATAAGTATTATAAATGTAATTTTTTAAGCCTTTCTGGCTATTCTTACTGTGGGGCCAACCACGTCTGGCAGTGCAGTAATGTGCAGTTATGTGTGTTTCTGGGCCATGTTAGTGTGAACAAGTTCATGCTGCTGTAGGCAGTTGCTACACCCTACCCTGCTTTGTGTGTTGGGGTTGCCTCTTGAGCAGGACACTGAACTGGCAATTTCCTGCTTTGTGGCTGCAGTCTTTGCTCTTAACCTTGGTACCTGGACTGTGTGGTTCCTCTGAGATGCAGCTTGTTTGGACTGCTGCCTTCAGCTGGCTGTGAGGGGTGGGGTTGGACATGAACTTCTCACCTGATTGTTGTTGATGAGTGTCCATGACCTTTATAAATTGAGTTCACAAGAAGCTCATGTTTTATGTAGTCAGGTGAACAATGAGTTTGTGCACAGGGATTGGGCCCCGCATGATGTGATGATGATAATAACAGTAATAACACTAAACTACATCCATTTCTCAATTTTTAGGCTTTTGAAGATGCTGAATTTGCAGCAGATTGGACGTAATTATTACAACCCCAGTGATCCAGTCAGCATCCCTAATCACAGGTTAGGCAAAGGCCCTTGGCTTTGGGAGGGGTGCTGGGACAAGGGCTTTTTCTTTTAAAGGATCTTGAATACCTGCACACTTTGGCTGTGAGACACAGAATAGCATGAAATGAATTTCTGACTAAAGATAAAGACCTGTAAAGTATTTTTGACTTTGTTAACCTTCAAGAGCTCATTTATATTTGGGTAATGGTTCCTTTGTGCCATCACTGCTCTCTGGTGTCTGTGAAAGCGGGCAGGAATAAGGGGGGAGAGTAAAGATGCTGTAAAGCACCTTTATTTAAGATTTGGTGTGTTCTTTTCCCAGGCTGATGGTGTGGCTGGGCTTCTCAAGTTCCATCCTGCAGTATGAGGAGAACATCATGCTGTGTGCAGACGTGAGCCACAAGGTTCTCCGTGGGGAGACGGTGCTGGACACCATGCACAGCCTTCACTCCCAGGTTGGAGAGGAAAGATTTAGAGACACCTGTGCCAAAGAGCTCATTGGTTTAATTGTTCTCACAAAGTAAGTCTTCTTGAACTCTTGTTGTCTTGGAGAGCTCTTTATGCTCCACATCCTGAAGTATGCAAAAAGGCATCACAAAGCCTGAAAATGCTGTCACTGTCAAGCTAGCAAACTGATCAAGGTGACAGCATTTGCAAAAGCAGGAAGTACACACTGGTTTTGGTTTTATTACAGTTCAGCTTTTGGTAGAATTGAGAGCCTATTACAATTGAAAACTTGAAGTTTTTACTTCTGAAAGGAGTAAAATTCCAACTTGCATGAGTATTGAGATTAACTTTGTCATCCCACAGTTGTATTTGTTTTCTGTTTGGGTTAAGATTTAAACAAAAAGTGATGAAATGTTTATGTAGGTACAATAACAGAACGTACAGAATTGATGACATCGACTGGGATAACAATCCAAAGGGTACCTTTAGAAAATCAGATGGTTCTGAGATGAGCTTTGTGGAGTACTACAAAAAGGTATGAGAACTTCACCGTGTGATTTATGCTTTAGCTTGGAATGCTCAGTCATTGTTACGGGTTTACTTAGGATGGATGGATTTGTAATTCACCGTATTTTTAACAGAATTTTGTTTAAAGGGCGCTGTGTAATCTGAGTTCAGGAGCTGACCTGCACAGCCTGGTGTGGTGGGAGTAGTTGGTCAGGCAGAAGGCTGCAGGGGTGAGCAGGGAGCTCTTGGCAAACCCCAGAAGGGAGGCAGGGGCAGGTAATGCCATAGGAGTACAGATGCATTGTCACAGCCTGCAGAACTGAGGTTGGGAAAGCCACAGCACCTCTGGAGCTGAGTGTGTCTGTCAGAGCTTGGCCTCTCACCGTCACTGGCAGCTCTTTGTGCATACCAGTTTCAGCTGAGACAGGATGGAACTTCAGGCTATGGAAAGGTTGAATTTCAGAAACTTGACTTGGCAGTCTTGTTTGATTCTTGTGATTTTTTTAAATTAAACTGCTCTGTAGGGCAGGAACTTTGTGCGCTGCTGAACTGGAAGGAGCATCCCAATATTGAGTTAGATACCCCAGGTGATAATGCCTCAAGCAAGGCACAAGCTTTGTTTCTGTTGTCTCTTACACATCAGTAGTTTGATGGCACCAGTTGACAGTAGTGCTTCCCTGTGTGGCCTTTTCTGACAAAACCAGAGGTGTGCTAATTGAAAAAGGTTACTAGTTGCTTTTGTTTGATTTAGGAATAATACTCATTTTCTCAAGTGAGCATTATTACTCAGGAATAATAGTGTTTGTTATGAGTAACTTGTTTGTTATGGGTAAATTAACATGCAGTCTGTATTTCTGATACAGCAATACAACATAGAAATTAGTGATTGGATGCAGCCTGTCCTGATCAGTCAGATGAAGAGGAGGAGAGGGAACATACAAGGATCTGTGGCTCTGATTCCAGAGCTGTGCTCCCTAACAGGTACTGTGGTATTTTTCCATATCAAAGCATCTGTCAAACCATACTGCCTACAGAATGAGGTGTTCTGACAGCAGCTTTCTGCAAAGTTCAGAACTGCTTTGTTTGTATAAATGTGACTTCAGGGACACATTTTGTAGCTAAAAGATTGGATATTTAAGTGGCACTGGGAAGTTTGAGGGGCTTTTTTGTAGCATAGTGTTTAGGTATGGTGTTCAACATCAGCACTCTGATAACTTGTAGAGAATTCTGGTGGTAGAACTTGTGTTGAAAAAGAACAATTTACTAGAAATTGATGATATTTTGTAAGATACATAAACACGTGTTTTGCTCTGAGATACTCACTTGGCACTGGCAGTACCTGTCCATCCCAGCACCGTTTTGTTTTGATTTGAAAATGGAACTGAAGAGCTGCAATGCCTTGTGTGGTTTCCTCTGAAGTGCAAAAACCCAGGATTTTTTTTCTGTGCCAGTGGGGATGTATGTACAGGAAGCAACTGAAAACTTTGGCTACTACAGCCTCCGCTTCCTGTGTCTGCACGAGCTGCAGGTTTAACTTCCATAGCCCTCAGTGCTAAGTGTGGCTGAGGAGAGGCTTTGCTGTTGGCAGGACTGACTGACAAGATGCGCAGCGATTTCAATATGATGAAAGACTTGGCCATCCACACACGGCTGCCGCCTGAGCAGAGGCAGCGCGAGCTCGGGAGGCTCCTGAACTACATCCAAAGGTATGGCACCTTCTTTCCTCTCTCTTTCTGTCTCACCAAAGATTTCTGTGACAAACTTCTGGCAGCAGAACTGCTGAAATGTTACTAGTTTTAAAAAAGTCAACGGGAACAAATTTCTTACCTTTTTAATTCCAATCTTGTTTTTAAACAGAGATGACAATGTTCAGAAGGAACTCCGAAACTGGGGTTTAAGCTTTGATTATAAATCAGTGTCCTTTACAGGAAGAGTTGTTCAAGGAGAAAAGATCTTTCAATCAGGAACCATGGTAAATAATAATCAACTTCTAAAATCTTCTGGGTGTCCCGCTGATGAAACAAGTTCTCAAGGAGGAAATAGTTCTTTTTGGTTTATAAGTGAAGGTTAAAGAGTGAAAATGTTATACACAAGTCTTTGTCCAAGCAGGAGACTTGCAAATTTCTTAAACTGTTCCCAAGCTGTGTTTGGAAACCCTTGAAAGCACTCCCTTACAGTAGTGTTGTCCTTACAGAACAGTGCTTCTGGTCAGATGCACGGACTAGAACAGAGATGTTTCTAGTTAGTCTCCCTCTATTACAAAGGTACTGAGGCTTTCAGGTGAAAAGCCATGGGTTATTTCAGTTCAGTAGATAGAACACAGTGCACACTCAGTCCCAGGTGGGATGAGCAGCACAAATGCTCTCTGTGTGTGTGTGAGAGAGGTCAGAGCCGGTGTGAGGCTGAGCTCCTTGCCCTGCAGGGCACGCTCAGTCCCAGGTGGGACGAGCAGTGTGAATGCTCTCTGTGTGTGTGTGAGAGAGGTCAGAGCTGGTGTGAGGCTGAGCTCCTTGCCCTGCAGGGCACGCTCAGTCCCAGGTGGGATGAGCAGTACGAGTGCTCTGTGTGTGTGTGAGAGAGGTCAGAGCTGGTGTGAGGCTGAGCTCCTTGCCCTGCAGTTTGACTACAACCCCCAGTTTGCCGACTGGACCAAGGAGACGCGGGGCGTGCCGCTGATCCGCGCCGTGCCCATGGACAGCTGGCTGCTCATCTACACACGCCGCAACCACGACGTGGCCAACACCCTCCTGCAGAGCCTCTTCAAGGTCACCCCGTCCATGGGCATCCGCATGAGCAAGCCCAACATGTGAGTGTGTGCACAAAGCTCCTGCAACAGCCCTTGCCACGTTAGGCTGCTCAGTGAGGGCAGGTGTAGCGTGTCACACTGCCCACCTCCGGGAGACTTTGAATAAAGCCAAGGGGCTTTCAGTGTGCAGGTTGTTCTGTTTTCTCTTGTGACTGGCTTTATTTCTGAGAGCTTTTCGCATGCCAAAACTAAGGAGTATTAGACAGACAGTCATTGAGCAAACCCTTCTCTAAGGAGTATTTTCTGCCGAGTTAGGGTGTATTCTGGTTCTGATCTGTTCTCCTCGCAGATATCCTCCCTTGAGTACCTGTACTTGCCTTTAGTTTTGCATTTTGTTGTGTTTGGAAGCCTAAGTTTGGAGGTGATTGATTTTAATCTTCATATGTGTGAAAGTTGCACGTTTGTTAATAGCTGTAAATGTGACATTTCATTCACTATTGATGTGTAGTGAGCTTTTATGCTTTTGCTGAAGTTTCAGTAGCTGTTAGTTGGGTTTTTTTTTCTGTAAGCATTTTCTCTGTTTCTTTTCAGGATTGAAGTAGATGATAGAACAGAAGCTTATTTAAGGGTTTTACAACAAAGGATTACCCCTGACACAAACATAGTATGTATTTGAATCCATGATTTCAAATCCTGTTTATCTCTGTAATTGCTGTTTAGTGGGATGTGCTCTCAGAAATACAACTCTGGGCTCCTGAGAATCCACTGTGTAGCTGCTCATCCTCCTGGGCAAACCTAACACTGACCATGGCTAAGGATATCTAAAGGATAAGAGCCAAGCTGCTCTAAGTACAGACACTGACACTTTGCAGTCCTTTCTTTCACTGTGAACATTTGAATATTTCTCTTGAGCATAAGAAGTTTTTCCTAAAGAACTCTTCAAGTGCTGTATAACGCTGCGAATGCAGCTTCTTACAAAGATTCTTTTTTCTTCAAAGGTAGTTTGTATTTTGTCTAGTTCCCGAAAGGATAAATACGATGCCATCAAGAAATACCTGTGTACAGACTGTCCCATCCCCAGCCAGTGCGTGCTGGCTCGCACTCTGAGCAAACCACAGACTATTATGACAGTAGCAACAAAAATTGCCTTGCAAATGAACTGTAAAATGGGTGGAGAACTCTGGAGTGTTGAGATCCCCGTAAGTATTTCGTTGTAGATGGTAACTCCTCTGTACTGGGCTTTCTTTAAAAAGCAGGCCCTGTGTGGATCCGTGCTGTGTGTGATTGCTTTGCAGCTGAAGCAGGTGATGATTGTGGGCATTGATTGTTACCATGACACTGTCTCTGGGAAGCAGTCGATTGCGGGGTTTGTCGCCAGCCTCAATCAAGCAATGACACGGTAAGATCGCAGTGCCAAAGGCAAAAAAAACCCAAAACGGTAAAAAACAACCTGTCCTTTGACTGAAGAGCAGCTGCAATGTGATGGTCCATCAGGAAAACTCCAAATTGGTTTGCTGTAATGGCTAATAAGAAATACATTGTGAATTTTTTCCACTGCATCCCTTGAAGGAGTGGCCTTGTCCTTTTTCCACCTTGCTTGAGAGAGGGACCAAGTGGTGGAGACAGGGCCGAATAGAGGGCATCAGGGTTCTTTACCCTTCTGAGTTGGCTTGTGTGAAAAGCTTTTCTTGGCTGAGAAGAACGTCAAGTCATGCTACGGCACTTCTGCCACAGGAGGAATATTTGTCATAGAGCCCCAACTCCTCCTTGGCTGCATTGACCCACAACGCCCATAAGGACTAAGTGGTCCTGGGTATTTTAAAAATAACTTCACTGCAGTAAGCCTGGGAAATGCTTTGAAGGTCTCTTTCATTTTGCTCTTCACAGGTGGTTCTCCCGCTGCGTCGTTCAAAGTCGTGGGCAAGAACTTGTGGATGGAATCAAAGCCTGCTTGCAAAGTAAGGGAAGAAAAGGGGAGGAGTTCTGCTCTTGTGGAGCCAGATCTAAGAACTGACAATTCAGTTCCTCAAAACCCTCCTCCCCTGCTGCCCTGAGCTGAGGTGTTACCAACCTGCACTTGATAACAGCAGATTAAAGATTCCGTTATGAATATTGTCGGAAATGAGTAACATTTTGTGTCAGTCTTTCACTCATTCCCACATTTCTTTGCAATAATTAAAGACTACTTAGCAGTGCACTTCCAAGAATGCTTTAAGGGAGTCTGATTGCAAGGAGGGCAGCTGCTGCTCCAGCAGAGCAGGTGTGTGCTTGGGCCCTTTGTATTTGTGTGGGTGCACAGGCAAACCAGAGCTCTTCCTGCAGGTGTGTTTGTATAGCAGGATGCTGACCCATTTCACGTTACTGAAGGATTGAGCACCTTAGTTTTCCAACTTGCTGCTGTTTTTCTGGGAATAAAAACCCATTTTCGTTTTGGAATGAATTGTCATTACAACTAATGGCTTTTACTTTTTTTTTAAGCTGCTCTAAGGAACTGGTCCAAGTGGAATAAGTGTTTGCCCTCCCGTATTTTTGTGTATCGCGATGGTGTGGGAGATGGACAACTCAACACTTTGGTTAATTATGAAGTGCCTCAATTTCTGGATTGCTTGAAGAGTATTGGTACTGACTACAGGTAAATCTATTTCTACCAAACTTCTACTGCCAGAGAAATAAACAGTGGGATACAGAACGAGGCTATGGATGAAGACTGTGTTGTCTTTCCATCCTTTCTGATTTTCACCTGAGCCCAGACACCTGCTTTTCTGATGATTGTTTACATGATTTCTGATATTTGACATGTAATATAAAAGGAAAATTCTTAGTACATGCACCACATGACTGCCATACACATGTGTGCACATCCACTCTTTGGACGTTCTTGATGGAGATGATAATTTACTTTTGTCCCACTGGCTGATCATAGCCTGACTGTTACGTGTCTGGTAAAGCTATTTTTTTCTTCTTTCCACTTCTTAAAGGAAGTTGTCCAGTCACTTACATTTTCAGCATTCTGCTTTGAAACTTACCAACTGCAGTGACCTAATCTGTCTGAAAAATAAAAATATTTCCTCGCACGGCAGGCAGGCAGAGCAATTGAAGTGCTCAGTTCTTCTGTTTAGCTTTTGTTAATGGCTTCACCAAAAATACTGTTAAGACACAGTATAGGAAACAATGGGGTAGAGAGTAGAAATCCAGTCTTTATTTAGAAGATCCCTTTGTGGTCCATTTTCTACTTCTCAATGAAGTTAAAGGAAAGTTAAAGGATTGGTGAAAAATAATGAGTGTACCTCAACTAAAAATCTAGAGTTGTGAACAATGTCTTATTTAATCTGAATCAATGAAATTAATGCCCTGGAACTCCAGCAGATCTGCTCCTGAGATAGTCTTAGTGCAGTTTTCCAGGGGAGCATTGATTTTTCCCCTTTTCCTTCCTTTTAGCCCAAGACTGACTGTGATTGTGGTGAAGAAACGAGTGGGTGCCAGGTTCTTTGCAGAGATGGGTGGAGGACTCAGAAACCCTCCCCCTGGGACTGTTGTTGATACCGTGGTGACCAGGCCAGAGTGGTGAGTTCCTGCAGAGCTGACACTTGGAGCAGCCTGCTCAGAAAGGAAAGAGAGCCAACATTACCTGCACTGGAGCACCAAGTGTGGAAACACTTCCCACACTGGTGTGGCCCCGGGGCTGGAGGAAATGAGCAGTGTAAGCTCAGTACATGTGCAGGGTGGTTATCAGGAGGAAAACGGCACAGAACAAATCACTGTTGTCTCAAGACCTGGTCCATTTAGTGAGGTTATTCACGTTCCTCCAGGTCTCCTGGCCTTTCAGACACACAGGGAGCTTCTGTGGCCCCTAGGCATCCTTCTGGGCTTTACCCAGTACGCATAAAGGGACTGGAAGAAAACAAGACAAATGCACGGGGACCTGCATTTCTCTTGGCCCCAGAGGCCTCTGTGTGCCAGTGGGGTTTGCTTTTCCCGTGGCAGGTATGATTTCTTTGTGGTGAGCCAGACGGTGAAGAACGGCTGCGTTGCCCCCACTCACTACAACGTCATCTACGACACCAGCCAGCTGAAGCCAGACCACCTGCAGCGCCTCACCTACAAGCTGTGCCACATGTACTACAACTGGTCGGTGAGTCGGTGCCCCCTGGCAGCTCCAGCCTGCAGGGAGGTGCAGCCTGCACACACCCCTGCAGCTCCAGAAGGCCTGCAGGGATGCCTTGGCGCCCAGAGCAGTCTGAGGATTGCATAGTTCATAGTTACCTGGTCTCTCTGAAGGTTATGGCATTTATTCTCCCTAGCAAATACTTGTTGTGAGTATTGCTCCCAATTTGTCAGGGGCAAAAGGGAAATAGTTTCTTACCTGCAGAAGTACCTGCTCCTTTATGCTGTTGCTGCATCTCCCTCGGGGCCTCTGTGGCACAGCTCGTGCCCGAGGTGTGCCTCAGCTTTGTCACTTCAGTTCAGGAGCAGCAGCTTCTGCAGGGCCCAGCACGGGCTGTAAACCTGTGTCAGAGCAGTCAGGAGGGCACTGCACTTGGGAACTTGGGCATTTCCTTGCATCTGTTCTTCTCTTGTGTTGGGTGGATGGAAAATTGTCTTCACAAATCAGCATAAACAACAGGAAACACACATTTTACCAGTGTGCAGACGTTGGAGGTTGGGGGGCCTTTGTTACAGTGATTGCATGCTTATTTAAATTACTTGAAAATAATTGTCTTTTTTCTTTTTTCTCCTTTCTGCAGGGTATTATCAGAGTACCTGCTCCTTGCCAATATGCTCATAAATTGGCTTTCCTTGTCGGTCAGAGTATTCACAGAGAGCCAAACCTGATGCTTTCAGACAGACTGTACTACCTTTGAAGCTGAGTTACCAGCCAAACATAGAGTGTAGTTCCTCTCTGCAGAATGTAGAATTGTCTGGGGTTTTGGTTTAGTTTTGGTTTTTTTTAAGAGACGTGCACAGGATCTGTGCAGTTGTGGAAATTATTTTATTTTCACTGTACTAGGGAAAAGCTTGAGATGGCTGATTTGCATTTTGAACAGGTGTCTGATTGCTAGAATAACTACACAAATTTTTGTGATTTTTGATACTTATTTACTGAAGTTTTTCTGTGATTCTTCCTAAAAGTTTATTGGTCATTCTTATTCACATTTTGGCAAGTCTTACACAGAATTACTTCTCGGATGAGAGATACCGAGTTTTGCAGACCAGAATCCAAACTCTTCCAGCTAGTGCATTACCCTTCTGATTTTCAAAATGCTTCAATATTGTTGACTCCTTGTTTTTCTTGGCTGTTAAAATGAGGGCCAGATCTGTCTCCTGAATTGTTTCACGCCTTGAAAGGAGGTGACCAGCCGCTCTTGCTTACTGAGGCTTTGTTTGAAGGCTGCAGAGCCTCTGGCAGGGGGGAGAAGAGCTCTCTGCACACCAGCTGAGGCTGGGGCTGTCACTGAGCTGTGCAGGTGAGGGCTGGGAGCGGAGCTGCACTGCCTGGCTGCTCCTGTGCAGCCACATGCTCCTGAGGTGAGAAATGCAGAGAAATGCACCAGAGAGTATCAGTGCGCTGCTGCTTGGGGTTTTTGGCTTCTGTAGTTCCAAGCAGTGGGGACAGCCCTGGTTTGTTCATGTCTGAGGTTGTCACTGGTCACTGTTCTGCAGCCCAGTTTGTGGAACTAACAGCAGGTGTGGGGGTGGAGGTTGGCTTCAGATTTTTGCAGTAGCAGAGTCAAACTACTGCCCGTGGAGACATTCAGATGAGCGCTGGTTTTCTTGACGCCCTGTTGTGAACCTTGTTGCTTTTCTTTGTGAGATTTAAATAAAGTTGTTGCTGTGATCCTTGCTCCTTTGGCCTGGTCTGTGTATTCTGCCCCACTGGGCTTTGGGCACAGATGGGACAATTGCTGGAGNAGGGGGGATGGCAAATCAGTACCAGGGTGTGGGTTCACTGGGGGGAGCAAAAACTAAAAAGTGTTGAGCACAGCACTTCCACACTCCCAGGAGTTCATCAGACATGGAATGGGGTCGGTAACAGAGTGCTGACCTGAAATCACGTGGTGGAGGGAGGATGGAGACAGCCGAATCCACAGTACATACAAAGTATACGCTGCATATTTATTAGACAGTACGAATCATTGTGCATTAATAAGGCAAAACATCAAGGCTGATTCAACTAGGAGTTTCAAGACCATTTTTGTTAATGATAATGATTGGATAGAGCGGGGTGACCTCTCTGAACCAGCAGCCAGTGAAGAGTTTTCTCCCCTCACTCGTGGTTAAAGGAGACTAAAGGCTGAGATTGCTCCAATGGGGTTACAGGTGTTGAGCTGACTTCAGATAAAACCACGTTCTTCTGCTCTTAACCCCACAACCTTTTTTTAAATTTATTTTTTATTNGGAGCTCCTGCACTCTTGCAGACAGGAGATAAACCCTTCCTTTACTCTGCAGTAACCCTGAGCAGCCATGGACAGTTCTGAAGAAAGGCTGACACAACGGATTTATGAAACACACTGCACTCTAGAAAATATCAAATTATTTATTTATATAAAATATAATACACAACAATTGTACACATGCACACACCCACACAGTACTTTACCACAAATGTAGGCCAGTTATTTTCTTTAATTAAATGTTGTAATCTAGCACACGGTATTTTACAGTAATTTACATCATTATCTGAAGACACAATGGGGAAGCTTTGATCATTCATTTATAAACCTTCCATAAATTACAAAAAGAAAGGCAGTCTGAAAAGTATGTATAAACAGTAAAAACAATTTACAAATGGACAAGAATTACAAAATAGTCACAGCCAATGACTGCCATCAGTTGTTTTTCGTGACACGCCAATATTGCAGTTGTGGTTGGTTTGGAGCCTGGCGCAGCCTCCCTACGGGCTGGGGCTGCAAGGAGTTTGTCCTGTCACCTCAGCCTCCAGCCTGGCTCTGACAATGCCTCTAAGAAAGGGACTGAGCCTCCGCAGGGATAAACTGGGGGAGTCAAGGGCTTTGGGCGTGGAGCTGTTTGTCTCCCAGTGACNGGTGTTGAGCTGACTTCAGATAAAACCACGTTCTTCTGCTCTTAACCCCACAACCTTTTTTTAAATTTATTTTTTATTTTTTACTTTTTAAAAAACGTTTTTCCAACAACAAACCCACTTCCCTTTTTTTCCTTGCTGTTTTGATTAAGCAATTCTCATGGTTCTATTGACGTCAGAGTTAAAAATGCAGAGGTATGGTAAAGTACTGCATAGTCATGAAAGCCCTAGTTTTGATTTTAAAAAAAAAAGAAAGAAAAAAAGAAGTACACAGACTGGAAGCTTTACAAGTTGTCCAGGAGCACATGACTCATTTCACTGCACCAAGCTTTTTCAGCAGTTTCTTGCCTTTGGAAAGCAGCCCCTTTTTCTTTTTCGAGGACATTTCCCTGCCTCTCCCGGGACTACCAGAGCCCATCACCGGTGACGGAGGTGACCCGGGATGGAGATGAGCTGTGGGGGATGGTGCTCTCCGGGGTGTACCTGTATTCTCAGGAGGAACCTATTAGGTACATTGTTATCATTTATTCGATCTTGGAAAGCTTCAAAGCCATCAGCAGCAAGAAACTTGGCAACATCACTTCTCCCATCACCCACTTAAACAAAAGGGCCGGTTTCTTTCTTCTCCCTGGCTTAAAACACTGCGTGGGCTTATGGAAAATACACCAATTTAGAGAAAAAATATTTTAGAAATAGGGAACCCACCAATCGAGCCCCGTTTTGGTTATACCTTTTTAAAGGAAAAGTTGGATACACTTGCTTTGCCAGAATTCTGGCCACAAAAGCCACAAAACTGGCTTTGGTTTTTCATTTCAGTACTCTGATAGTACTAAAATGGAGAGGGATACTTTTAGCTATAGATTTAAGAAAAACAAACGTGTTAATTACTGCAGATTAGCAATCTATAGAAGCCAAACTCTTTTCAGAAGAAATTACTTAAAATGCTACATGATCACTTACTTTTTTAATGTCCTTTAAATGCCTTTTCTTTAAAATTGGCTAGCAAATTTTATGTACAGATTAGAGAAGATGGCACACTGGCTTAAAAAAAAAAAAAAGGAAAAAGAAAAAGCTAAAATGAACCTTAATTGCAATCAAAGAAAGCTTAAAGGCCCTGAGTGCTTGATGTATATGCTGCAGCTATGAGGTTGTTAGATGACAGCATTCCTAAATAGTTTGAACAGCTTTTTTTTTTTTTTTTTTTTTTTTTTTTCAGTCATCAAAAGCACTTGGATGAAAATGCTAAAATTACGTATACTCAGCCTATCCTAACTACAGTGCCCAGCTGGCAGAATGGTTACTATCAATTAAGATGATATTTTCATAGTAGAATCCATGCTGTAGGGGGGCCTGCAGGCTTGCAGTTCAAGTTAAACATCAGCAATTTACTGCCTTGTTGTGCAACAGCGACTTAAGCAAAGGGGCTTCAAGCCTACTTTGATTTTAAATCAAGGTCTAATTCTAATGAAAAAAAAAACCAAAACAAACCAAACCAAAAGCCAAAACAACTTGGTAAAGCACCCCAACGTACACCTGAAGATACCAGATATGGAGTCTAATGCATTCATTCAGTGAGCTGCATGTTTCGGGTCGAGACTTTTATTGCATTGGTAAACCAAACAGTTGCTAATATTGCAAACGTACACTCGCTAGGAAAAGTCCGAGTAAATTGTACCACAGGAAGGGGGTTTTTTTCTCAGAAGTGTTGAATAGTTGGTCTTAGGCAAACTGGGGTATAATTGATTGTGGAAAACACATTTTAAGGCAGGCAATTTAAGTAGCTGTATTTGAGTGTAGTGAGTTTCAGAACCAACTATCCCCTTGTAAACTCCTGTCCGTGCCAGCGTCACTGCGGTTTCTGCAGGGGCTGGAGCTGTTGTGCTTTTCTCCTGACACGGGAGCTTGGAATTTTTACATCCCAGCTTGGCTAGCAATGCAATATGCAGCTTGGTTTGTAGGGTAGTTAGACATCAAACTCTCCTCTCTATGTAAACATAAACATTGAGCTCGGGAAGAAATATGTTCCAAACGCTGACCTTGGTGAGGGGAGGTGGCATCGATTTGGGAGGGTTCCTGTTGGGAAGGATTTGTCTCCCAAGAAAGGAGCGGGGTGCAGTAAAGGCATACAGCCTGCTCTTCTGTGGCCAAGGGGTTTGGAGACATATTTCTTTTCTTTTCCCCCACAATTAAGTTTCAAGACTTGCATTAGATAGCCAGGTAGCTTTAATTGAAATCTCTATTGGTATCTTCAGTTGCTCACTTACGTGAAGGCTACATTGCCTTATTAAGGTGTGAAATGAACACTCTTCTTCTGTTTCCAAGCAGATGAGCAAAGAAATAAAAATATATATAAAATATATAATATAGAAAAGTATTGCAGTGATGAAACAAAACCAAAAATGAGATACTCTAAACAGGATTAATTCTTTCATAAAAGAGAGGTCTCTGAGCAATTAATTGTCACCATTTGGAACAGGAGGTTGTGAGGATTAAGAGACGAGCACTGTCAGCTGCAGTTACAGTTTGTATTTAGAGGAACACTGGTACCAGCCTCTCGTGCACAGGAACTATTTCAGTAAGAGCAATTTAGAAGCTGTGGGAAATACCTATCACCAGGAAGGAGCTGCTTAAATTCAGATTATAATGGCTGGTGCTGCAATGACTGCAATCAAACAGTCAATTTAGTTCCTCCATTTACAAATGTAACCAGCTAGCCAAGGCTAAAGTCATTTTTCCTCACGTTTTATTTTATATATCGAAAGATAATTTTAAATGGGCAAATGAATTTAAAAGTAATGTTAAAAGTAATGTCTGAATTACACATGAGGTGAAATGGAAGGTGAAGATTTAAGTGTTTCTTAGTGGGTTGCTTACCCTTTTTGCCTTTGACCTCATGGGCGTGTCATGGGCGTAGCGCGAGGGTGCGTCGGAGAGAAAGACTTCAACATCATCAGGCACTTCTTCAAGGAAGTTGGAAGGAACCAGCCCCTTCTGTCCATTGAGCTCACCCTGAGGGCAGAGGGAAGCCTCAGTGAATGCTTTCATTTAATCACATGCAGGCTCCCAAGGAGGCAGGGAAATATTCTCGCCCATTTCCAGGCTGGCGAGGAAGAGGAAATTCCCGTCTAAGGTCCCTGGGGACGCTGAGAGCTCCCACATTTCACCTCCCTGCCCAGGCTGGTGTTTGCTGGCTGGGGCTGGAGCAGTTTGGAGTGACCCGGCAGACCCAACTTACGTAGTAAAATCCATCTTCATCGATCTCACCAAAGACAGTGATGATGTCCCCAGTGCAGAAGGTCAGCTCGGCCTGCAGGGAAGGAGAGGGCCAGGCAGCTGTTAGCAAAGATCAACCTCTTCTTTATCCACAGGAGATCCATCAGGATTTCTCCCCGCTCCTTCATGTTGGGACACTGGTGAAACCAAACTGACCTTTGAGAACCAAACCTACCAAACCTCTTTTTTTCTTTTTTTTTTTTCTTTTTTCTTTTTTCTTTTTTTTTTTTTTTTTTTTTTTTTTTTTTTTTTCCCTTTGGGGTTTTTTCCTCAGCTTGCTGAAACTGGCACCTCTCCCAGGGCATGTGGACACCACGGGGCTCCCAAGAGCAGAGACATTCAGGCCTTGGACAGCCTGGACAAGCCTTGGAGCTTTGATCTGCACAGCTCTGGGCCCCCAGGTGAGCGCAGGTGGAGAGGGGGCAGCTCAGGGGTGGGACACGGCTCAGGCCCCGCTGTGTGAGTGCCAGCACAGCTCAGGGAGCTGCTGTGCATCAGGGAGCACAGCATTCCTGCACTGGAACTGTCCTGGGTTCTCCCCAATAAAACCTTCACACTGGGCAGCTCCGCTCTGATCTGCACACAGTGCACGGGGCTCTTTCTAATTGTCTGTGGCTTAAATGTAATTAGGGAGGGGTTTTTAAATTAATTTTCATTTCCTGTGGTCATGAGAGAGAGAACAAACAAAATCTTTGCAATACATCAGCACAATTTATTTGATTTGTTGGCCAAACTACTTTGAAACACCGTAATTTAAAATAAGATTTGTTTCGGTGAGAAACAGGAAACAACCCTGGCTGTGTTCTAAAGCACCAAGTCCCACATATTTCAAAATTCACTTTCTCCTTAAAAAAAATTCCAGAGCGTTCCACAGTTCACCAGTTAAAAGCAAAAGCAAAGCAGGTTTTCAAGGACAGCTTTAAAGGCTCACGGCTCAGCTCTGGCCCTACCTCCACATCCACGTTGGGGGAGCTCTCCCTGGGGTCGTAGTCATAGAGAGCCACCATCCTCCGGGTGGTCAGCGGCTGCTGCCGGCCGCGCCGGCCGCGCTCTGCGGGCAGGGACAGCAGGGTTATCCCCGGGGTGTCCCAGGGTGTCACCAAAGTTATTCCTGAAGTGTTCCCAAAGTGTCACCAAAGTGTTCCCAAAGTGTTCCCAAAGTGTCCCCAAAGTGTGACCAAAGTGTCCCCAAAGTGTTCCCAAAGTGTCACCAAAGTGTTCCAAAGTGTCACCAAAGTGTTCCCAAAGTGTTCCCAAAGTGTTCCCCAAAGTGTTCCCCAAAGTGTTCCCCAAAGTGTTCCCCAAAGTATCCCCAAAGTGTTCCAAAGTGTTCCCAAAGTTATCCCCAAAGTTTTTCCCAGAGTGTTCCCAAAGTATCCCCAAAGTGTTCCCAAAGTTATCCCCAAAATATTCCCAAAGTTTTTCCCAGAGTGCTCCCAAAGCGTTCCCAAAATAATCCCCAAATTGTTCCCAAAGTGTTTCCAAAGTTATCCCCAAAGTGTTCCCAAAATATACCCAAAGTTTTTCCCAGCGTGTTCCCAAAGTATCCCCAAAGTGTTCCCAGAGCATTCCCAGAGCATTCCCAGAGCATTCCCAGAGCGTTCCCAGAGCGTTCCCAGAGCGTTCCCAGAGCATTCCCAGGTCTCTCCTGCTGCCCTGCTGTTCCTGCCCTGCTCCCTGCAGAGCTCCAGCCCGGCAGCACAACAGCCAGAGCCACTGACAGAG
>VYXD01005341.1:56249-77859 GCA_013397195.1 Hylia prasina
CCTCGCTGCCCCACGGGGGTCTGGACCTGTTCCGGTACTCCTCATCCTCGCTGCCCCAGCCGTGTCTGAGCCCGGCCCGCTGCTCCTCCTCCTCGCTGCCGCAGTCCAGCCCGCTGTCGGGGCTCCGGGACAGCGGCTGTCTGCCCTTGCAGCCTCGCCCCTCCGGGACAAAGGGCTCCCGGCCCGGGGCCGCGCCGGGCCGGGCCGGGTACCGCGGGCGGTGCCGCTGCTCGGCAGCGCCGGCCCCGCGGGCTCGAGAGCCTCCAGCTATCCTGGGGTTCTTTCTATGGGGCATACCTAAACCCTGCTTGTACAGCAGCTCAGAGTGTTCACCGTCCTCTTCAGCCACTTCTGGAATACTGAAAAGCCTTTTACTGTGGCGGATCTGCTGGGGAAAGTCAGGCTGATCCAAAAAAGGGGCTTCAGTGGTCTTATTCTTATCGTACTCCTTAAGATTACGTAATGTTAAAAACTGGACAGGGAGCAAAGAGTGTGTGACAAAAATAAAATGGGAGGGGAAAGGGAGAAAAGAAAAATAAAGACAGAATTAGTTTTAGAGCAATGGCAAACGTAAGACATGCAGCTTATATAGTGAAAAGGATGTCATGCTTTGAATGAGGATCTGTGGAAAATAAAGACGTGATTAAGAAGTTGCTGGGTGCCGGATCCAACATGAGAGGTCAGCACAAACTACTGAGTGATGCTTTTAACAAGAATAAACTCGTGCATTTGAAACGGAGCAATAGAAGCCACGTGCAGGTTCCAGCACAGTGAACTGGAACAGCACTAAAACCCCTTCCTTGGCCCATGCCAAACTGCCATCTGATTCTCTTTGCAACCCACCCCTGAGAATGGCAGCTCTGCCCCAGCAGGCTGCCTTGCTCTGCCTCTCTTAAAGCTCCTTACACAAGGAGCTGTTGGAGTAGAGCTATTGCACAGCCATCATTAAAGGAGCTCTGGTTTCTTCTCCAAAATTCTAAAAAACCTGCACCATTTCCCTGGCTTGGCTTCCAGGGAAAGCCCCCTGGGACTCAGGCTGCTCAGGAGGTCACTGCCTCTGCACTGCCATCAAGTCTCTCACCATGATCTTGTACCTGCTTCATAAAAGCACTGTCTGAAAGTCAGCCTGTGAGCAGAGGTTAAAGTCTCTATGCCAGAAGCAGGTAAGAACCATCCCAGCCTGGGTAAAATAAGCATTCTGGGCATGCCAGGTGCATTTTGCAGTTTTCCTGTTCCATTTCCACCAAACGCAGGCGGGTCTGACAGAGAATCCTGAGTGTCTGGGCTGGGCTCTGGGCAGGGGCGAGGGAGCACAGTGCAGGAGGCTGCCAGGATTTATTGATCCTGCAGCCCAGAGATCATCTCTCCTTGTGCTTAACGCCCAGATCAGGGGCACCTCTGGGCTCAGCAGCACCCATAAATACCCACAGATCATCCTGGAGATTCCAGCAATGTCTCTCCCTGAGCACTCTCTACCCAGCTGCAGCTTGGGCACTGTCCCCTGTCAGGCAGAGGGAACTTTCTAAGTTTTCACTTTTTTTTTTCCTTTGTTTTTAAAATATGTGTAACACCAGTGGAACTAGAGATAAAGCACCACGGAAGTGGAAAAAAGGTCAGTAAGCATGAACCATAGCAGCTTTGATAGACTACTGCATCAAGAGAAGTCTGCAAACCTTGGCAGGTCAAAAATGATTTGCTATACCAGTTAAGGTTCTGGAACTTTCTCAATATCAACACTGACAGCACTGATTTAACTCCAAGAAGTAAATACACCTTCTGGTGCATAAAGAACAAGAACAGTCTGGGGATTATTCTTTTTGCCAGGGGAAGGGGATAGAAGGAGCATGCAGAAGGATTTTGCTTTCAACCTTTATGTTGGTGCAGCAATAGAAACGCTGATAATTTCTTCTTTTGAAAAAGTACCTGTCTCACTGCAGACAGGATCAGAATAAAAGGACTGAACTTACAGCACATGAAAGCAGTCATAAGAATGGTCAGAATTCTTGTATGCATGAGAAAACAGTACTGATTTTAGTTAAAAAACAATCTACTGGGAAAAAAAGTGAGTCTGTGGGTTTGGGCTTTCTAAGGAAACACAGTTTGTGTAATTGCTACACACATAAAGAAGCAAATACAATTTACATGTACAAATATAATATGGCAAATATATATTCAGTACTGTTTAGGGCTCTGCATGTGTTTTAGTTGTTACACTGAAGTTGCCTTTCATGATGAATATTCCTGCACTAAAGCAATATTTCTGGAACATATTTCCTGCTCTCTCTGGTGACTCCCTCATACTCAGAGCCCAGGGAGTTCTGGTAAAGCACTGACCAAACCAAGCTGAAACAACTCCCTTTCTCACAGGAACGCTTTAAGCCTGTGGAAGGGATGGGACCAGCACTGGACACATGGACAGACCACTCTCACAGGAAAAAATAAGTTGTTTTACAGCTTTTAACAAATCTCCTTGCTCAGAAACAACTCATTTTTGGGGCAGTCCATGCAGTGCACATTCACAGAGACAAGGGGATGGTCCCTAGATGCGGAACAGAAATTACAACTGCAACAATCACATGTAGGAAAATAGTCAGTCAGTTAAAAGTTTACCTATTGAAGAGTGCAAAAAGAAGGCAATAAATGCACTAAGGCAGTTCCCTGTACAGAGCAGGTTTTGGTGCTCTGCAGGTCCCTGGAAGGCCCTGGGGCCCGTCCCTCACCTTGAGCGTGCCGTGCGAGGTGAGGCTGAGGCGCCGCCGGCCGCCCTCCTCCAGCTGCATCTCCGAGTACAGCTCCTCCTCATCCTCCTCCAGGATGTCCGACAGGTCCGAGCCCCGGCTGCTCTCCGTGTGGTACTCGTCCCCATGGCAGTAGTGAGCCTGGCAGAAGGGGAGGAGGAACCTAAAGCTGATAATCCTGGATAACCCTGGGCTGGGATGGCACACTGGGAACCACGAGGAGGGACACCAGGAGTGAGTGAGGGACACCAGGAGTGAGTGAGGGACACCACGAGTGAGTGAGGGACACCAGGAGTGAGTGAGGGACACCACGAGTGAGTGAGGGACACCAGGAGTGAGGGACACCATGAGGAGGGACACCAGGAGTGAGTGAGGGACACCACCAGTGAGGGCTCTGCTCCAGGGCACACACCATGGGGAAACTTTGTTTTGCCCATTTATGATTTTAATTCAAGAAATCCAATCTCAGTCCCAGGTGATGCAGAAAAGGACATCTCCATTCACAGCACCAAGTCTAGTTTTAGTCTTGATTGAATTCCCCTGATTAAAGAGGTCCTTCATGCATCAACGGACTTGCTGACCAAAGTGTAAAAGCCTTAGGATAATTCACATATCATCTGTTCTTTGCAGCTGTTTGTTACATCACATTATCATTTAGAAGTGATCAGCATTTAATTCTTGCAGCATGTTACCACCATTGCAGACCCTCAAAACAGGAGCTCAGGCCTTTGACTAAAGTTTTTTAAATTATGCCAAGACATAATAAAACATCTCTTTTCTACAATTTACATCTCTTTTGGAACTAATGTAATCGTTTATTTAATATTTGTTTTCAGTGGGATCAGACCAAAAGCTGTGCAGTTGTGCAAAATTCTTCCTGCAGCCCCTGTTCCCCTCCTCGGAGCCAGCCCTGTCCCATTTGTTTCCCGTCCCTGGGCTATCAGGTTACAGCCCGTGCCCTCCCGGCACGCAGGAATCCCTCCTGGCACACAGGAATCCCTCCCGGCACACGGGAATCCCTCCTGGCACACAGGAATCCCTCCCGGCACACAGGAATCCCTCCCGGCACACGGGAATCCCTCCTGGCACACAGGAATCCCTCCTGGCACACAGGAATCCCTCCCACTGCCCTGTCCCACGGCGGGCGCTCACCTGCAGCGGTGACACCTCACCCAGAAAAGGCCCAGAGCCCAAACAAGACGCTCCGGGCACATTTTCCATATTTGCCATCTTCATTTGTTCCGTTCCCAGAGCCTGGGGCTGCTGGGAGGGAGGCGCTCAGGAGATCCCTGTGCCGAGCTCCCGTTCCCAGGAGCATCCCCCGCCCGGGGTGTCCCCAGGCAGCCTCAGAGGTGACCGGGACAGAGCCGCTCCACAAAACCCCTGCTGAACACCCGATACCGTAACAAAGCCGGGCCACTCACTTGCTTTCCAAGCTCTGAGCCCTTCAGGAAATCATCCACCGAGGCTCCCCTTCGCTTGACCCGGGGGGAGTCGTAACCATCCTCCTCCTCATCGGAGTAGGGCGCTGCGCTGCTCCTCTCGCTGAAGATGCTCCTCCTCTCCATCTAGCAGGGCAACAGAAGCACAGAGCTCTCAGCACAGCTGCCTGCACCCTCAGGATCCCTGCCAGTTAATTTAAATTAATGGCACAAATGGCAAAGGTGAACGCTCAGGCACACAACATTCACGTACTCCCGGCCCAAAGCACTGTTAGTCTCCTCTGGCTGGAGCCTTTGAGGAGTTTTCCAAGAAGTTTTTGCCTGTTTTATTACCCTCACTCTTCAACCACTACCCGATTCCATGTGTTTACCAAGTGAGCTGCCAGCTCCCCTCCCTGTGCCACTCAGCAGAGTGCTCAGAATTCTGCCAGCAGAGACTCCTTCCCCTGGCAGAGGCAGGGGATGATCAACCACGACAGCCTTTCTGACCTCAGCACAAGAAAAGCCCCAGGATGAGGCTGTGGATCTTCTCTGCTCCTCTTGGCCTCAGTAATTCCTGCTGGCTCTGGTGACAATGCTCATCAGCCAGCAAGGGGCTGGACCAGGGCAGGCACACAGCTCCTGCAGCACTTACCAAGAGTGAGCAATTTATACCACAGGGGACCAAACGTGACAAATATCCCTGGCACAAGTCGATTTAATTTAGAATTAATTCATCTATAAACTCCTGTCTCAGGGTTGCTGTTCCCTGAGATTCTCCTTGGGGTTGCTGTTCCCCGAGGTAATAAGGTTTTCAGGCTTTTCCTGCCCTAAAAGTTCCACGCCGATGCCAGAGAAGACAAGCTGAGTCCTACAGTTCGTGTTTCCAAGGTTGTTTATTCTTTCTTTATCTCTCTGTCCTCTCTCAGCTCTGCAAGGCATCCCCAGCAGAGCGAGACTCGTGGTGAAGTGAGGTGGGTCAGAGGGTCCAGACTTTATGTACCATCCCCTGACCCAATCACCATCCAAAACGTACTTTTTATTTACAAAATCTTACCAATACTTACTACCTACGTTAACATGTCATCTCTGCTCTAAACCAATCCTTAAGATACAACTCAGCAAAAGATGGGGGACAAGAACAAGAACAAGGAGGACAGGGCCACTCCCCAATTCCTCCATCTTGTCTCCTCAAACCCCATATACTAAAAATCCTAACTTCTACATCTACATTCTGTGATAAACTAACTACTACTTATTTTAAATTCTTTCAGCTTGTGGTTCTTCATACAATGTGGGTATTCACTCCCATGGCCAGGGATCAAGAGCAGTGTCCTCCTGGGCTCTGTGTGAGGCTGGCTGACCCCCTTGTACAGATCCCAAACCCCCCTGTCCGGTCTCCAAACCCTTCAGGGCGGCCAGAGGGATGTCCTGGACTCCAACACTCCTGTCCAGATTCCTGAATAAAACATTCCAAGCATCACTTGAATTCATGTAATCAAATGTGGTTCAGAGCACATGTTATGTCAGCAATTTTCCAAGCCAGAGAAAGTATTTCTGTTTTCTTTCCCTTACGGTTCTTAAATCATCTTTCACCTCATAGGGCCAAAGAAATCAATTGCCTTTTCTCCCTCTATTACATTCCAGTCTTCTTTATTTATAAACAAAAGGAAGGTATATACAGATGCATGTGTATTTATCAGACCTCATTGATCCAGAATTATTCAGGTTCTCAAAAGCTGGCTCAATTTACCCACTGTATCAAGTGTATCCCAAAACAGGAACAGTGAAGAAGATGGGGCTGTTAAGACACGTGTGAGCACACCGTGACGGTAAGATTATTTTGGAGATACAATGGGAGACTAAAAACTGGACATAACTGATGACTGCCAGGTGAAGGACCAAGAAAATATATGAAATAAGTGACACCTCAGCTTGAAAGAAGTAACAGTTGTGAGCAGCTTGTGATGAGAGAGTAACTGCCCAGGGCACTGGGAGTATTTCAATGTTGCATACTTGTGTGGAAAGCCCACAGCACATTGTCAGGATGCATCCACATCAGCTATACCGACCCCAGAGCCCCAAATGTGGGGCCTGAATTAAGTGGCAAAGATGTGAGCCAGTGCAGCAGCCACGGGTGACCGTGGTGCCCACACCAGGGGTGTCCCTGGGCACTGACACTGCTGGCAGCTCCAGGAGGAGCTGGAAAGGAGAGCAGCTGCACACACGTGTGACAGTGCAGTGCTGGGAGGGGCAAACGTGAAAAATTCCCTGTGCATCCATGACAGAGGACACAGCTGGGCTTCAGAAGCCCAGAACTCCAGCACCCTGCCTCTCAGGCTCTGGACCTTCAGAGTTTAGGAATGACTGCCTGCTCCCTAAAGCACACGATGGAACCCTTAGATGGTGAGTGTGAACAAGGAATGACTTAGATGGTGAGTGTGAACAAGGAATGACTGCCTGCTCCCTAAAGCACACCATGGAACCCTTAGATGGTGTCACAATGAACAAGGAATGACTGCCTGCTCCCTAAAGCACACCATGGAACCCTTAGATGGTGAGTGTGAACAAGGAATGACTGCCTGCTCCCTAAAGCACACGATGGAACCCTTAGATGGTGTCACAATGAACAAGGAATGACTGCCTGCTCCCTAAAGCACACGATGGAACCCTTAGATGGTGAGTGTGAACAAGGAATGACTGCCTGCTCCCTCAAGAACACCATGGAACCCTTAGATGGTGTCACAATGAACAAGGAATGACTGCCTGCTCCCTAAAGCACACCATGGAACCCTTAGATGGTGAGTGTGAACAAGGAATGACTGCCTGCTCCCTAAAGCACACGATGGAACCCTTAGATGGTGTCACAATGAACAAGGAATGACTGCCTGCTCCCTAAAGCACACGATGGAACCCTTAGATGGTGAGTGTCACAGTGAACAAGCCAGCCCACAAAAGCCTCAGGAAGAAGTTTGCCTTTACCCTGTTGCTCTCTGCCACTCTCTGTGCAGCTTCTCTGGCCATGGCTTTTGCGACGGTGTTGGGGACTGGAGTGCCTTGAGGCTGGGGCAGGATCCTGTTGGGGGACGGAGACCTCCTCCCCTGGAGCGGGCCGTGGAAGTTGGGTGGCTCCAGCATGTGTCCGTGGACGGGGGACGCCGAACGAGTCTGCTCCCACGACTCATCCCTTTTTAGGTGTGGGCCTAAGTGTTCTTCTTTGGTTTCTGGGGCTCCGGCACTTGCTAATGGCTTAGATTTGGGAGCAGTTCTGGGGTGGGGGGTTGGAGGCACCAGGAGGTCAGATGGAATGGCAGCAACAGAGGAGTCCACTGACTCCCCCTGCGCGGAGAGCGTCCGGACCGTCACCTCCCTGGCGTCCAGGCTCCGCAGCCGCAGCAGCTCCAGCGGCGCGCCCTCCGCGGCTGGGAACGTCACCTCTGCCACCTGGGGGCACAGACAGGCCACCTGTGAGCCCCACACGCTGCTGCCCTGCCCTCAGCCCCGCCGGGTACGGCCCCCAGGGTGTTCTCAGAGAGAGCCGCTGCCCGCAGAGGGCTCTGCACCCTTGCAGCTGCTGCCTTTTGTCCTTTCTGGCCAGAAGGGCCCCGAGAAAGGCAGCAGGGAATGCCCAAAATACAGCACAGGCTCCACTGGCAGCTCAGGAGCCCCTGCAGGGCTGTCCCACCTCCCCCTGCCAGCCAAAATCCCCCAGCAGCCAGTGAGTGTGGCAGGGAACTCACCTGCTGCCCTTCGGCACAGACACCGTGACCTGTGACACTGGGACAGGAGGGGACAGTGGCACAGGAGGGGACAGTGGCACAGGAGGGGACAGTGGCACAGGAGGGGACACTGTGGCACTCACCCGCTGCCCTTTGGCATAGACACCATAACCTGTGACACTGGGACAGGACGGGACAGTGGCACAAGAGGTGACAGTGACAGGAGGGCACTCACTCACCTGCTGCCCTTTGGCATAGACACCATAACCTGTGACACTGGGACAGGACGGGACAGTGGCACAAGAGGTGACAGTGACAGGAGGGCACTCACTCACCTGCTGCCCTTTGGCATAGACACCATAACCTGTGACACTGGGACAGGACGGGACAGTGGCACAAGAGGTGACAGTGACAGGAGGGCACTCACTCACCTGCTGCCCTTTGGCATAGACACCATAACCTGTGACACTGGGACAGGACGGGACAGTGGCACAAGAGGTGANGAGTGAGTGTGGCAGGTAACTCACCTGCTGCCCTTCGGCACAGACACCGTGACCTGTGACACTGGCACAGGAGGGGACACTGGCACAGGAGGGGACAGTGGCACAGGAGGGGACACTGTGGCACTCACCCCCTGCCCTTTGGCATAGACACCGTAACCTGTGACACTGGGACAGGAGGGGACACTGGCACAGGAGGGGACAGTGGCACAGGAGGGGGCACTGTGGCACTCACTCACCCGCTGCCCTTTGGCATAGACACCGTAACCTGTGACGCTGGCACCGTGTGATGTCCCCGTGGCCGACAGAGCCGGTGGCTTCCAGCACACCTGGATGGTCCCTGGCGCGGGCCCTGCCCGGACAGCGACGTCCTGAGGTGGAGCTGGGGGGCCTAGGAGAGAGGGACTGGTCACTGCCGGGAGCAGGAGCGCAGTGCCGGCTGCCAGCGGGAAGGTGAGCAGTTCCCAGCAGCTGGTAAAGGACACCTGGCCTCGCTGGCTTTTCTCTGCCCTGAACCATAACCCAGGAACCTCTCCAGGCATTTACAGAATGTTACTGTAACAGCACTCCAAACACGTCCTTAATTAAAAGGCATCACCCTACTATAAATAGCTCCACTTTGGCCAGGAAGCCAAAGCAAAAATATCACAGAGATTATTAGTTCATCAATTTTTCAAGCATCCTGCTGTGTTACTTTACCCATCAAACCCTGAGCAGAGCTGCTGCTAAAGGGTGTGAGAAGCAGGGCTCAGCTGCAGCACCTCTGCAGAGCACAGAGCACAGCACAGACCCTGGCTGCTGTGAGACTGCTTCTCCCAGCAAAACAAACACAACCAGTCCCTGTTCAGCTACCAAAAGGGCCACATGTGCATGATGAACGTGCAAATATCACACCAGGCCACTGGCAAAGTGCCAGTGCCTTTCACTGGTGTGCTGACGCTGGATTTCATCCTCTAGTGGGCATGGAAATAAAATCATGGTCATGTTCAGGGCAGTACAGGCACAACAGGAAGTTTTTGCTTATACAATCCCTGCATCTATAAAGTATTTTACCTTGCAAGCTGAGAGTATGCAAATTAACCTAATACTATTCTTGGCCAAGAGAGGTTTTGGTTCAGGATTGAATTTCAGCTTTCCTGGTCACCCTGTTTTATTGACAGCCAGCATTCCCAATTCAGCAGGGCTGCTCAGCTTACAAGCAAGAATGCAACTGATCTGACCCAGCATCTTGCCAGTGACAATGACATTAATCTGCTCCTGCAGGAGAAGTCACCTTCCTCTCATTCTCCCAAAGCTAAACAATCCCCAGGGTGTCTGTCTTGACCTTCACAGGCTGTGGCAGGGGTAGGTTTAACAAACTGCAGTGCCCAAGGTTCAGCATGGTTTCTATTTCCCCCCATCATTAAACAGGAAATTACTCCCGATGATTTTCGATTGTCTCAGTCATCAACACAAATGTTTGGTTTGGAATTCTGCTACACTTTGCTCCTCATGCTTTCTTTACATAAATTAGCTCCAAAACTGCAGCAGCCCCATTGGCCTTGATCCTGTAATTATTTCTATTTTTAGATCTGAGTGCCCAAGAGAGAAACACTTCTATTTTTATTGAAGCATTTCCATTGCTTTGCCGAATCCAGGTGAGTTCAATTGGCACACCGTGACGGTAACTCCCATCACTGACTCCAAATTCATCCTTTTCCTTCGCCGGTAGGGAGGAAAACATCAAACCTGCTGGCAACGTAGAAAATTCCACAAAGGCTTCCTTTTTCTCTCGTTGTTCCAAGGGAAGCTGCCAGGGCATCTGGTGGGGCTTTGCCATGACCTTCACCTTGTAGGCCATATTGGGCTTCAAATTAAAAAAATGGTACTTGTAGCTAGCAGCCTTGACAATGTCAAACTCCTCCTCGTTCAGGAAGATGACATGACTGTAATTACTGTTCGTAGGGAGCCAGGAGAGCTCAGCAGAGATCTGGGTGATGTTGTCCACTCGGAGGTTGGAGGGGGCCACGATGACGTCCTTGCCCACCAGCAAGGTGCACTGCAGCTCGTCGGAGTTGCCCTTGTTGGTGATGCTCTGGATGGATATCCGGTAGGTGCAGGCGGAGGTGTTGAGCTTTTCTATGAGAGCTTTCGTCCTGCTGCCCAGGGCGACGTTCATCCTGATCTCCTTGTCCACCAGGACGTTGTAGCTGCTGACGGTTCCCCAGCCGGGCGGCACCACCGGGGGCTCCCAGCCCACAATGACACTTTTGGCTAGCTGTTTAATGAGGGTGATTTTCCTGGGATAAGGCACGATGTCTTCTCCGATCTCGTCGATGTTCACGTCCAGCGTCCCCGCGCCGTTGCTGACGACGCCGGGCTCCGCGTGGCTCGGGGGGCTGATCTCCAGCAGGTCTCCTTCCAGGGGAGGGCCCGAGCGGTTGATGAAGTTCTGGTCCTGCTCGCTGCTCAGCGTGCTCGACAGCCGCGTCTCGTTGTCCTGCACGAAATCCACGAAGTTGGAAGGGACGAGCCCTCTTTGTCCGTCCAGGAGTTCTCCTGGTGGGAAAGAGCAGCGCCGTTGGAACCCCCGGAGGAGAAAACCTCCCCCGGGGCAGTGCCTGGAGAGCGGGCAAGGTAAGGGACAAGGGAGGAGGGAAAGCGCATAAACGACATGCCCAGCTTGGGAACATAAAGGCTTATTAAGGGAAATACCAGAACTGCCAGCAAGCTTTTTTGTCAACTTAAATCTTGCCAGTAGGAAAAGCTGACACTATAAAATATCTTATAATTAGCTCTGCCTGCAAGGAGCGGCTTTGCTGATGCAGAAACTCCTTTAATTAACACCACGATGATAAAGCTAATTTTAACAACTGATTTAGGAACAGATGAAGGAAAGAGTTTGGAGCGTGTTTGACAGGCAATCTGCATGAATTAGCATGAATTCACGGATTAAATAAAAAATACCTTCATAGAAGCCATCCTCGTCCATGTCTCCGTAGACATACAGGTACTTTCCTGCCGTGAGAGGGAGCTCCGCCTCCGGGTTTTCATTTGGTCCATCAAAGGGGTTGTAGCTGCGGGGCACAGGCAGAGCGCTGCTCAGGAGAGGGGCTATGGCCCCACGGAGGGGAATTCCCCGGGCCGTGCCTTTGCTCCCTTTCCGAGACACTCTGGGAGCGGGCCCGGGTCCGTTTGTGCCCGGGAGCTCCCCCCACCCCTAAACCCACGTCCTTCCTTCCCTGCAGGATCCACCGGCCAAAATTCCCTTCACTTCTTAGAGGGAATTAAAGCAAACTCAGCCGTGGGGGTCTTTTCCAGTTGCTGTATTCAATTTTATGTTCCTTTTACACAGGTGCATTAAACTTCTACAGAGGCAAGGTAAAAGAAGACAAAACCAGCGAGCTACACCTAAGAGAAGCTACCAAGAGACAAGAAGTACTGATTAAGCACTTAAATCTATATCCATCCTGAAAGAAACTGCTAGTCACTGGAATTTTTATCGTGGCACCACCACACGCCTGAAATTTTGATGTGCAAAGCAGTGACGGGCTTGAAATCTTTCCTTGCTTGAAAAAGTAACTGGTGAGGGCAGAGAGAGAGCTCCCCTCTGGAGCAGGAGGTGCCCACTTAATCTGATTTGGACACCGAGGGGCAGGGGAGCAGGGGTGGGAGAGGCAGGCCCCTCTGCTCAGCTCCCCCTGCCCCTTCAAGGCGTGCACAGGGCACTGCCCTGCAGTGCAAACAGGGCCTGCCCTCCTCAGCATGAACTCCACGTCGTATTTCAGTGCAGGAATGACGTGGAGCCAAACCTGATGCTGAACGTTACAGCTGGGAATCACACCTGTAACAGGGGGGGTGCTTTACCTATAGCGGGCAATGCAAAGGTGGACTTTCCCAGAATATCTCTGCTTTGAGGTATTGGAATTCTGATCATTATCCATCTGTGGGGGGGAGAAAAAAATAAAGCGATTACAAAAAAAGAAGAATGAACAGTTTTCCTGACAGGCAATATAAATCAGCGAGCACACAATATCAAGGAAAAAAAAATTAAATGCCAACATGGAACACAACTGGTTAATTTTACTTAGAAGGGCAGGTTACAGTGACTGAGCACCTAAATGCTGATATTAGAACTGTCAACCTCCAAACACGTGGAAACACAAGTATCACACAAAATACACCCCCTTGCCAACCCAGTCCAACCCAATCCAACTCAATACAATCCAGTCCAATCCAATCCACAGCATCAGCATCTGTTTAATTCCACCCTCTCCACTACCTGAAGGAAATAACATTTTCTCCTGAATTTAACATCACATTTAATTCAGTCCTGCAAAGCCACACACGTGTTCTATTACAAACCTGGTCTACAAAACCTGGAGATTTAATTGTGGTGTTGAATCAACACAGGCTCTGTCTATTTTAGCTCTGCACGAGGTCTCTCACTGGTAAAACAGTAATTTCAGCTCTGCTTTGGGCTGGTAGAGGTTTTAAAGAGAGGGGTGAACTTCCCTCCACTTATTGTACCGTTTGCTGTGAGCCATTTCAGAAAAAATGGCCAACTTTTTACCTGAGCTTGAGAGAACTTTAATTAAGGTAGAAATACTGGGTTAACAGTGGGATCAAATACAATAAACTGTCCAAAACTGAGCAAAATTGTCCAATGTAGACAGAGCGAATACTGAGCTGCAGCTTCCAGGTCTAAACTGGTCCCTGCCAAAAGCAGCCAGGAGAATTCCTTGTGTCCTGCATTAACTCCTGAGGGGTGGCTTAGCCCAGCACTCAGCATCAGGAGCTCCCAGCCAGCCCCAGGGATTCCTTCCCCTCCGGGGGATCCAGGAAAACCTGCCGGGATTATCCCCCTGCCACCTTTGTTTGTGCACCCCACGGAGCACACAGCCAGGAGTGGTTATTCTAGAAGGCTTTTTAATAGGAACATCCAGGGCAGTTGCAAGTATATTTTTTGCAGAGCATCACCGATTTATTTGCTTATTTATTTGTTTCAGACTTCCCAGCGTTACGTTCCGTTTTTCAGATTTTATTCACCCGCCCTCCCTTGGGTCTGGGTGTCTCTAAAAGGGAATGGAGCTTAATTTCTGTGAGCTTGCATAATGTAAGAGTGTATCACATAATTACACTCTAGAAGGCACAAAACGTACAGTTCTGCAAAAGAGGGCTTGACATTCTCAGTGGGAGATAACTCAAAAATAATAGAAAAGGGGAATTAAATTTGACGTGTGCTTCTTCTGTTCCTTGCTGTTAGTTCTGCTTCCCTAAGTCTCCTTGCTAAGCTGCTTTTTTCTGTGGCCTCTTCAAAAAGCAGTGAATGTTTCCACTTTTCAGTAATGCTGCTACACAAATGCACACAAATATTTCCCGTGGATAATCCTCAGATATGCCCATGGAATTCCCACTATACAAGAATCCAAGATTGTTGAATATCTTCGGGCTTGTGACCCATTTAGAAACATTTTGATTCCATCAACTTTCACAATCTCAGTATCAATGAATATGACATAGATAGAACACACGCACACAGTTGCAACTTATTTCCTCCTGTAAAGATTAGGAAAGGGATTTCCTGAAAGGAGGGGTAAAATCTGAAGATCATTTCCTCATGGCTATCCATATAAAGCAGGGTATTTAATAGAAAATAATACCCTTCTACAGAGTTTCCAAAATTTGTCCTATGCAGTTTTTATAGTTAACATTTGTGCTAAATATGAAAAACCAACTTGCTATATGGCACCTTTGAAAAGCTCTTCTGAGCTTCCCACTGGATTTCCACTGGAATTCCATTGAAAAGCAGAAAAGCTTCCTAAGGAAGGAGGAACAGAACCCTTCAGAAGTGTGACTGAACACAAAATGTAGAGTTGAAGGGCTTTAGTGACAACATCCTGCAATTCCACTTCCCTTTTCCAGGCTCAGAGTCCTTCGGGGGAACCAGGGGGGCTGTGAGCAGGTGGCTGCTGCAGGGGCAGATTCACACACCATCAAAGCCAGGCAGGGACCCAGCCCTGCAAAACGACCCATTGTCCTGTCACAGCACCCCTGGGCACGGCGGGAATTCCTGTTCCTTTTGCCCTGGCTGCACCAAACCCCACATTTTGGGGGGCAGAATGAAGCTGGGGCTGCCCGGCACAGCCCTCCCCACGGCAGGCACTGCAGCAGCACTGCAGGGCTCTGTGCATCACTGAGCTCCTCAGGGGAGCTCGAGCGCCCCACACACCTGATTTCTGTCCGTGTAACTGGGACAGCTACGGCAGCTTCTTTGGAAACACCACTTAAATTCCCACTGATGGTGGGAAGCTGCCTCAGAGAGTGAGAACGTTCACGTCTTGGCTTTTTAAAAGCAGGTGCATAACCTGCATCAGCCTGCTGGAGCAGAGAAGCCTCAGCCCTAAACCAGTAAAAAGTTCAAAAAGACTCACGTCTGAATCAAATCTGCATCTTGGGGTACCAGATCTTGACTTGGACAGGAATGTAGGTTTGACAGACAGCTGTTCTGGTTTGTCTCCAGATATCTGAAGGGGTCGGATGAACTCTGAAATCACACAGCGGCTTCCAGAAGGGCTTTCATGACCTGGCAGCCAACAGAACACACAGAGTCAGCAGTGGCTCTCGGGCAGGAGCGCTGCCAGCACACAGCAGAAGGTTCTTTCCTCCCTGTTAACAACCACCCAGAAGGAGAGCGTGGTGGGGGGACTGCAGAGGCAGAAGTAGCTCAGCCTGCCGGGCCCCAGGCTTTCCATAAAGTGCTTAATCAACAACACCTAACAAAGCACAAGGCACAAAGTGAAGGCATTCACATTCAGAGAACCCAAAGGTAAAGTTTCCCCCGGTGACAAGAATTCCAGCTTTGTTCTGGGCCCCTCGGTGTGCCAGGGGAGGGGATGTGACACGCTGTGTAACACACCCAGCACTCACAGCTGCTGATGGAACCTTCACTTCTTTTGGGGGCTCTGGCATACACTGGAAACCAGAATCAGGTCATGCATTTCTATTCTGAAAAAGGGACTGCAAAGCCAATGCTCTAGTTGGCAGGGTGTTCACTTTGCAATGAAGTTGTTTGACTTTTGGCAGGCGGGAAGTGCCAGGAGCACCTGCCTCATATTTCCTGGGAGCTCCTCACAGGCACCAGCACCAAACCACGTTGGTTTGATCCCAGGGCCATCTCTCCAGCTTCTAAGACATGGAAAACAGGACTGTGCAAAAGGAAACATCTCCAAAAATCCTCTTGGAGTATTTTTGCTGTGCTTTTTTAAAAAGAGTTTAGAAGAAAGGAGCAGATGGATTATTGAATAGCCTCACAAGGGGCTGAACACTGTTATCTCCCCCTGACCCAGGTGAAAACCAGAGGCGAGACAAGGGAAAAGAACAGCACTGTCGAGGCTGCAAGAGAGGCTAATAATAAAGCTGAGTGAAAACACTTGTACATTTTACCTTTGACTATGAGTTTAGTTCCCAAAGCAGGTGGAAGCAGGAGCTGTAAGCTGAGCTGGATTTTACCTGCAGCAGCAGCAGCCACAGAAGAGCACGGTGAGCTGCTGGCACATCCAGATGTGCAGGGTGCATTCTGCCTCTCATTAACATAACGAGCCTGGGCTCTAATTGTTCAGCCCCTGACTGTGTGGGGGTTCAGCATTTCCTCTCCCGTTCTGCCAGAATGGACACCAATTTTGTTTGTTTGCTTTGTTTGTTTTTCAGTTTTCTACTGAACTGCAGGATTCCCAGTCCACGTCACCAGGAATTATCAGAGGAACCTCTTTGTTCACACTGCAGAGGAGAATAAGCTCCAAGAATACCATCAGAGGGCTTTTCTGGTGTGCTCATTAGCCCAACATGATTAATTTTCTCTGCGTCACTGTAATTTACAGCAGGCCAGCTTGAGCACATTGACAGCAGGGAAATATACAACTCACCACAAAAGATTAATTACAGCCAGCCCCACTCAGAGCAATCCCCAGGCTGGAAAAGGGCACATTTTTTATTCTTGGAACCTTTCTCACATCTATAACAGAAAAGTCCTCCCTGTTCAGGAGCCTTTAGCCAATTTAGCTCCTTCTGTTTGCTGTTAATGTGTTTGCCATCTCAGCCGTCAGTGCCAAGCTATAAATAATTGGGCCAACTGTGATTATTCATTCAAAGGAAGCCTCTGGTTGGTCCCAGAGCTCCTGCATTCTCCAGGCTTTGTTTTTAAATCGCTGCCACTAGGTACAAAATGTGGAGGAAGATTCTAGGGCAATGCAGCCTTTGCTCCATACAGGGTAATAACCAGCACAGGAACACACATTATCAGGAACTCCAGGGATATCAAGATGCTGGAAGACATGGATCTGTCAGTTTTGGAAAATAAGGTACATAAAATTTACCCTGAGTCCTCAGCACAGAGGAGAGAAAGGTGTGTGGAGGCTGTGGCTGCAGGAAGGCCCTGGGCACATCTCTGGCCCCAAATAATTACACTTCTGCTCTGAACCTGCTCTACTCCACCATCATTACTGAGAAAGGGTTCAGTCATTAGTGCTGATATTAATAACAACTCCACAGACACCCCCCTGCCCAGCACAGGCACCGAATATCCAACAGCAAGAGCATGAACTGGGAAGAAGAGATTTTTGTGTCAGAAAATGCCCTGTCAAACAACTTCAGCAGTCAGTTCCTGTGTGCTCTGCAGAGGAGCCTTTCAAAAAGGTTATGAGACAAATATTCTGTGTGAATTCATGTTGTTCCGTGTACACAGAGCCACAGCTGGACTGAAAAATAAACACGAGCACCACCCAGTAACGCCAGTGCAGAGCAAAGACCCCAGAGCAAAGCTGAGATCCGGAGTGCAGGAAGCACACTGCTCCTGATGTCACCTCCTGCCACCCCTGCAGAGGGTGGATCTGGGTGTGTCTGCTCCTCCTGCCACCCCTGCAGAGGGTGGATCTGCCCCTGCTGTCACCTCCTGTCACCCCTGCAGAGGGTGGATCTGCCCCTGCTGTCACCNTGCTCCTGGTGTCACCTCCTGCCACCCCTGCAGAGGGTGGATCTGCCCCTGATGTCACCTCCTGCCACCCCTGCAGAGGATGGATCTGCTCCTGCAGGCTGCAGCACACCAAAACAAGCTGTGCTCAAACACCACCCTAAGTTTGCCTCCAGAAAAAGGAGCTGCTTAAACCTGCTGCTCTCCCTCATCCAAGGCAGCTACACGGAGGGCCCTGGGCTTGAACAGCCAGGAGAGAAGGAATCAGAGCTCTTCTAAAGCTTGGTAACTGGAAACCTACAAAAAAGAAAGCAAACAAACAAAAAGTCCCCAGTAAAACACCTTTGCTCTGGTATTTTCCCTCTGGAAAAAAACACAGAGGTAAAAATAAAACATACAAGAGGTCAGCTCAAAAGAACACACAGCAGAATCTAGAAATGTTTTTTTCTTTAAATACTAGAGAAGAACCTTGTAAAGCCACAGGGGTTTTGTCCATGAAGCCTTTTTAAATCCATATATGCTTAAAATGGCCTTTATTTTCCTGTGACTGGAAAATATTTGTACAGGAAGTCTGAAGAACACCCTATCAAGGAAAAAGGAAGAGCACACCAAATCTAATTTAAACATTTCAGGAGAATTAAATCTGTCCATACTTGCACTACAATTAGACTCTCCAGTTTATTTATTGCAATTGCTGATTGCATATGGACTACCTAAATTATCTAGAGAGACCATTTAAATGAGCCTCTTAACTGATGAATAATAAATCTTAAGGCTTCCATATCTGATTGTGACATGTTTGTACGTTTAAAGTGAACTTTTTCTGCTCTAATCCATCCTGGGTAGGTTTATTTCATTTCCTGATACATTCAAACATCACCAATTCAGGCAAAGCAGCTGGTCATAAACTGATCTCGTTTCCATCCTTTGCTTTGCTTTGAAAGCTGTG
This sequence comes from Hylia prasina, assembly GCA_013397195.1. Classification (NCBI taxonomy): domain Eukaryota; kingdom Metazoa; phylum Chordata; class Aves; order Passeriformes; family Sylviidae; genus Hylia; species Hylia prasina. The sequence goes on from VYXD01005341.1 coordinate 74,524, forward strand.
CCTGTGTTCCCTCTCATGTTCTCTCTTCCTCACACAGAATAAAAATAATTACACTTCTGGCTCGAGGATCCTGCTGTACTCCACCATCATTTTGAGAAAGGGCTGATTTCAATAACTGGAAATCCTGCCCACTTGCTCAAACGTGACTTTATGGTTACCATTCACACCGAGGATGAGTGTTGTCCAGGCTGGCCCTCAATTCCCAGTCCCATAAAAACCAATGGGTTTAGGGAGAGAAGCCCTTCAATGCCTTGGGCACAGACCTGGCTGTGTTTGCTGTGCCTTTACTCGAGGGTTACCTGGGAGATTTCAGCCTGGCATGTTTCAAAGTTTTTAAAAGGGCTTTTCCATTAGCATCAGTATAAAGTAGCTTGGAGAGTTTGAGTACCCGAAAGATGTTCAGCTGATTTTCATTTTTCATTAAATCAATCGCAGCGATACAGGCTGGACCTTCCCTTCTGCCTCAAGGACAGCTCAATACCTAATTACCTTTCCTTTTAAATTAATTGTTGCTTTGAAAATCCCGTCCTTGGAGGCACGAGGAGCTGTTGCTGTCAGTGTTAGGGAAACTTCTACTGAATCCTGATGTCTCTCAGGGAATGCCCTCGGAGTTCTCCATTTAGTGCCCTTTAATTTCCACTGAGGGAGCTCCAGCAGAGCCTGAGCACTGCCAGGCACACCCTGGGCAGTGCCAGCAGCCCCAGGTGTGCCCAGGTACACAGAGGGCAGTGCCAGCAGCCCCAGGTGTGCCCAGGCACACAGAGGGCAGTGCCAGCAGCCCCAGGTGTGCTCAGGCACACCCTGGGCAGTGCCAGCAGCCCCAGGTGTGCCCGGGCACACACAGCCAGGGTCACTGAGCTGAGGCCAGGCAGGGATGTCACCTGCGCTGCCCCTGCAGTGTCACAGCGGGCTCAGCCCGTCACTGACAGTAACTGCTCGTCTGCAGCACCAGGGAAATCGTTCTGATCTCCAGGGCCCTGCGCCTCGGAGGTTCTCTACAGGCTTAGGAAAACAAGTCAAGAACATTTAACTTCTCCAGTTCCTTTTCAGGCTTCTTTTCCAGCTGCTTTGGGGGAATTTGTAAGCAATGAGAACGACCTGCCAGCTGAAGTGATTCCAGCCTGGGTGGCGCTGATCACACTCCTCACATGGAATTACACACAATGAAATGTGTGATTCACATGGAATAACACACAATCCAATATGTGGTTCACATGGAATTACACACAATGAAATGTGTGATTCACATGGAATTACACACTATCCAATATGTGATTCACATGGAATAACACACAATGAAATGTGTGATTCACATGGAGTAACACACAATGAAATGTGTGATTCACATGGAATTACACACAATGAAATGTGTGATTCACATGGAATAACACACAATCCAATATGTGATTCACATGGAATTACACACAATGAAATGTGTGATTCACATGGAATAACACACAATCCAATATGTGATTCACATGGAGTAACACACAATCTGTGTGACTGACATGGAATAACACACAATCTAACATGATTCACATGGAATAATACAATCTAAGCTGTGATTGGCATGGAATAACACACAATCCAATATGTGATTGACATGGAATAACAGTCTGAGGTGTGATTGACATGGAAGCTGTTTTTTAGAGTCCTCAGGTAACCTCTTGCCTTGATCTTTGTCATTTTGCTATGAATAATGGATGGTTTACAAAGCTCTGCACTTGGGAGAGACGTTGCCTCTGGCAACAGGAGATGACCTGGTGAAAGTTCAGCACAGATCTTGGATAAACACACACTGTTCATGGTGCTGGGGACTGTAAGGGTAAGAACATCAATACAGATGTAAATTAATTTTTTTTTTTAACTTCATGTTCTCCACTTCTCTTGAAACTTTTTTTTGCTTTTTGAAATGTTTTACTTTCAAATTTTTACAGAGAAGTGCATCATTTCCATGGCACGAATGAAACTGAGCCCAAACCATTTTCATGTCTCTGAAAATACTCCATTCAATTTCCCATTTTCTACTACCCAGCTCTATTTTTTTTTTTTTTCTTTAATGTACTGGCCATGCAGGGTGTGGGGTCTCTGTGCTTTCTGTCCCCATTAACTCCTCCTTCAACAAGAGAGCAGACCTGCTCCTGTCCCTGAGACAGGGAAGGGTTTCCACCAAAGCCTGTGTGTGCAGGCAGCCTTCCTTCCCACAGAGAGGTGTGTTCTTACACGAGGAACACACAATTTTAACACTGAGCACATTCCTTATCACTACACTCAGCGCCAGTTAGAGAGAACTTTGCTCACAGCAGCGCCCAGATAAAACCAAACAAGTTCAGTGAGGATGCTCTGGGATGTTCTGTGTGCAGGACACTCCACGTACACCACACACATCACAGGTAAACCCAAACAAGCTCTGTGGGGATGCCCTGGGATGTTCTGTGTGCAGGACACTCCACGTACACCACACACATCACAGGTAAACCCAAACAAGCTCTGTGGGGATGCCCTGGGATGTTCTGTGTGCAGGACACTCCACGTACACCACACACATCACAGGTAAACCCAAACAAGCTCTGTGGGGATGCCCTGGGATGTTCTGTGTGCAGGACACTCCACGTACACCACACACATCACAGGTAAACCCAAACAAGCTCTGTGGGGATGCCCTGGGATGTTCTGTGTGTGCAGGACACACTGTTTACACCAGGTAAACCCAAACAAGCTCTGTGGGGATGCTCTGGGATGTTCTGTGTGCAGGACACTCTGTTTACACCAGGTAAAACCAAACAAGCTCCGTGAGGATGCTCTGGGATGTTCTGTGTGCAGGACACTCTGTTTACACCAGGTAAAACCAAACAAGCTCCGTGAGGATGCTCTGGGATGTTCTGTGTGCAGGACACTCTGTTTACACCAGGTAAAACCAAACAAGCTCCGTGAGGATGCTCTGGGATGTTCTGTGTGTGCAGGACACTCCACGTACACCACACTGCAGCAGCCCCAGCAGGTCTGGCCCTTACCTTTGCCTATGGAAGTGGCAATTCCGTTCATGAGCTGTGCCAGGGACTTGCCGGGGGCCGCGGGCAGCCCCGGGGGTGCCAGGGGGTGGCTGCTCAGGAGGTCGATCTTGCCCGCCTGCTGCCGGAACCGCTCCAGCTCCCGCGACAGCAGGTTAAACTGCTCGCTCTGCGTCCGGCATTTCTCCTCCAGCTCCCGCACCTTGGCCTGCAGGACACACGGCGGGACAGACAGACTGACAGCCTGCCTGGGCACCTCCTCCGCGCTGCCAGGAGAGCCCAAGGGTCGGGACAAACAGCCCCCAGCCTCCCCCCGACCTCCCAC
>VYXD01005341.1:96389-128069 GCA_013397195.1 Hylia prasina
GGAGAGGATGGATGAGCAGCCCCCAGAGCCAGGGATGTCCCCAAAGCTCCTCCTGCGTGTCCCCCGGGTCCATCTCTGCTCCCCTAAAGCATGGAGAGGATGGATGAGCAGCCCCCAGAGGCAGGGATGTCCCCAGAGCTCCCCCCGCGTGTCCCCTGCCCCGGGTCCGTCTGTCCCAGCCCAGCCCAGGCGGCGCCTCCGCCCCGGCAGCCCCGATAAACGTGACTGATCCGCCGCCACCGCGCAGCTCCTCACCAGACATTTATTCATTTATTGCCTCCCAGAGGGGCGGCTCTGCCCCCGCGATGGTTTCCAGGCCATTACCCCGCTCGCCTTTGGCGAACGTCCCTCCCAAAGCTTTTCCTGCGGCCCGCGCCCAGGGCAGCGAGCGGCAAAGAGCAGCCGTTGCCATGGGAACCCCGCAGGTGAAAAATTCCCCAAAAGGGTGGGATGCACCAACCTGAGCGTGACATCCCCCACAGCCCAAAGAGCTGCGTGGTTTTTTTCAAAGGTCGGCAGGTTCTTTAGCAAGAAGCGTAGAGATGCAAATGTTTAAAACCCTCACGTAACTCTGGTGGCAGCAGTGATTATTCAGCTGTCTCCAAGTAATTTTATTAGGCAGAAACTTACGTTAATGTATTCCATCATTTGGGAAAACTCTATGAAAAGTTTAGCTCAGTTTTTAGAAGTTATAAGTGACTTGAAAACAGAAGATAATTTTTCATTTCAAGACAGACACAAGAAAAATATGCTGAATAATTTTAAGGACTAGGTGCCAGAAGCATCATTCAAAAACAGCTCTTCATGCTCCAAAAATTCAGTTTTCAGAACAGATAATATTACACCCTTCAAGTACAACTGCACAATCCATTTTTCATCTTCTGCTAAGCTAAGGTGGCACACAGAAACACTGAACAAATTCATGAGTAAAGCAAAGTATTCGATTTCCCCACATGCTTTTTAAAGGGAAGCTGTACAGAAACTTACATTGGTCGTTCTGTGGTTCAACCAAAGCTCCCTTAACTAAAATTATCTGGAATAAGGGCCCACCCCAAACCACTTCACTGCCATTTAAACTGGGGGGTGGTGCTGATTTTGGATTCCTCTGCTGGTCACAAACACCCCTGAAAAGCTGGGCAAGAAACCAGCAGAGAACTCCTTGGGAAATTGTCTTAAATCCCCGAGTGACAGAATATTCTGAGCTGGAAGGGACCTACAGATGATCTGACTGACACTGAACGACAACATTAAAGCAGAGTCAGACACACAAAAATCATCACCCAAACGCACAAGTCTTCCAGAACTACCACAACTTCTTATTTTGCTGTCCTGAGTCTGTTCTACATCCCTGCAGTTTGTAAGGACAACATTCAAGGCATTTTTGAGGAGAGCACACCACAAAACATTTGCCGTTGATATATCACAAGAAACATCACAAAACCTAACCAATATATTTGCCATTTTTCTTCCCTTCTTTCCTGAAATCTCATTAATTCTGCCAGGTAGGTACGGATGTTCTGTTCAGCTGGGTATGGAACTGAAATAAAACCAAACCATCAGTTCAGGGATGGAAGCACCTGCTGCAGGTCAGTGGGACCGTGATTCATCTGCCCCCGAGGCAAAGAAAACTGTCCCCTCCCTTAAACACCAGCCCCGAGCCCTGCTCTGCCCGGGGCACAGCCCCTCATCAGCCAGGGCCTCACCCTGCCCGGGGCAGCACCAGGTAACTGTAAACTCCAGTTAACTCCAGTTAACCAGTTAACACCAGTTAACCCCGGAGTGCCACCAAGGAGGGGCGGCCACGCTTGGCCCTGCAGCGCCGGGAGCTGCTCGGGGCAGGGATGGCCCCGACTCAGAGAGAGTGAGAGCATCCTCCTTCTTCATCCTGCCTGCTCATCCTCCCTGCTCATCCTCCCTGCTCATCCTCCCTGCTCATCCTCCTTCTTCATCCTGCCTGCTCACCCTGCCTGCTCACCCTGCCTGCTCACCCTGCCTGCTCACCCTGCCTGCTCATCCTCCCTCCTCATCCTCCCTCCTCATCCTCCCTCCTCATCCTCCCTCCTCATCCTCCCTCCCCACCCTCACTCTCCTGCTCCCTCTTCGCTNCCCTCCTCATCCTCCCTCCTCATCCTCCCTCCTCATCCTCACTCTCCTGCTCCCTCTTCGCTCCCCAGCTTGAGCACAGGCACAGCCGGGCTTTCCCCTGCCCATCCCCTCGGGAGTTCAGCTCCATCCCCTGTCCCGAGTTCGGCTCCANCATTCCCTGTCGGGAATTCGGCTCCATCCCCCGTCGGGAATTCGGCTCCATCCCCCGTCGGGAATTCGGCTCCATCCCCGTCGGGAGTTCAGATTATTTGTCTCCCATTGTTGAGAGAAATTATTATTTCTCTCTCAACGACGCCTGTCCCATTCTCTAGCATTTCTAAGTTAGCATTTCTCTCTCAAAGTTGGCATGCTATGTGAGCCTTCTGTCAAGTTCTGAAAATTCTCTAAAATCCATTTCCCACAAGTCAGCCTATAAAAATTACATGGCTTTTAACACACTTTTTAATTGCTTTTAATTATTAACATTTACATTGCCCTCAGAATGACAAAGTGTCTCAGCTGGAGTCGTGGTTAAATTTTTAATAACGTTGGAAAGCAAAGCAACAAATCTCAGAGTGCGGATTTCAAACCTACACAGCATTACCTGCGTGCGTTTAGAGATGTGAAAGGAAAGTCAGGTTTTGTGAAAGACAAAGCGGCTGGCAGAGCTGGGAACTCCTCGGTGCACCGACTGTTCTGCACAGGCAAACACCACAAATAACAAAAGAGAGGCTTTGCTTCTGTCTTTAATGAGAATTAGCGAGAATTTAGCCTAAAAAAGGAGCCAGACCCAACTGTCAAACGTTCTGCTCTTCAAGGAAATGGGGAAAAAAATACGGAAGAAAGATGGGAAAACTGAATTTGGTTCAGAGCTCTGGCTGGAGAAGAAGCAAACCAGGCTCCAGTTTCCTCCTGAGCCCTGGGAAGCAAACCTGCTTCAAATGAAACAACGGAAACCTCAGGTGACAATGAATGCACAGCTCCATGCCCACAGGACATCATCAATCTGCAAAAATTTACTGCTGAAGCTGTGAAGTTGGGTCAGAAGAGATTAATTACATGAAAGAAAAATGCCCAGAATACATCTTCTCACTGTTGTTACTTTTCTCGTATTTAGGGCTTTTAAATTTTTTTCTACATTCAGATCAAACTGTTTCCAAATTTGCAAACTACACAACTCCAAATTTGCAAACTGCACAACATTTTAATGGAGAAAAATAGGAATAGATTCTCTTGTGAATACATTTTGGTCAGTCTTCTTTATCCTTTACTTACTCCCAACTTCATAACCTTGGTTTGCATTTCAGAATCTGACAGGAGCAGGGCTTATTCCAACTAAACCAAATTACAGGTATTAATTAATGGCTCCTGCTTGTTTGCCAGCTCCTGCAAGCAGAAGGGTAGATAGAAATGTATTTACAGCAGAATTTAATTACCCATTTTCAAGCCACTGGCCTCCTGGCAAAAGTCTCCCAGTGCAGAGCAGAGCAGGATTGGATGAAGAATTAATTTCGTGTCAGGAGTGATCTGCAATTTAACAGCTTAATCAAGTTTGCTGTGAAATGGGTCGGGAGCTCTGGAGGCAGAGCCCAGAACTCAACCAGCAGCCCCAGAGCCCCGGGGGGGTCGGGCTCTGAGCTCCCTCCTGCTGCCAGCTGCCCCCCAGACACTGCCCAGGTCAGCAGGGAAACACAGCCAGAGGTGCCACGCCTCCTCCCTGCCTTGGGAATCACTGTCAGACGGGGAAAACTGGTAAGGAAAGAGGGCAAAGGGGTTTAGCACAGAAATTCCCTTTTTAGCTGTGTCCAGAACTGGCCTCACACCGTGGGCAGGACACAGAGCTCCTTCCACAGCAGCACAGCTGAGGGTGGAAATGGAGAGGAAAACTTTGACATCACAGCTGAGATAAAATTAGCTCTGAACTGAGCCTTTGGACTGGTAAAATTCTGAAATTTAAAAGATCTTGATTACCTTTAAAAATCAAATCAAGCCAGGTTTTGTAACAGAAGCCAACTGAGTGCTGAAATAGAAAATGTCATGGCAGAAATGAGGGTATAAAAAAACTGTTCTCTTGAGCTTTCAAAGCCAGATTTTAATGGTCTCAGAGGCTCCAGCCTTTCAAAATTATGAATAAGCTTCTCACACGGGGTATTTAGCTGGGCTGAAATACTCCAAGCAAAATCTCTGGAAATTATCACTGGTTGTCAAAATATCCTGGTGAGAACTCCTGGAAGCGCTTTGAAGACCCCACCACCACAGCAGATTACCTTTACATTCCACTGTTTCCCCTGCTAGGATCAGGAATCACCCTGGTGCCTCCATTCTGCCCCCCAGGGATGTTTAAATCCCATGTGGCACAACACCCCGGTACATCCCAGGGATGTTTAAATCCCATGTGGAACAACACCCCGGTACATCCCAGGGATGTTTAAATCCCATGTGGAACGACACCCCGGTACATCCCAGGGATGTTTAAATCCCATGTGGAACAACACCCCGGTACATCCCAGGGATGTTTAAATCCCATGCGGAACAACACCCCGGTACATCCCAGGGATGTTTAAATCCCATGTGGAACAGCACCCCGGTACACCCAAACCCCTTGCTCAGCCCTGGTGGCTGCTGTCCTTCCTTCCCTCCAACGATGGCTGAGAGGGTAATTGCTGAACTCCTCAGCATCCAGACAGGCTAGCAGTGTTTGATGAGAAAAGCAGAACGCTCCTTCACAAAAAGCCCTCGAAGATCTCTCTGAGAGCATCCCACCTTTCCTTTGCTGTGTTGGTGTTTGCTGGGAGAGTTCCTCGGGCTTTGTTGTGGCATCAGCCTCAGAACAGGGTGAGACAGTTGAGAGATGCAACATCAGCCAGCAGCAGCCAAGGATCCCTTTGTCACAGGGCATTTTAAAGGTTTTCTATCCAATGGCACATTGCTAAAGCTCACAGACAACTGTTCTACCAACCACTGAGAGCACAGACACCTGCGTCAAACAATGCTTGGGTGCTTTCTATTGACAATACACAATATTCCATTATTAAGCTTAAAACCTTCTACTCTCTCACTAAACATATTTTTCTGCAGCTTCAAGGTCTATCCTAGCCAAACCCAAAAACTCAGACTATTGTTTCATAGTGAAGCTGTGGGGAGAGGCAGCAGAGCCCAGCCCCATCTCAAGTGGGAAGCCAGGCTGCAGCCCTCAAAATGCCAAGGCACAAAAAAACCCCAGCCTTGTCCCAATTTCTTCATGTTATTTTTGTATCCTTCAGGAAAAAAAACCAACAACACATAACTCATTAATTATAACCTTTCAAAAGTGTTTTCCTCTCCCCCAAACTGCTAAAATTTAGCAGAGCTGCAGCCAAAGTTCTAATAGAGCTATTTTTAGCTTTTGTCACGCAGAGAACATCATGAAGTAGGTCTCATCCTTCTATTAATGCAAATGTATTTAAGCAGTCAGGGCAGGAAAGTTTAAACTATGCTAATCACAGTTTCCTTGGACGGCGGGCTCTGATGTCTGCGCTGGTGTGTACACACCACAGACAGGCTGGGTGAGGGGAGCACCAGCATTCAGGGTGTCAGCAGGGATTCTCAGCTCCACAAAGTGACAGCCCTGTGCAGATTGTACTGCCACGTTTACAGATTTCTCTGCTTTCCACACCCCACAGCCCTTCAATGCACGCTGGTCTTGTTTCCTGGTGTCTGAGCCGAATTGCCACGGCCCCTTAGGAATGGAAATGCTTTCCACGGTCACACACGCTGCTTCTCCTTTGAGAGGGGCTCAGAGCTGGTGAAAGGGACCAGGTTGGAGTTCCCTGCTAATCCACAAGGAAAACAAGGCACTGGCAGGGCAGCAGCTCAGCTTCCCCCGGTGCATCTCCACTTAAACCCCCGGGAGAAAAGCAGAAAACAGCACCAGACACATCTCACATCTCCCAGCCTGACTCTGCCTGCTCCTGTCCTTGGCCTTGGCTCTTGTTTTTAGTGTGCAATGAGGACAAAACACCCAGGACAGATGTACACAGCTCTCCACTCCTATCTATTCAGAAAATTTGTATTTTTAATTGTCAGCGTGATCAAAATAGCAGAAAATTATTATTTTGGGCTTTACTCGTCTAGCCCAGAGTGCAGAGCAGACCGTGTCACGTCTGAGAGACGCCTGCAGAGCTGCTCAGAGCACCTGCTGACACCTCACCTGGAAAACTAAACCAGAAGTTTAAGGGACGGTGACCATTTTTTGATGACACACAAATAAGTCAGCAATTAGAGGAGAACATGCTAGCACAGCCACCCATAAAGGACATTAAAATAACAAAAGTCAGCCAGGATGTGCAAGGAGAGCCCCAGGGCTCAGTCTTGTGGCACAGAACCGCAGCAGAGCCTCGTGGCAGAGCTGGGGGGTTCAGTGAGCAGGGAGAGCTGAGAGCCCAAACCCTCCTCAGGGGAAACCTGCCTGCCCGGGAGCTCCTCGGGTGGCAGTGGCTCATCCCACCCCGACAGACCCCCAGCCACACAGCCCTGCTCCTACAGCGTTTCTTCAGTGGCATTACCCCGGGATTTCTGCTAAAATGCACCTCCCAGTTACCTGTGCAAGTCTTGGCTGCGTCTCGAGTTGCACTTTCTCTGCTGTTAACTGGATGTTACAGCAGAATGTCCGAAGCGTTTGCTCTCATCTCCTCTCCCGGGGAAGTGCCTGGGCCACTTTGGCTCTGGGCTTTCACCTGCTGGAAATGATCTGCAGGTCTCCATGGCAGGGACACAAAACACGTCACCTGCTGCTTGAGAGGGGACCAGGGAGCTTCAAAATGTGTTTGGGAGAGGTCCCAAGGAGCGTCAGCTCTGTTCCTCTCTGACTGCATCTCACAGTCTCTGCATTCTGAAGAAAAATTCTGATTGCCTTGTTGAAATGAATACTCTCAGACACATCTGTGAGAACTCCAGCCAAGACACTTTTGGCTCTGTGTAAGCTTCTGTTTAAAAGGTGTTGCTAATTATTTATACAGCTCATTATCTCCTTGCAGTGCTGAGCACGACTCCCGCCCCTCCCCACCCACCACCTCTCAGGTGCAGGGTTTGGATGTGTCTGCAACTATTACCTTCTTAACAGGGGAAAATGAACCAGTGCAGCCACTTTGGAGGAAATCTCAATGAAATCCAGCAGGGAGACCTCACCACCATTAGATTTTGGAGGCAACTTTCCCTCCAAGACAGAAAATCAAGATTTCTGCAGGAGCAGAGCAGGTCCCTCCCAGACAGCTGTGAGCACGAGGAATGAGTGAGAGAGAACATCCCAGGTGATGATCAATGCAGAGCTGGTTTCACCTGGTGCTCATCAAAGTACCTGCAGTGCAGCCCCAGTGAACTCGTCCCAGCTATTTGCAGTGGTAAATAACAGAAATAGTGAAATACTGAAAACTCAATATGGTAAATAACTGAAATATTCCCACACTTCCACACACACATCCCACAGCACTCCTGCTTGGCCAGCACTTCCAGGTATCTGGGGGCACTGACAGCCTCACACATTCAATTTTAATCAATTAAAAATTGCTCTCCTTGGAGAGCAGAATGACAACTGCCTGTCTAACTCAGAGATCCCAACTATTTACAGAGAGAAGCTGAAGTTCCTCTGCCTTTAGCACCCTGGTGGTGCCTGACTCCAGGTTCACTGCACCCTCCCACAGTGCCAGTGACTTCCTCAGTGTCAGGCTCCATTTCCTGGGAAGTTCCATTTCAGCAAAGACAGCACCAGAAGGGAAAACTGCCCCTCGTTTTCCTGAGCTGCAGTGGGAACGGCTAAATGTTGTTGTTATTGACACAGCTGCAGCAAGTTATTAAAAATTAAATTGGAGAGAGCAGTAGGTTAAAATTCAGCCCCAATGTACTGCAGGTACAGTATGAAAGGAACATTAATTAATATTCTGTTGGGAAATTTCAGTTGTGGCATCAGAGTTTCTGGCTGTCTCACCATTCATGCCTCATGGAGACAGCAGTGATTCACTGGTCTGGGTGCCCAGAGCTCACCCTTGGTGCAGAAGGTGTTCCTGCCCAGCAATCACTCAGAGTCCTGTGCTCCCCTCAGATCCTGGCACAGGGAACAGGGAGATGGGCCCTGAGGGGGCCCAGGGGCTCAGCCTGGCTGCTGCAAACCATCCCTCCCCTGCCCTGCAAACCATCCCTCCTCTCCTCTCCAAACCATCCCTCTCCTCCTCTGCAAACCATCTCTCCCCTGCTCTGCAAACCATCCCTCCCCTGCCCTGCAAACCATCCCTCCTCTCCTCTCCAAACCATCCCTCTCCTCCTCTGCAAACCATCTCTCCCCTGCTCTGCAAACCATCCCTCCCCTGCCCTGCAAACCATCCCTCCTCTCCTCTCCAAACCATCCCTCTCCTCCTCTGCAAACCATCTCTCCCCTGCTCTGCAAACCATCCCTCCCCTGCCCTGCAAACCATCCCTCCTCTCCTCTCCAAACCATCCCTCTCCTCCTCTGCAAACCATCTCTCCCCTGCTCTGCAAACCATCCCTCCCCTGCCCTGCAAACCATCCCTCCTCTCCTCTCCAAACCATCCCTCTCCTCCTCTGCAAACCATCTCTCCCCTGCTCTGCAAACCATCCCTCCCCTGCCCTGCAAACCATCCCTCCTCTCCTCTCCAAACCATCCCTCTCCTCCTCTGCAAACCATCTCTCCCCTGCTCTGCAAACCATCCCTCCCCNTCTCTGCCCTGCAAACCATCCCTCCCCTGCTCTGCAAACCATCCCTCCTCTGCCCTCCAAACCATCCCTCCTCTCCTCTCCAAACCATCCCTCCTCTCTGCTCTGCAAAACCATTCCTCCTCTGCTCTCCTCACCAAACCATCCCTCCCCTGCTCTCCTCTCCAAACCATCCCTCCTCTGGTCTCTCCAGACCCAAATCCAGACCAAAGATTTTTGGTTTCAGCACATTCTGCTCCTTGAGGGCGCCAATCCTTTGTGTGAAGGAGTCACAGGTAAACCCCACCCAGAGGTGCCCCAGCCCTGCCCAGGCTGGGTTTTTGTGGGTGCTGGGTTTTTGTGGGTGCTGGGTTTTTGTGGGTGCTGGGTCCCCTCCCCAGTGCCTCCTGGTGAGGGAAATTCCACACAGCATCAGAAGATTGACTCCGCTGTCTTTTTTACCAGAAATGTCTTTCACCAGACCTTAACATTCAGTTCACATCACTGCTATGTAATTATTCTTTTCAGAAGCAGAGATGCAAAGGAGGCATTAACAGCTGTTCAAAATATCACATTTATGCACTTTTCTCTTGTCATCTTAAATATAATTACTTCTGATGCAATCAAATTCATATCCTTCAAATGGATAAATCCAGCACCAAATTTAGAACCTCAAGCTTCAAATATCAGGCTCTTAAAGCAAAGCTTTAAGCCTTTACTTTCAGTCCAGCGAGGTACAAAGAAGAATAGTGAGAATATCAGGTTTAAAAATGGTATTTTTAAAGGCATTTTCTTTAAATGACTCTGTTGGTTACTGGTTGCAAAGTGCTTTGAAGATCAAAGGCGATCTATGAACTACATCTCAGCACCAGGAGATGGGGACCAGCCAACTGACCAGGCCTTCCAGAAGCTCCTTCCCTAAATTCCAGGAGTGCCTGAGCATCAGAAGATGAGCAAGCACACAGCAACCCAGCAGAAATCACCTGCTGAAGCCCAGAGGCAGGTGCCAGGCTGGATGCAGCAGGCTGGATTGGCTCCACAGGCTGTGCACAGGATCCTGCAAGCAGAGCTCAGCGCTGGAATGGCTCTTGGTGTCCTATTTTTGCCTTTCAAACCCTCATCTCACTCTTGGGCTGCCCCACAAGCACACGGGAGGTTGATGCAGGCACCACCCGGCTCTGCAGGAGCTCAGGAAATCACAAGGGAGTGCTTTGCTTGGGGAGGGGGGAGTTACACCCTCCCAAAATCTCCCCTCAGAGATCCCCCACCCCCTGAAGCTGCGCACAACAACCAGAACCGACCCAAAGCAGCAGCAGAACAAAACCTCTCCAAAGACAGCAGGTGCCATAAAACACTGAAAACAAAACCAGGAGTTAATAAAAACTGCCAGAGATGCTTTGGGTTTAAGGTGGTGACTCAGAAATCTGTGTCTCTTCTACAACCCCGGGCTGACCAAATATTTCCCGTGAAGCTGCAGGCTGCAGACGTGATGGGTCATTTCCAAACCGTGCAGGGTGAAAGAGAACAGGCCAAGGGCCGGTTTGGTGCATTTGCTCTTCCCTACACAGCGTGTTTCCTTACCTTGTCGTTTTTCACTGCATGTGTCCCAAAAGCCGCAGGGAAGTGATGCTTAATTATCCATTACACACAATAAAAGGCAATCTGAGCCCTCCCCGGGGCTGCCCCTGCTCTGGAAGCCGGCAGAGCTCAGGGCTGCTCAGCCAGGGGCACAGCAGGGTCACAGAACCTCCTCCCGTGTTCCCAGGGCGTCCGTGTGTGCCAGGGATCCATCACTGCTGAGCCCCACACCTGCCTGAGGGACACCTGTGCAGCACAGCCCGCGGCTGTGCCAGAGCCCGTCCCGCGGCAGAGGAGGGGACAGCATGACGAGCATGAATCAGTCCTTCCAAAGGTTTCACTTCTTCCCTGAAATGGAATTCTAAAAATACCTTTGGATGCGTCCCTCCACACTCAGCACGGCAAGGCGTATCAATTGCATCCTGTGTGCACCAGCTAAATACCAGAGGCTGCAGTCTGACAGATTGCAGAGTTAATGATAGATACTTCCCCTCAAACCCCCACATTGCCATCTATTTTTAAATGCCTTTACTTACATAATGTTTGGTGTCTTCATCAGCACAAGCCTAATTCCGATGCCAGCACCGAGGCTGGCTGGGGGGACATGGGGAATCACTCGGGAGAGGATGGATCCTCACAGATCTCCTGGCCCTGGGCCTGGGCTCGGATCTTTTACTTATTCATGACTTGGCTGAGCAGAGCCCGCGGCTGCCTTGTGTCAGCTGAGGGGGATCGTAATTCAATCCTGCCGGCGCCCTGTCTGTGAGAGACTCACTCGGGTGGGACCTGGGAAGAGCTCCGGGGACAGAGCCCGGTCCCGGGGAATGCTCCGGGGGCAGAGCCCGGTCCCGGGGAATGCTCCGGGGGCAGAGCCCGGTCCCGGGGAAGAGCTCAGNGAGCTCAGGGGGCAGAGCCCGTTCCCGGGGAATGCTCCGGGGGCAGAGCCCGGTTCTGGGGAAGAGCTCAGGGGGCAAAGCCTGGTCCCCGGGAAGAGCTCCGGGGGCAGAGCTTGTTCCCGGGGAAAGCTCCGGGGGCAGAGCCTGTTCCCGGGAAATGCTCCGGGGGCACAGCCTGGTCCCGGAGAATGCTCCGGGGACAGAGCCTGTTCTGGGGAAGAGCTCCGGGGGCAGAGCTTGTTCCCGGGGAAAGCTCCGGGGGCAGAGCCTGTTCCCGGGAAATGCTCCGGGGGCACAGCCTGGTCCCGGAGAATGCTCCGGGGACAGAGCCTGTTCTGGGGAAGAGCTCCGGGGGCAGAGCTTGTTCCCGGGGAAAGCTCCGGGGGCAGAGCCTGTTCCCGGGAAATGCTCCGGGGGCACAGCCTGGTCCCGGAGAATGCTCCGGGGACAGAGCCTGTTCTGGGGAAGAGCTCCGGGGGCAGAGCTTGTTCCCGGGGAAAGCTCCGGGGGCAGAGCCTGTTCCCGGGAAATGCTCCGGGGGCACAGCCTGGTCCCGGAGAATGCTCCGGGGACAGAGCCTGTTCTGGGGAAGAGCTCCGGGGGCAGAGCCCGTTCCCGGAGAATGCTCCGGGGACAGAGCCTGTTCTGGGGAAGAGCTCCGGGGGCAGAGCCTGGTCCCGGAGAATGCTCCGGGGACAGAGCCTGTTCTGGGGAAGAGCTCCGGGGGCAGAGCTTGTTCCCGGGGAAAGCTCCGGGGGCAGAGCCTGTTCCCTGGGAAGAGCTCCGGGGGCAGAGCCTGTTCCCGGGGAATGCTCCGGGGGCAGAGCCTGTTCCCGGGAATGCTCTGCTCAGTCTCTCCGTGCAGGGCAGGCTGTCCTGCTCCTGAGAGAAGGCATCGCTCCTTAAATCCCTGAAGAAACGCAGGGGGCACATCCACAGCGTGGAAATGTCCTGCTGCGGGGCTGGTGCCCCTGGGCAGAAATGCGAGTTCACAGCTGCAGCTTGTGCAATCAGTGCAATCAGAGCCTTGCTCTGCAGAGCTCTCCCCATTCCTGTGGGATTCCAGCCTTCCCTCGGGGCTCTCTGAGCACCAAAGAGTTCCCTGCCGTCTCACAAATGCACAGCTCTGGTATCTGCAGTGCCCCATAAACGCAGGTAAAAGTCCTGGCAGAGCCACTGCCTGCTGGCTGTGCCCTCACAGACGGGAGAGCTCCAGGCAGGAGGAGCAGGGAGAGCAGCTGCCCTTCCCCAGAGATCACGCACAGGGCAGGGGAGTTTGCTGAGGAGCTGGAAAGACTCTCCAGGAACAGCCCTGCCAGCGGCTGCAGTGCCAGGCTGTGCTCCTGCAGGCGCTGCTGCAGCTCCGGGTGACTCCAGCTGCACAGCAAAGGCCACAGAGCAACCGGAGCACTGACACTGGCACGCTCACAAGGACAAACAAGTCTGCCTCTAACGTCCAGAAATTTGGCAGATGCTGTCACTGCCTTATCTTTCATGATCCCCAACTGTACCTTAGAAATAACTCAGCAATTGGCTTTGGCCCTAAATTGCCAGTGATGAATGCTCGGTGATCAAAGAACCAGCAGCCAGCTCACAGAGGACACTAAATGTCAACAATTCTAAGTTACCACTCCACTGAGGCAACTCTCAAATGCTGAGCTTGTAATGCCAGATACTTCAACAAATCCTTCACAAAGCACATTTCCATCTTTCCTCTTCAATTGAAAGGATTTTCCTGACCTCCCTCTGCTTTTAACACGTCTTTTTCCTTTGGCTCTATCAGTATAAATACTCAGCATTAGTGAAATATTCAGCAACGTTACAATGTGTGGTACTTGTGCAGCTCTGCACTGTGTGGGTGTGTGCAGACAAAGACATATTTAATACAGACTCTAACCAAGTTGATAGATTTTATTTACCGCCTGTAATTAATTTATTACAATTTATTACTGCCCTATCAAGTGCCAGTAGGTAGCAATAAGATCAGCCTTGGATTAGGAGCGCTGTTGATTTTTTGGGTTAAGGATGCTACGACACTGTGGTGATGCAGGACAAGGGGGCAGAGAGCCAGACAAGGGGTCTGGCAGCACGCAGTACCCACAGCACAGAAGGTACTGCACACCTCAGAGCTCCACCAGCTCCCAGGATTTGCCCACAGCAGGGCAGGGAGAGCCTGGATTGAAGACCAAGAGCTGTGCAGCTGGAGGAGCCCTCCCCTGGAGCCTCCCCATCACCCAGGCCCTGCAGGACGTGTGGTTTCACTTCTCAGTGTTAAGCCAGATACTCCCCCAACCCTGTTACAGGAACACAGAATTGCTTTGATGGTATTTGTCTTACAGTCTGAGAGCTTCTTGGTGTGTTCAACAATCACCACTTTCGTGCCAGTCCATCCTATTTCAAAGTCACAAAACAAATTAATTAGCGAGATCGTGCCACCTCGTCCTTAATCTCATTAGAAAAGACTAATGACCACAGAATCAATTATTTCATACAGATTACTGCCTCAGCACCATCAGCCTTGACATCACGCAGGCTCATTCTGAATTCTCAATTCCACTGTAATTTCTTCCACTGGTTTAATTACAGCCCTTAATCAAGTCCCTTCTTTAATCAACTTTATGTCTATGTCCACCCATTTATGGCTGCAGATAAAATAAGGAACAAAGAGCAGCTAACAAAACTACAGGGCCGACAGCAGAGGAGCTTTCCCAGGATTTGGCTGGTCCCAGGTTCTGCTCCAGGAACTGCCAGTGTTCCTTCCTTTGAAATATCCACAGGAAGCTCAAAACAAATACAAAGAAACCCAAATTTTCTAGCCAAGGTTTACAAAACCGTGATACAGTTTTCATTTGGCAGCTCCTGAAGCTCCAGTGGATTTGCCATTACACTGACACACTCCATTGGTTAGTCCTCTGTCAGTTCAGGCTTTGGGGGTATGCAGGTGCTGTGTTTTCCAGAGCAGATAATTTCATTTCCAAAGCAACAATTGAGATTTTCCAGCTTCTCTCTCCACTATTTTCATAAACAGTTTGTATTTCTTTCCAATGCAGTGTGGGAGTAACAAATTTTCTCCACTGGTCTGGACACATTTCAACTTTTGCTGGTTTTGCTGATTTTTTTTTCCCACGATGGTAAAAAAAAAAAAAATCTTGTCATTTCCTGATAAAGAGCCCAAGTGGTTTTTTCTCTTCAATTCTATCTTTCATATTCTCATGCATAACTGATAAAACTACCCAGTGACTTTTTTTCAATAAGATCTGCTAGAAAAATTGTACCAAAAGGAAATTAGCAACAAAAATGAGAAAAGCCAACGCCCTCTCCGTATGCAAATTTCTTCTCTTAAATACAAAAAACGAGACCACGGGAATCCTATTTCACCGAGCAAATTAACAAAAGGTCAGAAAGCTTGATCTTTGTCGCCGGTGTACTCTGTCTGAAAGCTGAGCTGCCATTTAAATATTTACCAGGGAGAGCTGTAATCGCAGGATGAGAGCTGTGAGAGCTCTGTAGGCACCAAGGAGGGAACTGAAAATGTTCACGGCACGGGAGATATTCCACCAAAGGAAAATCTGGGTGAGGGAAAGGGACACTAACCTGGAATTTTAGTAATTTGTGAACCCAGGCACGTAAGGAAGTGTCCTAAAGCTTTTTATTTGGGGCTGTTATGGGACACAGGCACAGGAGAGAAATTCAGACTTCACCAGCCACTGAAAACTGATGAGCAAAGCGGTTCCAAATGATGGCAGGACCACAAGCAGTACACGGAACCACGCTTCATTTTTATGATTTTTTTAAACGAAATAAAAAACAAAGGAGGAGAAGCAGGTGCAGAGATGTCAGAGTGGAGAGAGCAAACAGAGATTTGCGCTGGGCACAGCAACAGAGCCCAGTCCCAGCAGGTTAAGGGTTCTTGCTACAAAATCTTCCTGCCTGACTTCAGTGCCTTTAATTAAACTAAATATATTCATGCAGTTGGACACCCAGGTTATTGCGGTTTCTGCTCGAGTTATTCTGTCTGGGCACCACAGGAAGGCTCAGAGATTCCCCAGGCAGTTCTGCACAATCCCCAGACATTAATGGGGTTCACAGTGTGTGACACAACTGTCCACCCTGCGTCCTCCCCTTCGAGCCCAGATGTGCTTTCCACACGTGGGGAACGTTCCCATTTGGGCCATTTAGGAAATTCCCTCCAGCCCAGAGCTGAAGCAAAAACAGCAGCCAAAGGGCAGCACAGCAAATGCCCACACAGGTGAGATCGTTCTGTGGGAGAAAAATGCTTAAAGAACCACCTGGATGCCTGAAAGGGAATGACAAGATGAATAAAATCTAAACTCTATCACAAATACACACAGTGAGCTTGATAGGAATTCTCCTGGACCATCTGAGGAGAATGAGTATTTGGCATTCCAGAAAGGAAAACTCTCTGCAGGGCCCCCACTAATTATCCCCTGACACTGGAAGTCCTGGAAGCAAGCTTGTCACTGGAAAACGGGAAGAGGGCTCCAAAAGCAACAATCACAACTTGTTGTTGAATAACTTTGGGAAGCAGGTAACAAAACGTGCTCATTGTTTAGACAAGGCAACATCCCAAAGCAGCCCAGTGATGACACCTGGAGGAGCTGCACAGGGCTCTGTCAGCTCTCTGGGAGCATTTCAGGCTGCAGGCTGTGGGACAGTGGGTGATGTGAGNCTGTCAGCTCCCTGGGTGCATTTCAGGCTGCAGGCAACCGGCTGTGGGACAGTGGGTGATGTGAGCAGACTTGTACTCTGAATTAATTTCATGTTTCTAGAATGTTCCATGTTCCTTACATCCCCCCCAGTGCCCTCCGTTAGCTGTGAGCCCCGGGCTCCTCTGAGCTCCCATTCTCCCCCAGAGTTCTGCCTCAGGCTGGGGCTGTGCGGCGTTCCAAGGCTGTCCTGTCGGAGTCCTGCCTGGAACAAACCCCCCAGAGCACTTTGTCCGTGCAAGGACACGCTGAACCTGCCAAGTGCATCCCCAAACTGGGAATTCCAGACTTCCAGCAGCCCTGCCACACTGCAGGAAAGGCTCCTGGCTGGTCGGGGAGAGCCAAGGGGCCGGAGCGGTGGCCTGGAGGGTGGAAGGGCACAGACACAGACAGACAGACAGACACCTGTGCTTCCTGGGGCCCTGGCTCACAGGGAAGCCACTCCAGCTCCTCATTGCTCTTTGCAAGGTGCTGTTCCTGGGTTTGATTTCTGTGCTCGCTGTGCAGTAGGGATGGGCAGGACAGTGACCACCACAAAGAGCTGGGGAACACCTGGGGGCACAAAGGTCACCTGAACTCTCCCAGGAGCTGGCACCTTGAACCCCTTGATTTCAGCTGAAATAAAACCCCTCCTTCCTTCTGAGCCTTTGCCCTGGTGGCAGACACAGAGCTCCAGCTGGAAAAGCAGACACAGATGGTTTTCTGGCCTGGCCGTGGAAGGTTGCTGCCTGTAATAATCCTGCTTCCCCCTGGTCTGGGTTGCCAGTGGAACTGCTCAGGTGGCTGGCAGCTCTTTCATGGGATCAGGAATAAATGGGTAAGGTGTGTTTATCAGCAGACAAAAAAATCCTCACATCTCTGTTCAAACATCCTTCCAGTGTTAGCCAGACTGAGCAATTCCCACCACACTACTGAAAATGCAGAGTTTGGCTTGTGGTTAATTATACAGATCTGGCTTACGGGGAATGGTGAACCCGATTGTCAATGGGAAGATTGTTGATTTGCTTTTTTAATAAATAAATTTAAAAATTAGAGCTCACTTGTCCCTTGCAGCTCAAAGTAAGAGAGAACAATAGGCAGCACTGGAGGCTGTCCAGGCATGCAATCCCAGCCCTGGAACAGAAACACCCAGAGCTGCATCACCAGAATGATAACATGAATGCAGACAGTTGACAAGGAAAAAAGCAATGAAACACTCCCACCAGCCAAGGGAAAGCGCTGAAGAAAACCTATTATTTATTTGATTTGATGAGTGAACTGTGTGGCAAAGTGAACTACTTCCTTCCAAATGAAGGAGCAAAAATCAGCCAAGGACTGGGCTTTTCTTCTTTTCTTTTTTAATTGCAACAATAAAGTCTTCAGCAGCTGTATTAACCTGCAAACTACTAAACCACCTTTCCACAGCTTTCCACGCTTTTTTCCACCTGAGATCAGCATGGCTCTGTGCTGCCTCTCTCTGCAGCAGGCATTCTGGAACACAAACCCTGCCTCCATCCGTGAAACTCCCCACAACTCCTCACTGCTGGGAGCTCCAGGGAGCAAACCCCGGTTGGCAAAGCCTCCCCTCACCTCTCACATCCTGCCCTTCATCCTCCTCCTCCTCTCTGCCCTCAGTGTCACACTGGCCTGCCCTGCCAGGGAAAACATTTCCCAGTCACTCTGATTTTCACAACGGCTCTTGCTGTAGCTGACACCAATTCTCCAAAGCTCTGCACTCTTGAGCGTTCCCATATTTTTAGCTACTGTGCCAAATTGCTCTGAATTTGATTAGTTAAACACCTATCTGCAGAAATCTATCCTAAATTCAAAGTGAGAGTCTGCTGTCAAAGCTTTTGTGACAAATCCAAAGCAACTCTGGTACCTTCTGGGCAGGAAGCTCTGATGCAAATGACTCACATTGCTGTGGGAATCTAAAAACCACTTCCAGCTGCAAGTCTCCAAAAGCAGAATATAACAGAACGTGCCAATAAATCCTGTGGCCAGAGCAAGAAACGAGATTCTGGGGGAAAATACAAATCTGGCTATCTAGATGGAATAATTGCTTTATTTATTACTCTTTAACACTCTGATACCACATTTACAAGGATAAACTATGATAAAGAGGCAGGAGACACGCCGGCACTACTATTTCTTTCATAAAAGCATCAAATAATTTGCTTAATTTAATAGATTAGAAAAAGGTTATTGAGCATAAGGCTGGCTGATTTCTCCATTTTCCTCATGCTGCTGTGTCCTGGCAAAGGGGGGCAAGGAGTGCTCAGACCATCCTGCACACCCCTGCACTGACTCCCAGCCCAAACCTGGATAAACCTCCTGCCTGAGGAGGAAAGAAGCCCTAATGGACACCAGGAACCCATCCACATCGAATCTTCCAGAATATTCTTCTAGACAGTAAAATTCACAGCACCTCATGCCTTAACACAGACCTCACACTCAGGTCCTGTAGAAGCACAAGGGATGCCCACATGACAAAGGTGCCACAGCTCCGTCCTGCAAAGCTTCCACAGCTCAGTGCTCAGCAGGGTGGGTGAACAGGGCACTGCAGGAGCCCCACACGGGCAAACAGAATGCCCACCTTCTCCACGGGGCTGCTGGGTTTTGTTTAAATGAGTTGTGTGTCAGCCAGGCCAATCTCTTCCGTTTCACACATGTAACGTGTGTATGTCTTACTGGAATTATCCCACAGTGATATTACCACAAGTCTAAGGAGAATCAGGCTTCTAAGTCTTATCAACACAAAATGTAAATCCTTTAAAAAGGATTTGAGGTGGCTTTTTGTGAGAAAGTGACAGTCAGGAAAACGCCTGACTGCCTCTGACACAAACAACAGGACGAGAGCTGAAGATTGGTCTGTGTGAAGAAACCTGAAGCCCGGGCTGAGGCCAGAACTCATCTGACAGCAGCTGCTGTCTCTCAATAGCCAAACCATCTGCTGGCAGCAGCAGAAGCACCATCCTGGCAGAAACAGGAGCTCCCCTCACGAGGCAAACGGCATCTCGGGCCGTCCTGCAAAGCCCAGCACTGGAACAACTCCGTGGCCAGCAGCAGGGCTGCCTCTAATTCCACCAGCAGCCTCCATCAGGCCCTGCTGACAATTATAAATGATGTCATGACCAGGTTTAGACAGAGCTGCCAAAACAGAAATGGAACCTGCAGAGACAGAGCATTTCTCTTTCCCGGTGCGAGGCTGTGCCAGAGCCCTGCTGGGCCTGTGCAGGCAGAGCAGCCCTGCAGCCCTGCAGAGCAGCCCTGCAGCCCCGCAGAGCCCTGCAGGGGCAGCCCTGGCTCCACAGGAGAGGCTCTGCAGGCACTAATGGGCTCATCAGGGCCTGCCGGGCATAAACCAGACATGTGCCCACTCCTCAGGGCCAAGCCCCACCCTCCGCGTGAAAACCACAACTTCCTTCGGGTCCTGATGGGATCCTTGATCCCAGGAATTTGGGATCGTCTCCGTGGAAATTATAAACGATGCATCAGCATTTGGTAGCGTGGAACATTTTTCAGAATGCACTCCAGTTACTGAGATTAAAGATGTTCATAATTAAAAATGAGCCCATTTATTATACAAAAATCAAAAAATAAATCTTCACAGGATAGTTTTGTTTATCATTAAGGGGTACAAACACCTCCACTGGAGCTGCCTGGGCCCTCTGAGAGTCAGGGAAGAAATAGGCAATTTAGATGTCATTTATACCCACCCTGACAGGTGCTGAAAACAGAAAGCTTCCTTCTCCATCCGAGTTTTATGGCATTAGCCATTGCTCCTGGTCCCTGTGCTGGTGCTAAACCTGCCCCTTTCTGGCCAGGCTGACAGCAAATTCACTGATTGCCCTCTTGCTTTCCTTGGGAGGCATTGGGAGCTCACCTGGAGCCCCACCCCTGCGTGCCTCCAGCTCCAGCCCAGGTGGAACCGTGCCTAGAACAGCTGCTGCCACCTGCCCCTCTCCAGGGGAGCCCTTTGGACAGAGGCAAGTTAAAGAACTCTATCACCACAGGTCCAGAATTAAGCCCAGGAAGTGAGAATCAATTTACTTTGACTTTCCTATTAAGTTATATGAAGATTAGTTAAAGGATTTTCTTTTTCTCTGTGCTCCATCTGCACCCTGTACAAGCAGAGAGGTAGAATTGATGGTATGCAAGTCACATCTATCTTCCCCTTTGATCCAGTTAATGAAATTGAGATTTGTTGCAATTTCCTGCTTTCCATCGTTTAAGGAACGTGGTTACTTTGAAGCTTACAGTATTTTTCCTTATAACTAAATTCTATTTCTCCTGGATATCTTACTTCTTTATCACTGCCAGTATAAGCTGTTAATATATATCTGTCTAAAGCATTTTGGACTGACTGGGCCCCACCAACTTAAATTCTGACCTGAACTGATATAGAAACTTTTCTAGAAAATGTTTTTTGCCTTTTCTCTCCGTCCCTCACACGAGGATCACGTGTTGCTAACTGCTGGTGCCAGCACTGGAGCAGCGTTTAACCCATGACTCCAAATATGCTTTAGTGGGAGAGAGCCCTGCAGGATGTCCCAGCCCAGCTGATCCTCTGCTGGCAGGAATCACTAACCCGAGCCCACCTTCACTCTGACCTTCCACAGAGCAAACCAGGGCAGGTGCTGCTGCAGCTCTGCAGGAAATGCATCCTTCCAGCTGCACGTAAACAGGAACCCTCCTCACCTCCACATCTCCTGGAATTCTTCACCTGGCACGTTCTGCTGGCCAGCCCAGCTGAGCCCAGGGGAGGGAAGCTCCGGGAGCTGCAGAAGGGAAGGGTTAATGTTGCTCTGTGTGCCTTGGCTTTGGGCACTGACCAGGATCCCCGAGGCCTTCAATGTTTTAACTCTCTGCAGCTGAGTGATTAACAAACTTCCAGAGCAGACAGCATGCCAAATTCAAGCCACTGTTCATGCAGGAAGAGAATGGATGCCTTTAAACACGCTTTTCCTTCTAAACTCCAGGAAAAGAAAGGCAAAGCCTGGCCTGGTTTTCTCTGAAAGATCCCTTCCTTAGAAACCTCCAGCAACCTCTTGATTCTCAGCAGGATTTTTAGGACCAGGAGAATTCCCTCTCAGCTGAAGAGAGAGTTTTTTCTTTATTTTTAAGGCTGTAGCAGCAGATCTAAGGTTCCTCTCCATCACCCATCAGAGGTCTGCAGAGCTCAGATCCCAGTCATGACATCCCCAGAAATTACAGCTTGGAGACCTCGAGGTCAAAGGCATCCACTGTACTGCCCAGGCTGAGGGAATAACTCATCAGCAATGATTTACAGTCAGAGAGGAGCAGGTGAGACCAGAAGCGCCCAAAGTGCTCGGACTGGGCCACACAAAACCCCAAATCTGTCTTACAAACAGATTACCAGGTGAGGGTGGGTGTTACCCCTGCTGGGTAACGCACAGATAAGAATATTTTCACCTTTGGATAGCAGGCAGGAGGATTGCTGGCAGCACAGCAGGAGGGGTTTTAGCAAGGTACCAGGGCCACGTTGTTTCCCCGGGACCTGAGCCAGGCACAGGAAATGCCTCTTGCAGCACCTGGAACAGATTTGCTTTTCTGCAGCAGCAGCAGCTCCTGACCCTGCACTTGTGCCTCCCCTGTACCCAGACAGGAGGTAACAGGAGGATCTGCAAAGTGAGCCAGACGCACCTTCCTGCAGGGAAGTAAAATCTTGGTGTCTCCTTCACAAAATGTTCTCTCATCACTTCACTTGCCTGGATGCAGCTGCTGGGTTTTTTGGTTGTTTGTTTATTTTTAATTTATGCATCAGGAAATGACTGGAAGTGTTTCACTGTACACATCTCCTGGCGGGTTCCCTCCGTGGAGCAGAGCTTTGGTGTGGGCAGCACATCCAGCTTTGATCCCCAGCTCTGCCCCTGACTCATTGCAGGAGCTGGGGAAATCGTGTGCCCTTCTGAACAAAATGGGGATAAAAACCATCCTTCCCTCGGAAATGTCTAAGACTTTGTTAATTAATGTCTGTAAGGACTTTGAAATCCAAGGTGAAAGGCAAAGTGCATCACATGAGTCCATCAAACGTGAAATAATGCACGTATGGAATAATGCATTTAGCACCTCTGCAGCGCATGCAACACTTCTAAAGCATTAATGCAGTGCTTGTCAAAGGCAAACTGCTGCCACTGCAATCCAAACTCAGAGCCAGAGGCCAGCAAAGCCACAGTGCCTGCAAAGCTTCCCTCACCTCACCCAGGAGAATTCCTGACTCTGCCAGGACCAGGCAGCTCTGCCTGGGCACACACACAGGTTCTGTGCAAAGCAGCTCCTAAAAACTAAAAACACAAATAAGGGTTTGGTTTGGGTCTCCTTGATCATCTTCAGGGGCTCCAGCAGAGCTGCTCCCCAGCCCTTTACAGGAGGAATCCTCCTTCACAGGCCAGGTAACAAACACAAAGCTGAAAGGACACAAAATAATGGCAAAATGGAGATTGTCAGCAGGGGGAGTTTACCCCAGATGTGGCCATTTATTAGCAGGACTTTCTGTTCTATCTTCATGGAGGGAAATGGAGTGTCTGATACTAACATTGCACCTGCAGCACGTGTGTGAGGGGCTGAGCAGGTATTCCTGGGACAGTACAAGTAATAACCCAACGTATCTGGCCCCAGGGGAATAATAACTCAAAATAAAACTCTGCTTTTCCCAAGAACACCTTTGGGAAAAACTGAACAGCACAACTATTCACAAATATTATGGCAGTGAGAGATTAGGAGAAACCTTGGGCTTCCAGAGCAGACAGAGCTTTTAGTCAGGAACTCTGAACTGAAAAATATTCAGTCACCTTCACTGAGGAAACTACCAGAGGCATCACCTAAAAACTGCAAAAGTAAAAAAGGTGTTTTTACATAAATTACATTCCTGTGGCACTTGGAGAAAGGGTTCCTTGAGAATTACTGGGTTCAGACAGAGAACAAGCCCAGGCAGCACTTGGAGAAGGTGAAAACTAAAGCTGGGTTAAAGCTCAGCCAGAGAGATGCTGTGGAGAAGTTACACTGAGGATGAGCAGCTTTTGGCATTCCTGAGCACTGCCACCACCTCAGCACCCAGGGTAAAGCACCCAGGCTAGGAGTTCGGTAGGCTCAGTGCTGAAATCAGACCTGAGTTCATTCCAGTGCTGACACCAGACCTGCCTTGTCATTTTGTCACTATCAGACAACAAAGAATAAGCTCTCCCAGTGTTTCATAACATAAGCTCCCCAAATTCCTGGTTTATCCAGACAGCCCTTTCTCCTGCCTTGTTCCATTCCAGCTCATCCCTCCTGAGCACAAATCCCACACTGACACAAAAAGACAGAGCTTCAAGGTGTGTTTTAAGTCTTTTAAGATTTTAAATTAAAACCATTTACACTCTTTGTAAATGGTTTTAATTACTGATGATGGAATAATGGGGATGTTTCTCCCACTTCTCTCCTGCCCTTCCAAATGTGCCCCATAGTTTGAAGAGACACGAAACACAGAGTGGGATTTTGTGGGATTTCCCCTGAAGTGTTTACCTGCTGTTCTTATTATTAATGCAATAGTGGTCTATTATTAATCCAGCAATGATGGATAGTGACAGCTGAACATTCCTGTGGGGCTTCATCCCTAAGGCAGGTTTGATGGAAGTGTCAAACTCCAAATGCAAGTGGAAGTGTCAAAATCCAATTTTTCTGAACAAGATTCATTGCACCAACCCATTATGAAAGAAACCCATTTCAGCCCTGCAGTTATTCCAATAAATTAGAAATTCTGATAATAGGAATGCCACGGACCCTTAAAAGCACTGCAGCTCACAGGCGTGCATTATTCTGCCTGGTTAATGGCAGCAATTATGCTTTTAATGAATGTTGCAGAGAACAAAAAATAAATAGTGCCACATGCCTGAGAACTGCACTTTCCTTCCAGCCATGATTGCTGTGAAAATTCCGTGCCCTTGGCAACTGCTACACGCCACAAACAAAATCTCATTTTCACCCTCGAGGCAGATTTGATGTCAAGGACAGTCCCGTTTTGCTCACTTGTGAGTTCCAGTTTGGAAGGGGAGTAGTCCACAAATGACAGGCTTGTGAAAAGCTAAATTGTGATGCTAAAGCCAGCACCAAAGACAAGGAATTAGTCAAACTAATTAATAAAACTCATCAGTGTCTAACAAGGAGCACTTCTGAACTCACATTTACCAAATGACTTTAAGATGCAAGTCCAGAGAGACATCAGTAGAATCCCTTTGCACACATGGAAAATAAGCAGATGTTACCTTTTAATTCTTTGTTTTCCACCCCACCTTCTCGCTGGGTGTTTTTAAGCCTCTCCATTTCCTCCTTCCTCATTCAGCAGCCTGGGAAACCCTTCAGGATCTGATCCAACTTCAGAAGGAGCACACAGGGCTGCAGTGGGCAAACTAGGCTGGTAAAACCCCAAAGACCACACCAGTGCAAGGGGAGACTGCTCCAGACACCTTTCCTGGTGTAAAAGACCTTTCAAACAATAATTTCCAGCTCAGTACAGCCAGTTCCATCCACACACCACAGTGCACAACCCAGCTGCACGAGGGAAAATTCCCTGTCCCTTATTTCCAGCAAATCAGGGTGAGAAAACATCCTTCCCTACAGCAGCATGGGCCCTACAATGCTACCAAATAAAGCGACGTTAAACAACCACCAGCGTGGTCTGACTAAACGTTCTGGGAGTTTTTAATGTGACAGAGTAAGCTTTAGTTGCCCAAAGCACAGCGGGGCAGAGGGGGGGAGCACAGCACATCTGAAAGGGTTAAAGCTGGGGTCTGGAGAAGCTTTTCCCTTGTGCCCCCTCCTCTGCTGTCTCCCTCTGCCGTGTCCAGCCGGGATTTTGGCCGGAGGAGTTCGGTGCCTGCTCTGGGCGAGGCTCGGAGCTGTCCCTGCAGCCCAGGAATTCCCCAGGGAGGGATGCTCCAGGTTCTGGTGCCACTTTCAGGGCCACACCCGTGTTGTGCCAACACTGGCAGCTCCGTTTAATGAAACGTGCTCGTGTTTGTGTCCTGCACACAAACGTTGTGCTGGCAGTGCTGCCGACTGCTCTGTGCCCAGAGCAATCCTCCCACAGGGAACCAGTGAAACACCTGAGCCCCACAGACCCCAGAGGGGTCAGCAGCTCAGTGGCCTCATCCACTGCTCCATCTCTGAGCTCTCTTCACCACGCACAGCTTGTCCTCCTCTCTTGCTCTGTTTATTTCAAAGCGAGGGAAAACGGGGTGTTTACAAAACTTGTATCACTGTGTTGTATCAGCAGCCTGAGGCTTTGTGCGCTTCATTTCCTTGTAGCAGTACTTGCAGAAATCCAACAGGCACTTTTCAGACGGGGAGTTAGGCTGCAAGCTGAGCACAGGGCTCAGGGTTTATGGTGATTAGTAACTATCAATATTCCAGGGGGCAAAACTCTCACTTGCATGGGGTCAATACCTGCAGAGCCACTGAGCCACTGCTCCACTCTGGCTGCATAAGGAATGTCACCTTTGGGAGCTGTGGGGGAAAGCTGTGACCCCTCACCCCTGCAGGGGTCCAGCTGAAGTTCATTTCAGCCCCCAGAGCTGTGACATGGGTGTGACACGAGGGGTCAACCTTCCCACTGCCCCCTCCCTGATCACACTGTCGGTACAGGACTGTAAATCCATGCTGGCATCTCCCTGATCACAGTGTCTGTACAGGACTCCAAAGTTTGTAAATCCATGCTGGAATCTCCCTGATCACAGTGTCTGTACAGGACTCCAAAGTTTATCAATCCATGCTGGAATCTCCCTGATCACAGTGTCTGTGCAGGACCCCAAAGTTTGTAAATCCACGCTGGCATTCCTACCCTGTGGGACTCCTCAGGGAGTCTCTCCAGAAAGATGGAGAAAAAAGACGATGGAGAGAGATGATGGAGAGAGATGATGGAGAGAGATGTTTTAGGCAACCAGAGTGTGGAATTGTGTGTGAAGTTTGACCAAGGGATGGTTCTGGCTGGAGGAAGGAGGAAGAGCTCTTGCTCTGCGAGTGGCACGCTGCTGTCACGCACAAAACGCTCCTTTAGCAAACCAGAACCCAATGAATTAATTACCAGGCATTAGGAACTGATGGTCCCCACGCAGCAGTTTTTAAACCTGCACTGATTCACGTTTTCATTTTGCACAGAGCACCAGAGCCCGGCTCAGCCCTGGGGGAGGTGAGGGGTGGGGGACAAACCGAGGGGATTTCTGTGCTTGTTCTGAGCTCGGGTCACATCAGAATTGGGGTGAGCAAAGCTCTCGGGAAAGCAGAAGGGCTCCTAGCGCCCTGCATTTAATGTTTATTTGCTCATTACGGGCGTTTAAAGGCAGCCCCTCCCTGCCCTGCCCTGCAGGGGAGGCAGACTGCAGAGCGTCTCAGCAAGGGAAGACAATTGACCTGACAACCGAGGGCACAAATCTTGTGCCAGAACGAACCATCCACAAGATTTCTACAGTCATGGCACATAAAAAACCTGATCAGACTGCTGGCTGCAGACAGAGCCTTATGTCAGGCCCGGTATGACACAAGCACATTTTCCCAAAGTACTTAAAGGTTATGTAAGAGAGATCTGCAGAGCATTAGCAGTCACATGACACGTCCCACTAAGATTTCAAACTGCCACCTACAACACTTCATTAGCAGGCAGTAAACAAGAGAGAAGGGCAAAAACGCACTCCTGGAGCTGCCAGGGAATATCCCTGGGGTTCCAAACCATGCGCAGGATGTGGGGCAGGGAAGTGGGAGAGCGGAAAGTCAGGCTGTGCCCGGAGGTGACACTCCGAGTGTCACAGGGCAGGGAGATGCAGCTGGCAGGGGCAGGGCCAGCCCTGTGGTCACAGTGACAGCTGCGAGCTTCATCCACCGCCAGCTCCATCCCCCCATCCCCAGCACGGCTCCCAGGACCCTGCTGGGCACCCCTCTGAGCCCCGGCACACATCTGGAGCAGCCCCTGAGGAACACCAGGGACAGGGGCACTGCGGGTGCACTCCCCACACCAGGGAAAGGGCACCATGGCTTCCCAGACTGGAGTAAAAAATGCTCTTCTTACTCTTCCTACAGCAGTAAAAAGAGCACTTTTTTCAGCTCTATAAGGAGGTAGAGAAATATTCATCAGGAGCTGAAGAGGTAAAATCCCAGAGTAAATTCCCTGTTCTGGAGGAACTTAGCCTTGATTTAGGATTTTTCTAAGCCAACCCTAAACAAGTTAACCTGCCTCAAGAAAGGCTTCTTTTCCTTTCAAAGCTGGCAGAGGGGGTGTTATTGGCATTTTTTGCATCACACATCCGGTGTAAGGACTTGATGAGGCTGCCTATAAAAGGGATTTATGCTCCTCAGGGAAAGAAAATAGATCAGTCTAGTTCTAGGGGAGGAGGAGCAGGAAAGGGAAGGGGAGGGGGGCACGTGGTGGCTGCCCAGCAGCTCACCCTGCTCACATCGAGCCTGGAGGAACAGGAGCTGTAGGATGATCCGTAAAGGGAAAATGGGAGAGGGTTTCTCTCTGTCATGAGATGAGAGCAGGGAAGAGAAGCTGTGCCAAGCTGTTGTATCCTCAGTGCCTTCCTCAGCAGCAAACCCTGGGCACAGCAACACCTCCTGCTCTGCACATCACGCCTGCTTGCAACAGAAAATAGAAAACTTTATGACAATTACATATTAAAAAAGGCCAGAATGACACCCACAGTCCCACTCCCTCTGTCCTGACACCTGCCCTGTAAATGCTTCTCCCAAACCACTGCCAGGGGAGCGAGGCTCTTCACCCCAGCCTGGACATAGCCACGGGCACCACAGAGAATTCAGCTCATCAAATGTTATCCCAGAAGCCTCAGAACAAATTCTAATTCTTCTGGCAATATTCAGCAATGTTCTTCTACTGATCAACAACACACAGTGCAGTCTGTCAAGTGATTTATAAGCAGCATCTAGAAGCCTCTGTTGGGATTCAGCATCCTGATGGAGAAAATAGTATTTGGTCTGAAAATCTCATTTCCTAAGCAGATAAAATAAATAGAATGTAGTGGAAAGAGTTCATTATTATTCCCATTTACAGAAGGAGAGCAGAGCCCAGGAGATGCTAAATGCTTTGCTCAGGGCCATTCACAGAATCTGTGGCAGGGCTGGGACCCCCACTCTGATTTCCTGATCCAGCCAGGAGCCAGCAGCCCTGGGGGCACTCTGATGTCCTGCCCAAAGCCGCAGCCCCGGCGGCTCCCCAGCCCCATCCACAGGGTCCTCGTGGTCCCAGCACAGCACTCAGGGCGGTTCCAGAGCACAGAGAGCCCCAGGGACACCCCCCGAGCTGCCCCCGGGGCTGAGGCACCCCTGCCCCTCCCCGAGCCCAGAGCGGCCTGGCCAGAGCCCCCCCTGGGCACAAACTGCTCCCGGGGCACTGCCCGGGAAGGAGCTGCCCCTTCCCAGCGCTGTGGCTGCACTTCCAGCTTCCTTCACCACTCTGGGATACATTTCCCAGTTGTGCCAGAGGAAGTGCTGCTGTCAGCAGCACCCCGTGGCAGCGCTCCTCTGCGCTGGGCAGGCACCTGGAACGGAGCAGCAGCTCCCAGAGGGGCAATCACCAGCAGCACCAGGAGTTTTCCAGAAAATCTGAAGCAGATTTCAGTTCCTTGGTCCCAGGCTCAGAGAGACTTTCCAAACAACAGCGAGGAATTGTTATTTACGCAGCCTGGCATCCCATCAGAATGGGATAGACAGGCTGCAAAAGGGGGAAACAAAGGATTTGCACAGAATTTCAGTTTAGTCAGAACCTTTTGCTGAATAACAACCCAAAAATAAGTCCCAGGGAAAAAGTCGTGACTAACAGCTATTTCAGCTGGTGTGACATATTTCACAGCAGTGATGAGGGCCTGAAACACTCTCAGTGAAATGACAAACAGCCTTGACTGTCAAACCCTGCTTCATTCAACATAAATACTGACAGGACAGGACACTGATGCATGACCCACTAGTTTCTCATTGCAGAGTGGAGTCAGCGTGATTTTGGGCATTTAATTTTGGTCTGTGGTGGGGCATTTGACACACTAAAAGGAAACTCCCCAATACCCAAGGACATTAATTATCCAGGGCTCACAGGCTTCTCATTTCTCCTGTGGGAACCCAGAAAGGTTCAGAGTTTGGTAACGAGAACCCTGCTGTGCTGATCCATTAATTTAATGCTCAGGACCGCCTGCAGTGGTCACACACAGGAGTGTGTGCACGTCTCACACACATCCAAACAGGAGACACCTCCCAGGAGATTTGTACAGATGCAGGAGTTCGTGCACAGCTTGCACAGTGTGGGATGGGTCACACCTGCAGAGGGATGCTTCAGGGCCTGAGCTTGCCACTTCAGTTAACTAAACCAGCTTTTGGCAGCTCTTCACACCCTTTTCATGCAGGAATCTGTGGCACTGCTGCCCCGTGTTTTGTCCCATCTCACTTTTCCTACCCCTAAAAGCCACGTGCTGTTTTGGAGCCCTAACTCGGGTTTCATTCTAGAAGTTTCAGCACACTGCCTGTCTCAGGAAGGTGCTGCAGGTGGAGACAAACACGTGAAATTGGACGTAAGAGCCGTGCCCCTCTGTCAGTGCCTCCAGCGTGCAGCCATGCTGTATTTCAGCAGGCTGGAACTCATTCGGGAACTCAAGCAGGGAAAATCAGGGCTGCTCTCCAGCCCCAGACAGCATGGGCACGTCACTGCTTTCACTTAGAGTCGGTCTTTTCCCTATTAAAAAGAAAACAGTGTGCACAAAGCCACTGAGCAGGACCATCAGATCACAAGGGAATAACAAAGAGGCACCTAAAAAAGACCCGACCTCCTTTAAGGTACCAGAAGCAGCACATATGTATTTCAAAGTCTGCAGTGGCTGACATCTGTAACACTTGATCTGAATTATCTTCTCATTTGTCAGCTGGGCAGACTTGAAAGCCCTCCTCTAACAGAGACGTAACACCTCCGGATCAAAAAATTACAAAGTGACTACAGCAACTTTCGTATCAGCGCCATATTCTGCTATTTTCTATCGTATTGACTTTATGGGGCTGCTGTGACTTCCCCTCTACTGCTTGGTCTGTGTTTCAGTGTTTCGTGCTGTTTTCTTAAGGCAGCTCTTCCGTGTTGCCCAGCAATATTCCTCCTTTTTATTTGGATGATAACAGCCATGGCATTCCTCCCCTGTCACAGAATACTCGGTGCAATTCTTAACACTACAACCAACGGCTTCACAATCAGGTATTTCTTCAAAACACATCCGATCCCTGGAGAAGCAGACTCTGGTATTCACCAGGTATTCACCAGGTGCCTGGTCAAGCCTCACCAATGAGTTATTCTGCTGAGTTGTTTCACGTATAAACCCTGCATCGCTACCAAACAGCCCAGGCAGGGTTTTGCCGCTGGAATAACGGGCAGCAGCAGCTTAGGAAGGAAAACCCGCGCTCACCGAGATCCTCCCCGGTGACAACTGCGCCAAGCCCGTGCACAGCTGTAATGTCCGACCACCGCATCACTCCGGAAAGACACACCCCCTGCCCAGCGCCGCGGGCAGCGGCCAATTTCGGGGAGAGGTTCTCAAACCCCGCAGTATCCCCTGTAATACCGAGCACGGCGCGCCGGCACGGGCGAATTCGCCGGTATTTACGGGAATGTGCAATAATAAAATGTCATTATTCTGCGCGCTCGCCTGCAGAGCAGGCACCCCCCAAGCCTGCGATCGACATGCGTGTGTCTGCATCCATCTGCAAACCTCGCCGCTCGGAGGAAAAAAGGACGAGGTATTTTGGTCTGGTTTGGCATCAGAAGCCAGACAAATGCCTGGTATTTGCGGGGCCGGCGGCGGTGCGGAGGAGCAGGCAGCGATGACTTTGCCATGACACCACAATCCACATTTGCAAAGCAAACACATCCCGTGGGGCTGGGGGCAGGGACAGCCACAGCCGCTGCCGCCGCCGGCTCTGCCCCAGACACCGCGGCGGAACCATCAAACCTGCCAAAATGGCTTTTGTTTTACTGGAAACCCTCGAAGTGACTGGGAAATGACATCAGATTAAACATCAGTCGCAGGGAGGATGGAATAATCTAGCAAGAGTTTAATCCCTTTACCTAGCGCTCGTGCACGATGCACATTTTATTATTCACAGCAGCGCCCAGGGGGGAAGATTCGGTGAAGGGCATCGCCAGATCGCTGCAGAATAATAAAGTTTGCCTGCCTGCCATGAGAGTTACCGACGCATCGCCAGGAGGGGATTCTCCCCCCGCACACGCATCCCCATCCCCGCCAGCTCCGGGGCCCGCAGAGCACGGGCCGGCCCCGGCTGCTCTCGGGGAGGGAGAAACCCCCGTACCGGAGAGAAACCCCACCGCAGCTGAGATAAACCCCGGTACCTGAGAGAATCCCCCCGTACCTGAGATAAACCCCCCGTACCGGACATAAATCCCCCCGTACCTGAGAGAAATCCCCCCGTACCGGACATAAATCCCCCCGTACCTGAGATAAATCCCCCCGTACCGGACATAAATCNCCGGACATAAATCCCCCCGTACCTGAGATAAATCCCCCCGTACCGGACATAAATCCCCCCGTACCTGCGCTCAGGCGGTGCCGAGGGCCAGCGGGCTCATGCGGGAGCGGAGCGGGGCCGGCGGTAGCAGCAGCTCCGGTACCGGCGATGCTCGGTGCTTCAGCAGCTCTCGGTGCTTCAGCAGCTCCGGCACCGGCTGCTCTCGGTGT
>VYXD01005341.1:157722-170240 GCA_013397195.1 Hylia prasina
TGGAGGCGGCTCCTTCCGGCGGGGCCGCTGCCCGCGCTGGGCGCGCTCACACGCTGCCATTTCCCCCGCAGACGCAGCATGGCCGCCCAAGGAGAGCCCCAAGTGCAGTTTAAGGTAAGGGGCTGGTTCGCGGGCTGGGCTTGGGGCTTTTTTTTTCGTCTTTCATTTCATTGGAAAAGTAGCACGAGCGACTCTGGAGTGCCGACGTGGATGGTGGGTTTGGTTTCGAAGTGCTGGTCTTTCCTTAATGGGGCCATTTATTGTAATGTTGCATCCAACTTACGCAAAAAGAGTCTGTTAAAACTGTGTCAATCTGTTCTATTTGCAATTTAAGCTAATAAAATTTAATGCATCTTTGCCTACAGAATGATTTTTAAATTTAAGAACTGAAGTACACTGTAAAAGGTGCTTGGAGTGAGTTAGAATAACATGCTTTATGTGCTCATTGTTGAAACGTTTCAGAACAGAATTTTCCAGTGTTTTGTGTGGCTGGTGGATCGCGGTGGTGTTTTTAGTTATCTTAACAGCCAGAAGTCCTGAAGACTGCTTCTTGAAGGCTGTTACTCATGTTTCCTGCAGTGCTTGGCTAGCATATGCCAGATCATGGTGCAAATGTTGGTGGGTTTTTGAATTGTAAGATAACAAGGGGTTTTTCCAGTGGATGTTTCAGTCGTTTCCTCTCCAAATCTGGTCATATTCAGGTTGAAAGGCCTGAACATTCTTCATTCAGTCTCTTGCAGTAGTTCAGTAGAAGCACATTCACAGTGCAGTGCAGGTTTTACTTGCAAGGACTGGATAAGACTGACCATGATGGATGGATTTACAGACTGGTTCCCAGCACAGGGAGCTGCTTCATGGGGAGTTCTGTCCTGTGTTTACAGCACCTTGTAGTAATAAAGAGTATCTGTGCTAGAATGGCTGGTAAATGTCTCCAAATGCATTGCTCTGACTCTTTTCCTTTGTCTGTCCTCAGCTTGTCCTGGTTGGTGATGGTGGCACTGGTAAAACAACATTTGTAAAGCGTCACTTGACTGGTGAATTTGAAAAGAAGTATGTAGGTATGTCTGAAGAAACATGTGAGCTCCAATATCTTAC
The DNA here is from genome assembly GCA_013397195.1 of Hylia prasina. Taxonomy (NCBI): domain Eukaryota; kingdom Metazoa; phylum Chordata; class Aves; order Passeriformes; family Sylviidae; genus Hylia; species Hylia prasina. Next base: position 158,818 of record VYXD01005341.1, read on the forward strand.
AAATGGAAGGTACCATGACTTCTAAATGTGCTGCTTTTTGTTATTTCCCTAGCAACACTTGGTGTTGAAGTCCATCCCCTGGTGTTCCATACTAACAGAGGCCCCATTAAATTTAATGTTTGGGACACAGCTGGCCAGGAGAAGTTTGGTGGCCTGCGTGATGGCTACTACATCCAAGGTAAGGTCTGTGGGGGGACAGTTCTGTGCCTCCCAGAGCTCAGCCCTTGGTTCTGCTCGTGTTGGCCACGCTGGAAGCTGCCAGTGTGGCTGCACTGGTGAGCTGGCATAGAAGTCTTCCAGCTCTTTATGTAGGGAGGATAATGTCCTTAGCCAGACAGTGTGTGCCAGTGTGGGAACAAGATAAATTGTGTTTCAGGGTGTTACTATGGGCTTGGTATTCATGGCAGTGGGGCACCTTTAATGACAGACACTACTGATGGCATTTGGTGGCCAAGGGGAGAAAAGGTACTTCAGTAAGAGCAGGTTTTTGTCTGTATTGCTGTGCTCTGGCAAGGGCTTGGAACACAGAAACTTCACACTTTCAACACTCTGAGGAAGCTGGACACCTCCATGCCAGAGTCTGCCTTTTTGAAAAGGTGCAGACAGTGTTCCTTCCTTCTGCTTGGCACAGATCTGTCCTGTGCTCACCTGCATATCTTCATTATATCTTGTTTTTATAAACTATTCCTGAGGTCCTTGAGAAACTGCTCTGGACAAGGGCATCCTGAGATGTGGACCTTGAGGCCTCATTAGCGTGTTTGAGTTAAATAGGTTTAACTGATTCAGCCAAATATTGGGGCAAATCCAAGCTGGCTTCTGTGGTTTGTATACTCCCATCTGGTCAGCGCCGTGTTCCTCAGAGGTGCAGCTGAACTAGTGGCAGCAGCTGGTCTGGTATGGGGCAGCAGCACAGGTGGGAGGTGACACAGCCAGGGACTGCTGGCCTTGTTAACAGAGCAGGAGCTGTCAGAGCTGTGATGCTGAGAGGGAAAAGGTGATGCAGGTGCATGATTTCCCTCCTGTGGGCCATCTCTGCGTTCCTCTTTATCCCGTGTTGCAAGCAGGTGCAACTGGTGTTACTCCTGGTGTAACTGGGCTTCCCTTCTCTTGCAGCTCAGTGTGCCATCATCATGTTTGATGTAACATCACGAGTTACTTACAAGAATGTACCTAATTGGCATAGAGACCTGGTACGAGTATGTGAAAATATCCCTATAGTGTTGTGTGGCAACAAAGTGGATATTAAGGACAGAAAAGTCAAGGCAAAATCCATTGTGTTCCATAGGAAGAAGAATCTGCAGGTAAGGCAGGAGGAATCCTGGCGGTTGGGTCTGCAGAGTGCAGCTGGGTTTTGGTGGTGACTGGGTGCTGTGCCTGTCGTCGGAGGCAGCCTCACGTCTCTTGGCTCCTCAAACCAAAATTCAGGGAGGGGAAGGGATGATGTTAAGGGTGATCATCACTGGCCTGGAGCAGAGGCTGTGCTAAGTTCTTGAGGAACTTGTGTGCATGTGGCTTGAGCTGCTCAGAATCTCATCCCGTGACAGGACGGGGACTGCAGTGGATCACCTCACAGGAGAAAGACATGTGCACTAGTGCCTCCTGAAAGTCTGACCCCTGATGAGATTTGATCACCTTGCAGTTAACAGGTTCTGCCTGGAACTCTTTGTTTCTAGGCACTTAAATCATAACTGCTTATGAGTATGCAAACTAAAGCCATGCAGTCAAAGAAAAGGAAGGTAAAAGTTGATTCCGTGTTAATCTTGGTATGTCCTAAACATCAGGGGGTTTTTTAAATGTCTGTCTGTCCTTTTTTCAGTATTACGACATTTCAGCTAAGAGTAACTACAACTTTGAGAAGCCTTTCCTGTGGCTTGCTAGGAAGCTAATTGGAGACCCCAACTTGGAGTTTGTTGCCATGCCTGCGCTCGCACCTCCCGAAGTCGTTATGGACCCAGCACTGGCAGCACAGTATGAGCAGGACCTACAGGTCAGTGGCAGGGGGGAGACGAGTGCCTGGTGTCACACTCTGGGCACAGGGAGCCCGAGGGCATTTCTCAAGTGTGGCCTGCTTTGTTGCAGATTGCTCAGACCACTGCACTGCCAGATGAAGATGATGACCTGTGAGGGATGAAGCTGGAGCCCAGCGTCAGAAGTCTAGTTTTATAGGCAACTGTCCTGTGATGTCAGTGGTGCAGCGTGTTTGCCACTTTATTATCTAGCTGAACAGAACATGTGCTTAATCTTTGGGATGCTGAAAGAGATGAATGGGCTTCGGAGTGAATGTGGCAGTTTAAAAAAAAACAAACAAAACAAAATGAAAAAAAAACCAAAACAAAAAACCTTCATATTTTGGACCTGCATATTTAGCTGTTTTTTGGACTGCAATTACTTTCCCCTTTTGAGTTTCAAATATAAGACTGCTGCAGTCACATCAGAGTGTTAAGTGGAAAATCTTGTTTCTGTCATTCCCATTCTTTTGTTTAGGTAATAAAGTTGTATTTCAAGTATCTCCAAGCAAGTGAACTTCCATGCATTGTTAGGAAAACTGTTCAAAGTGTCTTCTGTTCTTCATTTGAGGGTAATACTTGATTGTCTACTACTGCATTTCTCATTCTGTTTTCCTTCCTGCTTCTCCTATTCTGCTCCTCTTGCTAATTCAGAGCTAACAGTTAACCTTTGCTTTTTTGTTGGCGCGCAGAAGTGAAGCGTGTGAGGCAGGCAGAGCTGCCAGGCAGAGCCCCAGCAGTGCTGCTGTGGCTGCAGGGCACAGCTGCAGCTCAGCCTCAGCTCCTGCTGGTCCCGTGTGCTGCGGGCACCCCCGGCTCTGTTTGCAGCCAGGAGCCAAGGGGGCCTGGGAGTGATTCCAGCTGTCTTTGCATGGAACAGCACTAGAGCTACAGCTGCTTCAAACAACTCTGGCATCTGCAGATTCACTAAGCAGGGAGCACCCAGGCCAGAGCTGAAAGGCTCTTGCCTGCCAGGTGATGTATTACCTGAAGCCACAGTGATCTAAACATCTAGACTTTACTGTAACTGCACCAAGTTCTTAATTTGAAACTGGCTTATTACAGCACAAATGGTGGAAAATGTCAACTTTTAACACTACCTTGTAGAGATGAATCTTGGTCAATATTAGTACTGCTAGTAAGCAAAACTTAAGTTAGGAATTTTTTTTTCAGTAGTGTTTGAGTACATGAAGTCTTGAACTCTTCAGTTTTGTATTTTTGGTTTCTTAATAAAGTGGAGCATTTCATTTATTCCTTTTAACTTGCATACTTGTGTACATAAATTACTTTGAGATGCAACTTCTGCCACCCAGCAACAAAAACTGGACTATGATTATTGTGCAATACTGCTGGATTTTTAAGTTCAGTTTGGGAATTCTTGGGAGGGTTGGGTTTTTTGGTTTGTTTTTTTGGCTCCTCAGAAGCTGAGTTGTGTGCTTAAGACTTGAAGCTCCTGGATGAAGATGAGGAACGTTGTACACGTGGTGTTTGTAAAAGGACAAACTCCCACTAAATGTTTCATTGACTTTTCTTGCTGCATAATCCTGCTCTAACTTCTTTTGCCTGTAGAGTTACTAACTCCTGTGCAGGCTGTGGTGACTCCTGCTGGCTTGGCTGCTGCTTTGCTAGGTGAGGTGTGGTAGCTTCTGTGTCTTCAGGCTCTCACTTCTGGAAACAACTGCTCAAAACCAGAATGGAAAACAACTGTAGTTCTGCCCCTGTGAGAAGGAAAGGTCGGTGTGGTTCCCCAGGGTGTCAGTGGTGTCACCCTTACAGCTCACCTGCCTGGCACGGGTCCCACAGAGCAGCTGCAAAGGGGAAAACGCTCCTTGGGGAGTGCCCTGACTCTTGGGAGCTTTGCTCTGCAGGCTTCAGTGCATCTCCCAAGTCCAAAAAAGTCCCGCTCTGAAAGAGATGGGAATATTCATCCTCTAAGGGAATCTCCAGTCTGCACTGTTTGGGGAGTGAAGTCTGCTGGCAGCATTTGTTACACCGAGTCCTTGTTAATTGATTTTAAATAATGCAGACACATTCTGACACAGCAGAACGTGTTTTTTCCCTGCAGAAATGTCTGTTGTACTGCTGTTACAAATTGCTGAGATAATCCCTGACCCTTCCTGAAACAAGTGCATGGTTTGATTGAAGCCAGTTCTTTGCCTGCACTGGCACTGCTGGTCCCCTCCTCACCTGAGTCTTGATAAGACTTTTCTGTTCCTCTTAGGGCTGGAGTGATAGCAATGTCCTACAGGTAACAGATGTTCCAGTGGCTCTGATCCCTCTTTCAGCAGGGAGCGTTGATAGCCTGGCTCTGTGTGTGTGTGTTGGGTTCTGCACCGGGCTGGAGCGTTTGGCTTTTCCTGCTCAGGCTGCTCTGTGAGCGTTTCCTGCAGAGCTGTGGCAGGGCTGTGGCAGAGCTGGGCGGGTTCCAGGGAGCAGACAGGGCTGGCACACACTGGGGTGTCCTGCTGGGTGTCCGTCTGTCCTGCTGGGTGTCCTGGTGTCTGTCCTGCCGGAGGGTGTGACTGCCGTGCCAGCCAGGAGCTCCTGCAGATAACACTGCAGGGTCCTGCTGAGGAGCCCAAACAAGAGCCTCCTCATTTCTCTGGTTATTGACACACAAGGCTTGTTATTTATACCAAGGCCCCAGCGCAGCCTAAACCTCCTTGGGCTGCAGATTGGAGTGTGCTTTTAATTGGCTTCTGTGGGTAATTATCTTCTAGGTCACCAAGTGAAGTTAGAGTCCAGTGAGTGAGTGGCATTTCCCCCAAACTGCAGTGTTCTGAAATGGAGCAGTGTTTGTATTAGGGTGCTGGTTCTGTGTAGGAAGAGGTTGCTTGGTTTTTATTTTGTTTTGGAGAGTAATAGTTGATGTCTGTCTTGCTGTGATCCTGGATTTATTTTCCATCTTGGAATGTACTCCCCTGTTTGCATCTCCTTAGAGCAGAACAGGAACTCGGGATACTCAGGACATCAGTCCTTCCAGGATGTTGTTCCATCTTGGTGGCTTTTAAAAATGGTACTGGAGGGGAGCACTGTGTGTTTTGGTTAGACTGAGAATACAAAGGTTAATTTTCCTGTCAGACTTTTTGATGGATTGCATCATAAAACAAAAACCCCAAAATATTTTAGGGTCTAGGACTTGTTCTCTGGGCATGTTTAGGGAAAGAGCTCAAACCAGAGAGCTTTGTTGCATTTATAAACTAAAAGGTGGGTCATAATTAACAAGGAGTCTGCAAATTTTGACATTATTCATTGTCTTTTGATTCTGGATCTGGTATTTTTACTTCTTGTACTGCATGTTTGTTTTACTCGAATGCCTAAGTTGAGCTCCAGGTATAAAACTTATTTCAGACTATAGCAAATGAGTAATTCTGCCAAGTTTATGTGTGAAGGAACTGTCTGGGACACATCACCTGCACGTTTTGCCAGGCTGAAACGTGCGAGCAGTTCTTAGCTCGGAGTGAACAGTTCTGATGGAGCTTTAAAATAACTTTGTCTTGGAGATTACAGGGGGGTTACTGCAGAGTTCTTTTTTCCTGATGCAGCGAGCGGGATGCTCTGAGCAGACGGGGCGATTTTGGGGTGATTTGGGGCGGGTTTGGGGCGGTTCCGGGCTGGAATGAGCTCCCGCTGCAGCAGACGGGATTGTCTGAGCAGACAGGGCGATTTTGGGGTGATTTGGGGCGGGTTTGGGGCGGTTCCGGGCTGGAATGAGCTCCCGCTGGAGCAGACGGGATTGTCTGAGCAGACAGGGCGATTTTGGGGTGATTTGGGGCGNGCTGCAGCAGACGGGATTGTCTGAGCAGACGGGGCGGGTTGGGGGGGATTTGGGGCGGGGTTGGGGCGGTTCCGGACCGTTCCGAACCCGCTGCAGTTCCCACTTTGGCCACGCGATGGCGACAACAGCCCGTGCGATCCCGTCCCCGCTGTAAATCGATTTGCTGTCGGTCGGTCGGTCCTCCCGTCGGTCGGTCCTCCCGTCGGTCTATCTTCCCGTCGGTCTTCCCATTTTCACAGGTGAAATCCGCCAGAAGCGTGAAACGCGCCCAGACCGAGCGCTGCAGGTGGAGTTCTTCATCCCAACACTGTTAGCACCATCATCTTCCCCACGATTCACCAGGTTTATGTTGAAGAACTGTTAAAGTCAGAGCTCATTACTTGAAACAGCAAACACATTGATAACTGACATTGAACTGTGCTATAGCTTCAACCAGGGAAAAAAAAAAGCCATTAAATGCTGATCAGCCAATGTGACAAAACAGAAACGTGGTGAGGAGGAATGTGCAATAGTCAAACCTAGCAGAGCACTGCCATGTCATTTATGGGCTGATCTTGTAGCAAAGTTATGCTGTGAGCAGCAAAATGAACAGAAAGCTTGAAGGGTTGGTGTCCTGAGCATTACAGTTCCTGTTTTGCTGTGAGGAGGAGTAAACAGGGCAGAGATGCTGCTGCTCAGGGAGCCCCAGCCTCACAGCTGGGGTGGCTGGAGGAGCAGCTCTGGGGTGCTGTTCTCTGCCACCCTTAAAACAGCGGGAGCCTTGAGTAACAGGTGAGAGAGAAACAGGATTTCGCACAAAGGGCGTTCTGTGTGGCAGTTTGAAAGGTTTCAGCCCGGGACGAGCGTTTGGGATCCTTTGGGGCAGCCCCTCCCAGCAGGGCACTGGATCCTGCGGCTGTGCTGCAGCTCCAGCAAAGCACACCAATACTCGTTCTGGAGAAAAGAGCCCTGTCTGCTTCAGCTAATCACTCTTTCCAGGCTGATTTCTGTTTTAATTGCCAGCTATGGAGTGGATAGTGGCTCCTAGTGGTTCACTACCAGCAAAGGATTAACGGTTTTATTCTCTCTCAGCACAGAATCCTGCTCCTAAAGACATGGCATATATCCCTGGCTGTGGCAAATCTGACATGCTGAGGTTTGTAATGCCATTTCCACAGGTGCTGGCCTGACTATGGAGCTGTTTATCCTGTATTTAACTCTGCAGATTGGTGTGCTGGGTGTCCCTTGATGTTTCCATCTCCTGCTCTTCATCCCAGCTAAAAAAGTCTTGGAGCCCAAAAGGGAAGCACTTCATCTCTTGAGAAATCAGTATTTCTAACTAATTAAAAGGGATATGGATCAGATTAAATCGTCTTTAGCTGCAATGATATCTGAAAATGACAGTTCTTTAAGGAGCCTATGAAAATCACGGAGAGATTGACAAATCCTCTAGAAAAAGAAAGAGGGATTTCTTTGATCTCCATATCATATCCATTTTCATAGTCAAAATCACATTTTGGATGGTTGATTTTATTCCAGTTTACTTTCCTGCAGTGTGCATTAAGAACAGTGGCAGACACAAATGGGATTTTTTAAAAAATTTCATTTATTGTTTTGACAATATGTTTTTAGTCAGTTCCATGATTCCAGGGCGTGTCTCGTGATTTTAGGATCTCTGGGATGACTGTTCCAGCAGACAGATGTGAGTGATTATTCAGACTGTGAAGCGTTGCAGCAGAGTGAGGCTCAAACCAGCAGGGATCTCAGGGGCTGCGGGAGGCCCTGCAGGAGAATCCGTGCTGGGTTTGGGTCACTGCTGGCCAGGAGCCAGGACTCAGCACCTGAAAACACGTGGCCTGTTCTGGAACTCAGTTTTCACACCCTTAAATCAGTCAATGAGCTGCATTTCAGATTTGGTGGCTCCCCGGGGTCTGATAAGAGCGTAGATTAGGGAACTTCTGCAGCAGCTCTGGTTCCTGTCCCCCCGTCCCGCTGCTTGTGCTGCTCGGGGCTGAAGGAGGAAAATCCAGAGCTGTGCCAGGTGTACCTGCAGGGGTCAGGGCTGTGCCGTGTGCACCTGCAGGGGTCACAGCTGTGCCGTGTGCACCTGCAGGGGTCACAGCTGTGCCGTGTGCACCTGCAGGGGTCACAGCTGTGCCGTGTGCACCTGCAGGGGTCACAGCTGTGCCGTGTGCACCTGCAGGGGTCACAGCTGTGCCGTGTGCACCTGCAGGGGTCACAGCTGTGCCGTGTGCACCTGCAGGGGTCACAGCTGTGCCGTGTGCACCTGCAGGGGTCACAGCTGTGCCGTGTGCACCTGCAGGGGTCACAGCTGTGCCGTGTGCACCTGCAGGGGTCACAGCTGTGCCGTGTGCACCTGCAGGGGTCACAGCTGTGCCGTGTGCACCTGCAGGGGTCACAGCTGTGCCGTGTGCACCTGCAGGGGTCACAGCTGTGCCGTGTGCACCTGCAGGGGTCACAGCTGTGCCGTGTGCACCTGCAGGGGTCACAGCTGTGCCGTGTGCACCTGCAGGGGTCACAGCTGTGCCGTGTGCACCTGCAGGGGTCACAGCTGTGCCGTGTGCACCTGCAGGGGTCACAGCTGTGCCGTGTGCACCTGCAGGGGTCACAGCTGTGCCGTGTGCACCTGCAGGGGTCACAGCTGTGCCGTGTGCACCTGCAGGGGTCACAGCTGTGCCGTGTGCACCTGCAGGGGTCACAGCTGTGCCGTGTGCACCTGCAGGGGTCACAGCTGTGCCGTGTGCACCTGCAGGGGTCACAGCTGTGCCGTGTGCACCTGCAGGGGTCACAGCTGTGCCGTGTGCACCTGCAGGGGTCACAGCTGTGCCGTGTGCACCTGCAGGGGTCACAGCTGTGCCGTGTGCACCTGCAGGGGTCACAGCTGTGCCGTGTGCACCTGCAGGGGTCACAGCTGTGCCGTGTGCACCTGCAGGGGTCACAGCTGTGCCGTGTGCACCTGCAGGGGTCACAGCTGTGCCGTGTGCACCTGCAGGGGTCACAGCTGTGCCGTGTGCACCTGCAGGTGTCAGGGCTGTGCCGGGTGTACCTGCAGCCCCCAGGGATGTGCCATTCCCTGCAGGAGCAGTGTCCAGCAGCGATGCAGCCCCGGGTGCCCCTGCAGGAATTCCTGCAGGAATCCCTGCAGGGCTGGTGGCTCCTTTGTGCTGCTGCACCTCCCACAGGTGCTCACACCAACCTCGCTGGAGCTGCCTTTACCCCGGGAGCCAAACCTGTAATGCTGCAAGGGACCAGCTGGCACAGACCCTCGAGGCAGCATTTGGCATGATCAGGGATTATTCATCATTACCTTGGGATGTTATAAATGTTATTTTAATATTTGCCTAATTAAGCAGATCTGACTACCTGACTGATCCCAAAACATTCCCAGTTACAGACAGTGGCTCCTGGCAAAAAGGATTCAGCTTAATCGCATAAAAAAGGGATTTATAAAACGTTTTATTTATGCAATTATCCAATTTTATGTAAGCTTGACTTTAAGGCTCAGATAATCAAAGATTTGATTAAATTAAATCTTTGGGATTGACGCAAAATCCTAAACTGCTTTGCAAAACTCTAATGTTTTCTTCACTCTATGGAGTAAGACGTTCAAGGCACTGCCAAGATGCAAAAAAAGTCCAGTGAACAGAAAATAGACAATAAAAGAGCTAATCCAATAACCATCAGTTAGGAACTGGGACCTCATTTAGGGAAACTTTAAATGTATAATTCATGGTATGGTTTTTTCCTACCTACTTAATTGGTCTTTGAATCATCAGTGTCTTAACGTTTTCATAAGGAATATCTAAATATATATATTAAATCAGCTTAATATCACATATGTTGCACAATAAAAGTATTTTCACTTGATTAGGCCTAAACTTTATTGCCAAAACGATGTGTTTTGTTTTCTGGCATCAACCAGCAACTTCTCATATCCTTAATTAGAAAACTATTTTTCCATGATAGCGTTGGGTTAGCTCCAGGATCTGTGTTTGTTTTCCCTCTCGGGTCTGAACTGTTCAGTTTGTCCTTCCCAGCTGTCGGTGGGATGCTCTCCTGAGGTGGGCCCTGGCTGAGGAGTCCGACCAAAACCTCATTAATTACTTGTGCCAAACGTGGTTAATTACCTGATCCCTCCTGGGGAGCGGAGCCGGGCCCTTCCTGCCCTCTGTTAGGGAATTTCAGAGGCTGTTGTGGGTATTAAGAGGTATTTAGGGTGTTTAGGAGGCTGTAGTGGGTGTTCAGAGGTATTTAGGGTGTTTAGGAGGCTGTTGTGGGTGTTCAGAGGTATTTAGGGTGTTTGGGAGGCTGTTGTGGGTATTCAGAGGATATTTAAGATGTTTTTGGAAGGTGTTGTGGGTATTCAGAGGGTATTTAGGGTGTTTTTGGAAGGTGTTGTGGGTATCCAGAGGTGTTTTTACAAGGTGTTGTGGGTATTCAGAGGTATTTAGGGTGTTTTTACAAGGTGTTGGGGGTATTCAGAGGGTATTCAGGGTGTTTTTGGAAGGTGTTGTGGGGATCCAGAGGGTATTTTGGAGGCTGTTGTGCAAGTGAGAACTGCAAAGCCCCAATTCCCGCTGCCTCTGAGGGTTTTTTCAGCACTTTTGGGGTTCTTTGTGCAGGATCAGAAGGACCTCCCACAGGAGAACAGGACTTGTGTGCTTAAGGAAAAGCACGACTCAGCCTTTTCTGACCCATCCCCATCCACTGCATCCATCCAAGTTAATATGGTGGTGTTATTGTAAATAACTGACTTTTGCCCTTTTTAAGGCAAAGGCTTTAAGTGAGGTTTGTATTTTTCTGCTTTCCTCCGGAACCGGGGGCTGCAGCGTTGTTGTGCCTCAAGTGAATCTCCCCTAGTTGCCAATTAGCGTCGCCCATTAGCATGATTTGATTGTAATACATCAAGGAAAAAGAGAAGGAAGCGTTCTCCAGTCTCATTGGAGGTGATGCAGCTGCCAAATGATTCTTTAAAGTGCAAATCTCCCCAGATTGCGCCCATGTACATCTGAGCAGTTCCCTGGAGCAAAGGACAGATGAGTGAGTTTACACAGCTGCGGGGAGATTTGTGTAAGTGAACGAAATAAAATCCCTCCTACCAGTACTTAGCGGGAATGTCCATTACCAGAGAAGTTCACAGTAAAACATAAGTGGATGTGTGTTGATATATCAGCTGTAATCACTTGTTAACAGTGCCCGTCACTGACAGAGGGGCAGTTTGGCCAGAGTCATTTTAATCCAGGGTATTTATTGATGTGTTCGTGGAGACTGTGATGGGAAAGACGTTTTACAAAGTCTATTGATTTTTAAAATACTCCTTTCTACGATGTTTGCTGAAATATTTCAATGCCAGTTATGCACCAGCTCTCATACGGTGAATTGGTGATTCCAGTGAAAACAAGGGAAGGAAAGTGCATTACAAATTGTTTGTGTTCTGCAGGGTTCTCTCAGTGATTATCCCTTTGCTTGCGTGGAGGTTGTTGGCTGCAAAGGTTCTTCACTCGGGGTCATTTGTCCTTTCCTGGTGAATGTAAATGTAAATTTACAGCTGCGGCCCGCGCTGGTTTTGTGACTCAGTCCCGTTTTACCCGGGATGAGCCGCAGGTGAGCACGGCTGCTGCACTGATTGTCACCTGCCG
>VYXD01005341.1:171028-183862 GCA_013397195.1 Hylia prasina
GGGACCCCGCGGCTCCTTTAGGCTCGTCTGGGCCCATCTCGGCCCGTTCCGGGGCGGAGAGCGGCTGTTGGGGCCGCGGAAGAGCCTCTCCCGGCCCGGAGGGAGCTGCGGGGAGGGACAGGCGCGGGGAAGTCGCCAACACGAGCTTTGCTTTGGGCACGGATCGGAACAGAAGCGTTGGGCTTCTTTCCGCGGAGCAGCAAAACTTCGGGGTTTGGGGCGCGTTTCTGTGAATTCTCCTCCGGTCACGGTAATTTATTCAGAGTTAAATGAAGATATCGAAGAGCGAAGCAAGAGAACGCCACTCGGACGCTCTGGGAGGACGTTTTGCCGTTAGTTTTTAAGCCTAAACTTTGACCTATTCACTGAAGGAATTGACTTTTTGAACCTGCGTGGAAAATGTCCTTTTTAGTACCAGAAGTCGCAAGGGAAAACTTATGATTGAAATCTTACAGGAATTTGATTTCAGCTGTGCTTTTAACCTTAAATAGACCATGGAGAGTTTGTTGTCTCTACTCTGTTGCCATTATTCTTTGCTGATTTTATTTCAGCAAAAATATCAGGTAATATTCTGAATCTGGTCACCATTGAGATGTGCTTGGATTCCTCGTAGCCAGTTTTGCCTCACCGTGTCTCATTCTGTAATGTTTTATGTGCAGGTGTACGGAAACTATTCCCAGCTACCCAAACACCCAGGTAAGGAACGCTCTATTTACGTTCTGTGACAGCGTGCTTAAATATTTACTTGCTTTTTTGGCAGTTTGCTTTTCTTTTTTAAAATTTCCTTAGCAGCCCCAAAGAAACTGAGCCCATGTTTGAATCTCACTTCTGTATTAAAGATGTCCCAAGCATCAGACTGCCCCGGTCACTGTGAGTTCAGTACCCTGCCCGCTGAATACTCTGAACAGAAACACATTTGGAGAAAAGTGGCTCGTACTGGTTATGTGGAGAACTCCCATACACTGTTTGCCACCACTTTCCTTGAGTGCGAGTTCCTGAATCAAATCTCCGCGCAGAATATTTTCTTTTTCCCCTCGATGTTCAGCATTTTTGATTCAATGCTTTCAGCTGGACGTGCCAGCCTGAGCACTTTGCAGTTTTCTGGCGTGGCTTCAAGCCCTCTCCCCTCCTCCCAGCCCTCACACTTGGGTTTAAATCAGCGACAGAGCAGATTAAGGATTTCTCATCTGTTTCCAATGTAAAAAAACCTCGGAGCTCGTAGGGGTGTGTGTGTGTAAGCGCAGAATTCTTCTGTTTATATAAATAGTTTAACCTCAAGCCTCACGGTGGTGTGCAAGTGCAGTTTTACTGCTCTGTGCTTTTCGGTTTTACCCGCGCGGAATGACTCCCAAGGGAAGCACAGCGGAGGGGAAAGGCCGCGCCTGCTAAAGGAGCACCACCAGTAATTGCGTTTTCTCCCGAGCAAGAAAAGGGGTCCCGTGTCCCAGAACGCGGGTGGGGCGCTCGGGGCCGGGTTCTGTGCGGGTCCAGCCGCGCTGCCACCAGCCCTGGGGCCCTCCCGAGCGGGGTCCGGCCTCGGGGGGCGGATTTGGCATCGGGACAGCCCTTCCAGAGGTCTGGGATGAGTTTGGGCTGCCCGGAGCGTTCAGGTCCCGTTTTGTGCGTGCGGCGGTGCCCTGCTCTCCTGCCCCGGGGATGGAGGGGCACAGAACCCCAGGAGACACCCCCGGGAGACATCCCCACCCCGTCTGTCTGTGCCCCGCTCCCTCCTGCAGGGAAAGGCTCCGTGACAACGGCAAACACTGAGCTAGGTGGGCTAAGAATAGATCCTGAATTAATGAACCCAATTATGAATCATTTGTTAGATATCTCTGGTATAGTTGACTTTGGAAGCGAGTCTGAGTAGTTCTTGTATCCCCACACGGCGCAGAACTTTGAGTTCCGTTTCCTCAGACCTGCAATTGCCCGTTGAGAAGTTTAGCAATTTTATCAACTTTGCACTCAAAATAAAAAAAAAAATCTTAGGATCCTGTGTGTGTCACACCTCAAGCTGTACCATGATGGAGACCATCAAAGTGTTCTCCAGGGTGGGCACTGGGCACTTTAACAAAGTTTTTGCACCTTCATATTCATGGCACAGAAATCAGGACATTTAAATGACAGAGCAGCATCAAACAGACAAACTGTTTTGATCTCAGAACAGAGGAAAGGTGTGGGAGGAACTGCAGGGGCCAAAGGACACTGGTCTGACTTGGCTTATTTTAATTTGCACCTTGTGTGGGGAGATTTTGTGAGGTTATGTTGGGCAGCTGAAGTGGAGTTTAACAAACCTTCCTGTCAGCTTCACACCTCAGTCTCTTGAAAGGTTGCCTGGGAATGAAAAATGTTTGTGGGGCAGAGAAGGAGAGATCTGGTGTAAGAGGAATCCTTCTCTCTGTGTCCCTGTTATCCTTTGTGTTGTCCCCACCCCTCCCTCCCAAAAAGAAAAGTGCCATGAACCTGCACCCAAGGAAAAACTTCTGTATGTCTGTATCAGCTCACCCAAACTTCCTCAGCTGTAGAACATGCTAAATTCATTTCCTCACATCTGATTAAATTAATTGCTTTGAAAAGAAAGGGTTTCTTGTAGCTAGCAAGATAGTAAGAAATTACAATTCATGTTTTTCTACACTATTAATGGTGTACCCTTAAAATAGAATTGTTATCTTAACAGGGATTTGGGTGTTCTGGGCAGCCTGCTGCTGCTGCTGACCTTTAAGTGACCCCATGTCCCAAAATCTGTCCAAACTCTGCTCATCCAGACCGTGCAGACAGGAATGTCAGTGGAACCTGCAGGGGTTGGCCTTTGTCAGTTCTCCACCTGTTGCTAAGGGGAACTCAGTGATGGAAAACCAGATGTTCCCATCAAGGGGCTGTTGTGGTTTTGGGGAGGTGGAGAAGGTTCTGGAAGAGGAGCTGGTGCCCGGTGGGGAGGTGGGAGCTCTTCCATCTGCTGCTTAACGGTCTGGAAGCTCTTCTCCCAGGAAAACCAAACTCCTTGGATGCCCCCCGTTCCCTCTGGAGGAGGCAGGAGCTGAGATATTTGCTGTAGGACTGAGCATTCCCTCGTGCATTCCCATCCCAGTGCCTTGGGCTCTCCACCACGTGCTGGAGACCTCGGTAAAATCTGGAAATTACTCTGGAATGACTCTCAGCTGCTCCTTCAGTGAGAGCTGCCAGATACACGGGCAGAGATTCACCCAGAGATTGTTACACATTTTAACTGCAATTAAAATGAAAATCAGCTGGGATTTAAAAGCAGCTTTTCTGCAGTGCTAATCAGAGATGTGGCTTTAATCTGCTCTGCTGCTTTGATTTATGGTCTCGCTTGTGTGCCACGCTTGATTTACATAAAATATTTTGGTTTACTTAACCTTTTGACCTCTTTTATGGTTATTTTCTGTGGAGACTTGTTACATACCTTGTTGGTCTTTAACAATCTTTTAACCTGTGTTTCTTGAAAGGGTTCAAAGTCCTGGCATCAGCTTCCCACTACTGGCCACTGGAGGATGTGGATGGAATCCACGAGTTTCGGGACACAAACGGAGGTAGACAGAGCATTCCCTGGCAATGGCAAGAGCACAGCCACCTGTGCCTGGCTGGGACTGGAAGGGGCAGCAGGAGATTAGAAAGGGGTTAACTTTGTAGCTCAGAGGTTGAGATTTTTCCCAGTTAATGTTTTTGCAGGGCTTCCACGCCCAAATGATGCTGTATTTGTGAGCTGATTTTTATGGAGCATTCTCCGGGGTTTTATGGGCTGTCTGAGCATTGCTGAGGTTATAAAGAGAAAAGGTTTATGATCCAAAGAGTCATTGAAATCACATTGTTATTAGTTGCTTTGGTACATGCACAGCATGCTCTGGTACCCCCAGGGTATGAGATCCCTGGCTCTGCCAGCAGGGAAGAGTTCTCCTTCCTTTTGATTTTGGAGGGAGTTAAACACCTCAGCTCCTCGGGCACTTTTGAAGGTGGGATGCTGTGCCTACAGAAGGAAAGGTGTAAGCTCTCAGCTGGATCCCTCTCGCTCATTTTTATCTGTGCCTGGGTATTTCCTTAAGAGCAGCATTGCAGCACCAGTTCATATCAATTCAATGCTTTCTCCAGCTGGGCAGAATCCGCAGGGATCTGCAGAGGCAGAGCTCTCTCTGGGTCTCCAGGGTGGTTTTTCAGGACAGTGCAGGGTGGGCAGCGAGGGAGCAGCCCCAGACCCTCTGTCCCTGCAGGGCTGCTCCTTCCAGAGGGGGTGTCCAGCTGAGCTCTGCCTCCCCCAGTGATCCCCCAGATGTGCTGAAGTGCATTCCCAGTGCTCTCACACAGAGCCTGCTGCGTGTCCCCAGCGCTCCCCACACATCCCCCGTGTGCCAAGGGGGCAATACCAACCTCTGCTCCTAAGTGGGGAAAAAGGTCCATAAATACCTGAATCCCTTTGTTGTGGAGGTGCTCAAGTATTTTAAGCCTAAACTTTGACCTATCTTCCCACAAAATTTCTGAGCGGAATGAAATTGCCCGGCCAGAAATATATCTGGGCAATATTCTGCTTCCATTAGGAGTGATGGCAGCATTCCCACTGAGTTTGATAGAAGAATAATTTGGCTCACAAAAGCTGCCATATAAGTTCTCTCAAAGTGTGTTAAAGTTATTTTCTGACCCAGGTTTCACAAAGAGTGAAATGCTGCATATCAAGCGCTGTTCATGATAAAGTTGTTTTGAAAGTGTCTGGAAATTATAATTATATAAAATAGGAAACTATATATATTTAAAATACAGCTCTTGGAAAAGGACAGTTGATGTTGGATTGCTTTTCAAATTTTGTTTAATTTTATTTGAGCAAAGTTCAGAAATATTTTCAGTACCTTGGAAGAGAGAAAGCAGATGAGGTTCCCCCACTTGCAGGAAGGGGACTGGCTCACTGAGGAATCACCGTTGTGACACGGTGCTAAAGAAATCCATAAATGGGCTGCTGCAGGACTTTGCTGAAAGAATTTGGTGGATTTTGTCTCACAGTTGCCTGCAGGGGATTTCAGCAGCCAGAGGGTTTTGTCTGTGCAGTGCTGAGCTCTCTCCTCACTGTTGCACTGGGTGGCTCAAACTCCCCTCAGCTGCTCAGATTTGCCCTGTCAGACACAAACTTTATTTCAGCTGCCTCCAGCAGAGGGTTTACATACCTGGTATCTCACTTTGATACACAAGGAGAGTGCTCTTTGTTGTTGTAATCTGCTCCAGGTGACAATTTGCTTGGTTTTGGTTCCATTCTGATTACACAACGCTGCTTATTGCAGTCTTTCTTGTTTTTCCATTCATCATATCATGCAATTATTTTCATTCCATGTTTCTCCTCTTAAATCCTTGAAGCATCATAATCTGTCTGTCACGTTAATCCATTTTATTTGTTGAAGTCATTGTGTGTGAAGCCAGATTTATATCTCTCAAAGCATTTTGTGGTGAGAGTGTGTCAGCAAATTAACACTTTGGAAATCTCAGCAATGGAAGCAATTGAAGGGAAACAATCAGCTCAAAATACAGCAAATAAAAAGGAACTGGCCATGCTCAGGTTTTTATCTGACCCTTACTTTTCCAAGCGTTTTCATCTGGAGGTTTTTGTGTGTGTTTTTCTTTTCCTAAGAGCATTTGTCTTTTTTTTTCTGTGAGCTCAATTGGTCTAAACCCCAAATCAATGTCTCTCCATCTCCTTTCATGGGCTTTTCATCAGGCTTTATTTGCCTGCCCAGGGCAAGCAATTACAACGTGCAAGATACCATTAAATTTTCAAAATCAGAAAAAAAAAATTGGACAATAAAACTTTATTGTCAGACATAAAAAAAGCTGGAGGTTTTCTTATATTTCGATGGAGTTTCTTGTATTTTGATTTGTGGCCGTTGCTCTGTTCTGCTCACTGGAACTGGGCACACCTTTCCCTCTCCAGGTGAGAGTTCTACAGGTGGTTCAAAGCCCTGAGGCCTCTCCTGGCCACGTCTCCTCCCAGGGGAGCCAGGACAGGGATTTTTATTACCCCTGCAGGGTCCCCTGCCAGCTCCAATGCATCTCCTGGCCCTTCACCTGCAGGTGGATTCTCTGCAGATTTTTTCTCTCAGTAACCGCAAAAACCCATTTTTTTAGTGACCTGCATTTCCCTGGGCAGGTGAAGCTCCCCAGAGGTGTTTGTGTGGTAAATGTGAACTCCTCACCAGCTGCTGCTGAGAGATGTGAACTGGCCAGATCATTACTGATTGTGTTTATTCATTGTTTTGCTCATTTGTTTGTTTTCTTTTGTTGTTCCACCCAGCTCTAAGAATCCACAACTTCACTGTGCTTCCTTCCCATAACTCTACCTTTGTAAATACCAATGACTCTGCCTACTCTAACTTCTCTGCAACTGTAGGTGAGGAACCACTCGTTTTGTTGTTCTGCATTTGTCAGGCGTGGATGCTTCTTGTAGCCTTGGATTCAGAGTTTACTCTGAGTTTTGGTTCAAGTGGTCGTGTGGCAAAAGTGATTATTATTATTATTTATATTATTGTTGTTATTATTACACTGTCATGTGTTGTTGGAAAAGCACCCCTGCAGTGTTACCTGGATTGCTGCAATTCTGGGAGAGGCAGCCCCATGGGAATCCCAGGGGAGGGTGGGCCCCAGGGATCCTCCAAAACCTCAAAAATTTCTGTTAGGCTTAAAAGAAACATGAGATGACATTTAAAAGAAAAAGAAACAGATGACATTTCAGAGGGACATATGAGAATAGACAGGTTAATTTTTTTTCTTGTCTTTCAAGGCTAAAATGGAAAAGAAGCCCTCTGTTCTTCACTGTTTTATAATAGTTTTTAGGGGACGCATTAAGAAAGACAAATGCAAGCAGATTTGCAAAGCCTGGAAGTGAGATTTTGTCAGTCAGGACAACTTTCATTAACATGATGGTTTATTTGGGGTTTTTCCTTGGGTTTTTTTGTTGCTGCTGAGGGGTTTGTGGTGGTGGTGGTGGTTTTGGAGGTTTTTTGAGAAACAAATCTCTCTATATATGTCCCTTTGTTAATTTTTTTAGCACCCCCAGAGTGGGAGATGAAAGGGAGAGCAGGAAATGACAAGTGCCAGGCAGGAGCCTGCAGGCTGGAGCCCAGGCACAGCTGCAGCAGCTCCAGGGGCTCAGGTCCAGTAACTCCATTTGTAAACCTGACCTCGTTACCTTAGGCATGGCTCACATCACACTCTCACAAAACCTGACTCAGGAGAAGGAGGGAAATGGTAAAACTGCCCCTTGGGCTGCTCAGATAGTAAGAATTTTATACTGGAATACTAAACCCTCTGGTTCTCACTCTCTAACAGCAGGAGTATGCTGGCACGTGGGAACTCTATTAATGATGAACTTCAAATGACCCTAACTCCTTTCAGTCCTCTCTTATCTGCTTTATAGACCCTTTGTATAGTTCTCACATAATAAAATATGTTCAATATGGACATTATAGAGAGTGACACCAATGGCAAAGGAAATTACCTTATGGGGATTTTCCTGGAGAGATGAATTCATAATTCAGGTGCCTTGAGAAGAACTTAGAAATGCTTGATTCAATCCACAGTACACACTCACATTTTGAAAAGAAACTGAATTTTATTTGTCAGTTGGAGGCAGGACTTGATGGTTTCTTCCTCAGAGGGAGGGGAAGATACCTGAAAGCTGATATTTAAATGAGGATTTGGGATGAACTAGGATGACATTCAAACTTGCATTCCCTCAGAAAAGGAAGATGCCTTCTCACTGCTGGAGCTCCCTCAGAGCAGCCCTTCCCAATGTTTTTCCAGCAGAAATTGTGAGGAATGGTCCCAAACCCAAGGTTCTGAGCCTGCAGAGTCCTTGCAGAAGTGCCATCCCAAGGCAGGAAATGTTCTGTCTGCTCAGAAACAGACAATTCAGTGTTCCCTGCTCAGTGCAGGGCAGGCATTTTAACCCTTTGCTTTGGGGCTGGGGTTTGGTTGTGATTTCCCCTTGTTTCTGTTTCCTTGCTGAAATCAGGCAGGACAGAGGGGAACACCTCCCCATCCTCATCCCTCGGGAGTGAACAAATGTCAGGTTTTGTCCTGCCAAGGGGGTTGGTGTGCTTTAGCTGGAGGGAGATGAGCCAGCAGAGCTTTTCTTCGGGAGGGAACACAGAAAATCACGAGCAGATTTGTCACTACCCACGTCAGACAAAGCCATTGCCTTTCCAGTGCCAAGGAAATCACAGCAGAGCGTGTCTGAAAATGAGATTTTTTCTGTCCTGTGAGGGAACCTTGTCAAGGAAATGGCCTTTTCAAAAAATGAAACAAAAAAACGCAATTTTGTTACATTTTAATTGGTTTAAGAATTTCTTCACTAGCTCAGCCTGGCAGTGAGACGCCTCTAGGAAGTGTCTGGCATCCAAAACTCTGGAAACGTGAAGTTTACTCAGATCACTTTGAAATAATCATTTTTGGTGTCTGGGTTCTCTCAGTCTCAGCCACAGAGCTGAGTGGATACCAGTGTAACATTTACAAACCTGAAATAAAAGGGGTGTCTGTGTGGGCTTTAAAAATGCAACAAACCACTGACAAATGGAAACAAAGAAGCTGAACAAAGCGAAAGTGGTAAACTGAAACAAAGAACACCAAAAAGAAAAACAAACACAGAAAGTGACAAAACCATACAGCCAAACATGTAAACATCTGAGCTGTGGGAGTCTGATAAATCGTGACTGCAGGAAGTTTTCCTTTATGTGAATGTTAAACTGGATTTTGCTTTTGCCTTAGATATTGTAGAAGGGATGGTGAACAAAGGAATTTACGTCACTGAAAAGAAAGGAGTCACCTTCCTCTTCTTCGGAAGTTACCGGAATTCCTGCATTAGTAACCCCGAGGCTTGTGGGCCTGAAGGTGAGAAATTCATTAATTATGGTTGACTTTTCTTTTGCTGCCAAATTATGTTATTCAGTAATCATTGTTTCTTTCCTCCCTGGAATGAAATCTGAAAATGAGGGTTGACACTTTATTGACTATTAAAACAATTGAGCTCTGATTGCTGAAAATTTAGTCATTTCTAACTGCAGTTTAAGTCATAATTGACCACCAACTGCCCAGATTTAGTGTGGCCTCTTTGCAGGAGTGGGCTTGGGGTTTTTAGATTTATCTCTAGAGATAAGAAAACTTTTATGTCTCTGGTGCAGTGGAATCCATTTGTCTTCATGCTGAAATCCCTTCATTCTGATTCTCTTCCCTTTCCCTTGGGTCAGGACCACAAAGTGAAAGGTTTGGCAGGTGTTGATGGCAGAGGATGATGGAAACTGTGTGTGACAGGCACAGCAAACATTTGCCTGGCCACTGACACAGGGCATTCCCTGGACTCAGAATTCCATGGAAATGGAAGCCTCCATAGGAAAGGGCGGTTTTCTCTGAGCTCCAGCACTCCCCAGACTCGAGCAGCATCGCTGACATTGAATTTCCATAGCCTGGGGCCATCCTCCCGGCGGGTGGCCTGGCCTGAGATGGGGTCACTCTTGTCTGAGGGGCTTTGTGGGCACTCAGGGGGCAGCTGGTGCCCGGCTCTTTCCTGGGGGGGTGTGCAAAGGGGTTCAGCATCCTGCCCTGGCTGTGCTTGGTGACACCTGCTGCACCCTTGCACACTTCTGTTCCTGCCACTGGGGAATAAAAATCACCAGCAAGTCACGTTCTTTCAGCATCTGTAGTATAACACGATGATCAGAATAAATTATTTCTGTAGTACCAGAGCACTCCCAGCACCTCACAAACGAGAACATTAAAAGCATAAAACACTGAAATGTTTGGTAGATAAAATGTGAGGAGAAGAAATTGTATAAATAATAAACACTAAGTCATTGTACCAGGAATTAATAAAAGGAAAAGAGGGGGAAAGGCAACGTCCCTTTGTCTAAAGAACCTGTCGTCTTTTTTCAAATCAAATGCACCTGTGGTGAGGGTAAAGTGAAATTTATTCCATCTGCGGCTGCTTAACCATCCCTTGATGTGTTCGTGAAAGTGCTGTCAAGCACACTTAACCAAGGAATGCCTTTGGAAAGGGTGTTGGGATCTTCCCAGGTGGAACACAATGACCCGTGAAACAAAAATCCCCCTGTTTCTTCTAAGGCTGAATTTCACAGCATTTCAGGGCTGTTATTCTCACTTGAGAAAACAAATTCTTTGCTCCTTCTCAAGTAATCTTTAAACAATGGATTTCTGTAAGCACTTTGGGCTCGTGGGAGTGGCACTTCCAGTCAAAAGAAACATTTGTGGAAGATGCAAGAGAATGTTTTCTTATTCCTTGGCTCGAACTCATTTGGAGGAGATGTGGTCAACAAAAGAGAAGTGTGAGTGAGGTTTGACTGCCACTTGTGTGCCAGTGAAGCCTTCTGGGGCTTTCTTACAGAAAGCCATCTTATGGAAATCCCATTTATTCACTAACATGGGGCCCACAGAGCGGACAGTAGTGGGATTTACTGCGAACTGAAGAGGATTGTTTGTGGACCAAGTTAATCACGGTGCACTTGAAGGATAGGGTTGTGTTTTCGGGATAATTCTTTTATTTTTGTGTAGGTGGGGAACAGAATCTGTGCATGTACAGTTGTCCCTTTACTTTACCCTTTGCTTTCAGGAGCCCTGGGTGCACTGATGGGTGCAAACACGGGTGATAACACACCTGCCAGAGGGATGTGCTGGCGCCAGCAGGGCTCAGTTCCTCAGCTGGGGTCTGGGGAACACCACAAGAGGTGTAGGTGCCTTTTGGAGACCAAAGGACTTTGGTTTTCCCTGAGAGGAGCTGCTCAGGGCGCAGTGGTCACTGCTGTGTCCTGGGCGTGCTCGTGGGATGCAGGACAAAGGGAGCAGTGTATTATTTGGCTAAAACTGCTGGAGCATTGCTGGGTTTAAGAGTGCTGTCCTGGTTTATGCCAGCAGATGAGCTCTCCTCAAAAGCTTTCCCACTGTCTGTATATTCTACACGCTGGAAATATTTAATTGCACTTGTTTTTTTCATTCAAGCCTCCTCTCCCTTGCTTTCCTCAGGAGTAACATTTTCCTTTTTCTGGAAGACTCAAGATCAACAGGCCAAGCTTCTCCCTGCCTCTGGTGGACGAGTAATTTCCAGTGGCTTCAAAATCTGCTCAAACGAGGGTGAAGGCTCCGTGGAATTTTACACCCGTGGGAATGCAATGATGAAGTGGAAAGCAAGTTTTAGTCCACCAGGTAAAGTTTATGTGTTGAAAACAAACCCAATTTCTTTGTTGCATTTTGCTTTGCTCTTGCAGACAGAGGTGGTGAGAAGAGCACAACTTGAGGAAAGAGAAGTGGGTATTCAAAAACAGCTCCAGACCTCTGTGCTCAAGAATTCGCTTGGTGTGGGGAGGGAGAGATCAATGCAAACTGAAGAGCAGTGATGTATTATTGTAGAACATTTGCCACTCGCTAACAGCCCTCGGATCCAGCCCCCAGCTGTGTCTGGAGTGCAGTCCTTACTGACTTCCCTGGGTCTGTGTGTGTTTGGGTGGAAACACGAGCAAGGAATGAGGATTAATCCCTGACAGCCCCCAGTGTATCCCAAAGGCTGCTCTCTGCTCAGTTCAGGCTTTATTTGGTAACTCTCTAACTGCTCTTTGGTGCTTTCGTGGTTCTGTTTTCTGTTGAGTGTCAGGTTTTCTATGCCAAGCCATAGCATTAATAAACATTTTGGTGTATCACACATCTCGCTGCTTCTGTCTAAACCGCGCATTGCTGGGGAGCAGTAATATCCATGGGCTGGAACAAATTCTGCCCTTCTAGTAATGCTAATGGCATTCCATAAATGTTTTCTTGCCCTGATTTAGCTACCTATATGTTGTTAAAATAGGACTCATGGTAGCAGTTTCATAAACATTAATGAATCAGTTTAGAAATCTTGTTTTAAGAGAAAATCTGCAAATGGCAAGAATAATTCACACGTTCATGGGTTATCCAATCCAAGTGAAAATTAATATTGTGTTTTCTGCCTCTCAAGCATAACAAGGAAACTGTGAGAACTTCTGAGTGGTTTATTTGCTCATTCTCCAGCTCTGGCAGTCTCTGCTGAGCCCAGTTTTGAGGCAGTAGTGAGGAGACCTGGAATCTCAGCCAGTAGCACTCAGCAGGTGGAATTTACGGAGCTGCAGCGAGCCCAGGTTCACACAGAGCTGACGGGCACCCTGCCAAGGCGTGGGCTTCCCCAGGGGTAAAGATGAACGGGCACAGCATCAGCAGCCCCTAATTCACCTCAGCTCCAGGGCAGTGCCCGGGTCAGCAGGGGCACGTCCAGCAGGAGGGCTCGGGGCGGGATCACCTCCCGAGTCCTGACCCCCCACACCTTGCAGGTCCCTTCTGGACTCACGTCCTCTTCACCTGGAAGTGGAGGGACGGGCTGAAGGTCTACGTGAACGGCAGCCTGAGCAGCACCGACCCCCACGGGGGGGTTTTCTACGACTACGGCGACGGCGGCACCGCGGAGCTGCTGGGGGGCAGCGAGGGCAGCGCGGCCCCGCGCGCCGTCACCGGCGCCTTCGACGAGTTCGTCATCTGGGAGAGGGCCCTGAGCCCCCGCGAGGTGCAGCTCTACTTCACAGCTGCCATCGGTGAGTCTGGGGCTGTCACAGGGCTCTGGGAGCTTTGGGGAGACCCAGTGCTGACAGAAACACTCAATGTGCAGCACCTGGGTGTGTTTTACACACACTTGGAGAGAGCCCTGAGCCCCTGCAGGTGCAGCTCTACTTCACAGCTGCCATCGGTGAGTCTGGGGCTGTCACAGAGCTTTGGGGAACCCCAGCTGCATTGGTGCTGACAGAAACACTCAGCGTGCAGCACCTGGGTGTGTTT
>VYXD01005341.1:187104-238768 GCA_013397195.1 Hylia prasina
CCTGCCCTGGGCCTGAGCCAGGTGAGTGCCCAGCCCTCCTGCCCTGCAGAGCCCGGGCAGCTCCGGGAGCTTTGGCTCCTCTGTGAGACCAGCAGCGCCTGCTCCAGGGAGAGCAGAACGGCAGCAGCAGCCAGAGAGGAGAACTGGGGGGTCTCACTAGTCCTTGGGGGTTCCCTTTGTGCCTTTGGACCCGTCAGCACCAAGGAAAGACACGGAGGGGTTGGATCTCTTCTCCCAAGTAACAAGGAGAAACAGCCTCAGGTGGTGCCAGGGGAGGCTGAAGTTGGATCTTAGGGAAAACATCTCCCTGAAAGGGTTGTCAAGCCCTGCACAGCCTGCCCAGGGAGCTGGTGGGGCTGCTGTCTCCGCTGAAATGGGTCCAAGGAATTTATTTTGTTCATCTAATCCACAGAGGGGAAAAGCAAGCAGGTGTTTTCTGCGGTCTGAGCGCAGAGCAAGGGGCCATGTCCCAGTAACATAAAGTTAGCCTGCTGGAAAATGATGGGCATCTAATTCCCTGATTTCAGCAGGCTGCGGAGCCATCGCTGCAGGAATCGGCTCCGGCCTCGCTGCTGATTGTTCCCCTAAGCCTGAGGGTAATTCCAGAGAGACAAGGGCGCTTTACTCAGACAAAAAATACAAATAAACCTTCTGAAAACGACAGGGACAGCAATTGAGAGATTGTGTTAAAAGCTTAGTATTTGCAAACTCTAAAGCTTGGATTTCACGGATCACAGTTTAATATGTAGCAAAAGCCCTTCTGAAAAGCTTTAATACGTTGTTTCCTTTGTTTTCCTGAAAAATTTGTGTGGGCTCTACGCTGCAAATGGAACAGCATCCTGCCACACACCATCCCCGCTTCCCACATCATCCTAGTTGCTGTTTGGGTGCTAATTCGTGCTGTCTGCCGCTGCTTTGTGTACCCTGACAGTGATTTGCAGACAGAAATGTGGGACATGATTATCTCTAGCAGAGCTATTTTGGGACGTAAATACAAGAGAGTCCTGATCGCAGGCAGCGACTCTGTCATTTGCCTGATTGATGGTGAGGCTTTGTATTGTCTGCAGCTAATTCTCTGAAAGACAGGAGCTGAGCATGCATGTGATTTCTGTAAAGTTACCTCTGCCTGATTGTCCTACGCCTCACAGCGCAAGGAAATTTAAGTGATACGCAATAAACCTTCTGATTACTGACCCACGTTTGTAATGAATTGCTTCTGACAAATCTGACTTGGGTCTTGTGATGTGGTGTCTTCCACATTTCACAGTGGAACTACACTATATTCATTCTATGAAGGCTTTTTAATAGAAAAGTTGAAGCTGGAAAAGTGGAGTTTTTTTCTTTTAATTTCCAGTGCAGTTTTCTGTGCTCCCCTTTGTCCCTGTGTGCGTGCACATCAGCAGGATTTTCTGTGCTCCCCTTTAATTTCCAGTGCAGTTTTCTGTGCTCCCCTTTAATTTTCAGTGCAGTTTTCTGTGCTCCCCTTTAATTTTCAGTGCAGGGCTCCCCGGGGCTGGTTTTGCTCAGCCCTGGGACAGTGCCCAAGGCAGGCTGGACAAGACCCTGGAAGTGTCCCTGCCCACAGAAGAGGGGCTGGAAGGAGATGATTGTTAAGGTCCCTTCCAACCCAAACCCCTCAGTGATTCTACAGATGTCACAGGGGTTTAGATAAAGCAGAACAAGTTCACTTTAGTCTGAGCCCCAGCGTTAGCCCAGCTGCACTGGCTGCACCCTGGGGCGGTGGGACACCCAATAAAATAGTTGTTGCTTTGAGAAGTCACCACGCAGAACGTGGTGAGGGTGCTGGCAGATACAGATGGATCTGCCACTGGAGTGGAAGCGGGCTTGTCATCTTAACACAAACCTGAGAAAAATCCTAGCAGAGATCCGCCCTGGATCTTTGCCTGGAGATGTATCTGATCAATAAATAATCGAGTTGTATTTGTCTTTTAGGCATTTTTAAAAGCTGTTGAAGACTTTATGTTACTGTCCAACTGGATGGATGCACCAGAGGTAAGACAAGTGGGCTTAGATTTGTGATCTCCTTCAGCATAAATTCACACGGGCGATAACAGAACTGGTTGTCACTATTATTTTGCTTGCTGGGACTTTTTGACACTACTTATTTTATCATCTGTCACTGATGAAATACCTGCAGGCTGAATCCAGAAATTTCCTGAGTTTTTTGCTTGAATCTTAAGAAAGCGCAGATTTCAGAGGAGAGAGCTTTTAAACTGAGAGAAGGAGAAGCCAAAGCACAGCGGGGTCTCTTTGAAGCCTAAGGTGTTTTTAAGACAAAAGGATGTCTAATTGATTTAAGTTCTTAGCTTAATCTTAGCAAACCCTTGATCATCTCTGGTGTAAATGGATTTCAGATAAAATATATTTCCTTTGCACTGAGACATGCATTAACTCTGAGATTTTATGAGTCGAGTTTCAACTGGGAGGGTTAAAGCAGCTGTTACACTGAGGAGCATTTGAGCAAAGGTGAAAGAGAGGCCAAACTGTAGTGTCTCAGCTTGTGTTCCAAGAAAGATCTGAGACCAGTCTTTATTGTCCAAGAACTTCTGCACAGCTCTTGGCCTCCTCCTGCTGAATCCCCAGTGTGACTCAGAGTGATCCTGGCTGTCAGATGCTGATGGGAGCACCTGGAGCCGTTCCATGGAACAGCTTTTGGGGTGGCAGCAGGTTCTCTGCACGGGGGGTTCAGCCCCTGCAGAGCAGCTCCCCACTCACTGCCCTGCCTGTCCCACAGAGCCCGGCCGTGTTCGGCAGCCTGGTCCGCACCATCGACACGGTGATGGCTCACCTGGGCCAGCACCTGGACGGGAACCCGCTGCCGCTGACCCTCGAGGGCTCCTCGTCCGTGGCAGGTGGGGCTGGGCACGGCTCTGCCCGGGATGTCCCAACCCTGCATGTCCCAACCCACCCCAAGATTACCTCTCCTCTGCAGCACGCAGCAGGAAGCAGCACCCGTCCCTTCCCTTGGGAGCCAAACCCGGGATTCATTTGTGGGAAGGTGTCCCATTTCCCCCTTTGGAGTGCAAACCCCAAGATTTATTTGTGGGAAGATGTGGGAAGGTGTCATTTCCCCCTTTGGAGTGCAAACCCCAAGATTTATTTGTGGGAAGATGTGGGAAGATGCAGGAAGATGTGGGAAGTGTCCTGATTCCCCCTTTGGAGTTCAAACCCGAGTTTTATTTGTGGGAAGATGTGGGAAGATGTCCCATTTCCCCCTTTGGAGTTCAAACCCGAGATTTATTTATAGGAAGATGTGGGAAGATGTTCCATTTCCCCCTTTGGAGTGCAAACCCAAGATTTATTTGTAGGAAGATGTGGGAAGATGTCTCATTTCCCCCTCTGGAGTGCAAACCCAGAGTTTTATTTGTGGGAAGGTGTCCCTGCAGTCAGGCTGGAGGTGATGGCTCTGTCTGTGCTTGAGCTTCCCTGAGGTTATCTGGGGAGGAATTCAGAGTAAGCATTATGTGTGAAGGATTGAGCAATGCTGTGCTAATAGAGTTCAACGCTCTGCAGCTCACATGCAGCCCGTGGAGGTTTGGGTGCTACAAAACATTAATCTTTACAAGGGTGAGACTGAAGATAATAGGAACAGTTTTGACCTTTTTGGAGAATTTTATTTTACTGCTGGTTAGAATCATATCACCCTAATTTTATCTGCATCTTTGGATGCTGGAGGTATCAAAGGTGTTTTATCTGTTCTGGCTGCCTGCTTTGCCTTGTTGAGACCCCTTTGAGGGGAGAACAACCCGAGCAGCCCCCAGGGCCATCCACCCCAGCCTGGACTCCTGCAGCCCCCAGGGCCATCCACCCCAGCCTGGACTCTTGCAGCCCCCAGGGCCATCCACCCCAGCCTGGACTCTTGCAGACAGGGATTCTCACGGGCAGGACGGATGCAGTGCCTGCACTGTCAGTGCAGGAGTGCTGCTGAGCTGTGCCTGGGCCCGGGGGGTGATCCTTGGTGCAATAACCACACAGACCCCCTGCTCTGCCAGACAGGACTCGGATCCATCGGATCCAAAGGGCGGATTACTACCTGGGGGATTTACCACTTTGTCTGCAAACACCTGGGGTTTAAAGGCAAGAGGGGAACAGCTCTTAGGGAAGCCTGGTTAAACAGCCAGGGAGGGGTAGGGGCTGTTGGTTTGCTGATGTTTCTGTTTGGGTTATCACAGATTACTCTGTGCTCAAAATGCATCCTCAGACCCTGAACGTGTCCCACTACCGGTTCCCATCTCGAGGGCAGAGCTACATTTCCATTCCCAGTGAAGCTTTCCATGGGAAAGGTAAGGAAAACATTAAAGAGAGAAGTGGCCTCGTGTGCAATCCAAAATTGATTTTGCTTTAGAACAGCTTTTGGTTCACTTTATTTTTCCAAGTAACTGATTTGGTCCCTGTGGATTGCACCGAGTCTGAGGAAGCAGCACTGGTCCTGTCACACTAACGAGCAATTAATGTGCTGGAGTTTTCATATTAGTTGAATTAACATTGAATAATAGAGCCAAGCAACAGAGACTGAAGCCATTTAATTCTGACACATTTTTACACCGGAGAAGCCATAATTTCATTTTTTTTTTTTTTTTAATTATCTCCACTGACTATTTTTAAGAAAATCTAGGATGTCAGATCAGGTATTATCTACCCCTTCATGAAAATTGGTCTTTTGTATAAAATTAACTATAAAATGACAGGTTTAAGCAATAGCAGCTACAGGAACAGAATGAAGATATAGACTATAGACTCATGGCAAAAAGGGAGAGCTCAGAAACCCACACCTATGCTAAAATTTTTTTTAAAAAAAGAGGCATAGCTAAAATCTGCACCTTTAGTCAAGATTCTAAAATAACAGTGCTTGAAGTTAATTATCTAAGTTAACTATCTACCCTGAGATTGAAGGAACCCATTTACAGAAGCATGTACCTCCATCCTCAAATCTTTGAAAACCTGACTTGTGTGCCCTAATTCCCAGCCCAGAGAATTTCCTCACCCAGAGGAAATTCTGCAGTCGCCTCTGCAGAGGGACGCTCGGCCCCTCTTTCATGAAGTGCAGAGTTAGCTGAAAATAACCTGCAGTGAGAAATTCTCTGATAATTACTGAGCTGTCTGCCTGACTTGTGGTGACAGCTTTGTTTCTCTGCGCTGGCAGGAGCTCTGGCTGGAGACTGCAAGTCCTCCCAGGTTTGAATAACTATAATTGCAAACCAACTTGTAATGCCAGAAATAGCATGTGAGAGGAGCTTTTTGCTCTCCTGCTTATACAGCTCCTCACCATGCAGATTTTCTTTGATTTTCCAGAGCATTGTCATGCTTTGTATCCTGAAGTGATCCAGGGCATTAAATGTTTTACTCTTTTCCAGCTACAGCTCACTTCTGAGCAATTTCAGCCTTCAGGCCACACTTCTACACTGTCCAGATGAGCTAACCTAAAAAATCTGTTATTTCACCTTAAACAGCTGACGCTACAAATACTTGGAACCCAACAAAAGGGATAGTAAAAGGCATCTGTGTGGCTCACTCTGAGAAAACACACATCTGTCTCTCCACTCAGACGCTGGAGAGCCCAAAATTCCCTGGAATGTGGGCGGCAAACAGGACTTTGGGACTGATTGCCTTGAGTTTCATCAGCTGCCAGTCAGGGGAGGTGGAGACCCTGGTGGCTCCCAGGGAGGCACTGCCACCCCTTCTGCAGCTGGGGGGTTTAAATGTGTGTTTTAATTGACAGCTGGTGGCTTTACCAGCTCGTTGTGGGGGTGCAGGGTGCAGCACAGGCATCCTGCTGTTGTATTTTGGTGTCTGTGCTGTGCAATACGCTCACACCTTTACACTCAACATCCAGAACTCTGCTAAAGCACAGAGGTGAAGGTGTGTGTGAGCCAGGGCTCTTGGTCACACGGAGCTGCAGAGGAGTTCTCCTGCTTGGGAGTGCTGCTCTGAGGGATAACCCTGTTCCTCCCCACAGCCTGCATCACCATCGTGGGCCTGCTCTACCACAACATGCATTATTTCTTCCATAGCATCAACCCCACGGACACCAGGTGAGTATCCCAGCCCTACCTGTTTATCACCCTGGTGATACACCTTTGCTCAGCCATGCCTTTATCAGCTGCAAACAAATGACAAGCCATAACCCTGCTTCTGAGGGCCTGCAGTCATTAACTGGAGACAGATTAAAGTTTACATTACGTGGTTTATTTCAGGCTGCAGTAAAATAGATTCCCATAGCGACAGGTTTATCTTGCCTTGTCTTCTCCTTCCATTCATCAGATCTGGTACTAGAATTTCATAATTTAATCTGTCTCATAAAAGGAAATTGCATTTTTTTCTCCTAGCACATATGAAGATAAAGCTTGCACTTAAACGAAAGAAGTAAGAAAACATAACATCCCTCTTCAGACAAAATCTGAATCCTAATCCTAGAAACCCATAAGGTGATTTTATAACGGGAGACCAGGCAATTCTTTAAAGGCCTTTTGCTTTATGTACCACATCAGTGAAATCATTAGCAGATAAGATAAAGTAAATGCAGAGCTGTGTAACCCTCTGCAGTACAGCTCCCCCGGGGTTTCTGCAAGGCCATTCATGCAAACCATGGCAGGTCCTTAAGCAAGGGCTGTGTCTCCGTTTGATTTCTCTGGGCCGTGGATCAGTTTAGGCTGCCAGGCTTTGGGCTGGGCTGCAGCAGGAGAGGAGCAGGGATTTCCCACCTGGGTGAGGAGCCCCTGCTCCAGGCTGGTCACACTGGGGTCACCAAGTGGCATTCCTGAACCAATATTCATTGGCATTTCTGGTTTTGCCCTGCTCCCCCAGGGGCTGTGAGGGAGCTGTGCCATCCCTGTGCAGGGTTTTGTACTTACATGAAGAAAATGGGGCAATCACTCATGGGAGCCTGTGTTTTTCAAGGAGGAGGATTGATGCAATTTATTAAGGTAATGAGATGTAATCTCAGTTTTTCAAAGGGAGAAAGAGAATGAAAATGATCCTGACTTAGGTCAAAGTAGAGCAAACACAACCAGATTGAAGATGCTGCATATCAAGGCTGTGTGTTCCAATGCACTGTCACAGATCCCGGGGCTCTGGCAGCAAATGAAACAGAAATGGAATATTGGAGTGCATTCCCTGAAATCTGTGGGGCAGGACAACAGGAGATCCACTCCTGCTCCCCTGAGCTGTGCCTGTTTGCAGCCCTCATTGTGAGGATGAAGGGTCTGCCCTGTCACAGTGTTAAACACAAGGACACAGGAGAAGAAATGTTTCCTAGATTTCTGTAATTAATTCAAACCATCTGAAACGTCTGCAGTGTGTAATGCACTATACAATCATGTCTATAAATCTGTAGATGCAGCAAACTAGCATCCAAAAATGGAATAATTCAGAGAATGCTGCCTTAGCAATTTTTCCTCTGTGGAACCAAACCCCAGGTACTCAAAGATGTTTGAAAAATAAGTATGCACTTCTCTTCTGCTTACTTTTCTTTTTTTGTGGTCTACTATTATAACTTTTTTGCTTACTTTTCAATAGAATAAGTTTTTTTCTCAGAGTAGTTTGTTTTAAAGAATTTCTTTTGTGTTCCTTCTACCACTGGGCTACTCAAACACCTGTAATTTGAAACCTGACCTTTTTCTTTTTTTTGTGCTGGAAAGCCAAAACCAAAACTCTTGGAGCTTTTGTGCTGTACAGACAGATGATTTCTATTTTCAGACTACATAAATACAAGTTTCTAAGGGGAGGAACTTTTGATTTTTTTACCCAAAGAAAATGAATCAGAGCGATGTTTTGAGCCCATTCTGCTGCTGTTCACACGCAGTTTGTGTAAATGTGGACCTGACACCCAGGGCCAAGGTGAAGAGAGGCTTGTGCAGGCACAGAAACACCACCCCCTGCTTCTGATGAGGATTTGTCTCGTTTCAAAATTCACC
Source organism: Hylia prasina (assembly GCA_013397195.1). Lineage (NCBI taxonomy): Eukaryota > Metazoa > Chordata > Aves > Passeriformes > Sylviidae > Hylia > Hylia prasina. Next base: position 195,039 of record VYXD01005341.1, read on the forward strand.
AAGGTCTCTAAAGTTAAAACAAGCAGTTAAAGGGTGTGGAAAAAGGGTCCACGTGTGGGAGAAACCTCAAACTGTCAGATAAGGAGTTTAAGTTTAGGAGTCCTTATCTAAACTTAAAGTATCAGAGTGGCAAATTCTGCCTTGAGGTGAACAAGTTCCATTCAGTGCAGGTTACTGGGAGCAGAAGCAATCTCAGGTACTGATGGGTTTTCTAAGGTCAGAACGAGGGGGTTGTGCTAAATGAGTTTTGTTCTGTGACCCTGCCAGTGGTGAGTGAAGTCACTTGAACATCTGACATGAGTTCTTGGGTTTTTTTCTGAGATAAAAATAAGGAGCTGCTGCAGACAGGGGGTGGGAGCAAAGAAGGTGGTTTTTCATTTGCTTTCAAACCGGCCCTTTCCAGTGCTGGGCTATGTTTGGGAACCCACAGTGGTGGTTAATTCTCCACTTTGGGGCTCAGATTTCTCATGCTAAAACCAATTCATCCACCTGCTCAAGAGACAGATGACAGCAGTCCTTTAATCCTGCACAGTTTGTTACCGAGAGTAAAAAATTCTACCCTGAAGCCAAATGCATCTCAGTCACTCCTAACTGTGCAAAAATGCCAAACTTGTAAGTTTTACCTTAAAATCAGGGGTCTTATTTTCTGCAAAATTACTTCCCACGACAATAAATGCATTTCCAGGACTAATCAGCTACTTAGTCAAGTTCAGCTGTTTGTACTGTGACCTTTCTTTCCCTCCAACAAATCTAACTGGCCATCATCTATTTTTGAAGGTAAAGCTGTAAATGACTTCTGGACAATCCCTGTGTTTATGTGCGTTTTGTCTGTGTGTCTCACACACTGATCTCTTTGATCAGCCAGCCTGAAACCCCCTGCAGGTTCCCTCCTCACTTTGCTCAGGGTGTTGTTTAGATCCCTTCACAGGATTCTCTCTAATTCCCTCAAACCCTTTCAGCAAGGCTTTGCAAAGAGGAACAGAGTGAAGGAGGACCTTTGCTGTCAGTCTCCAGATGTCCAGAGCTGTTCCCTATACTTTATAATATATATATAGAGAGAGAGTTCCCCATACCTTACAGGTATAGGGAACTTCTAGTCCTGTAGGATCCTTTGGGGCCAGACCTTGCTGCCCTGGAGGAATTCATTGGCTTGAATGGAAAAAGGATCCACTGTGTTCCTTTCTTGTTATGCATGAACTAAAATCCAGTTGTTATTCTTCTTCCTTAATATATTTACCTCTTTCCAAGGATTGCAGAAGCTGCTGCCCACAAAGGTTACCTGATCTCAGCCAGCAGTTACCTCATCTCTCTCAAAGTGGAGCCCCTGCCCCAGCTGTCCTACAACCTGTCAGGATCTCCTCTCATCACCATCCAGCTCGCCCACAGACTGGTAAGTGAGGTGGGAGCTGCTGCTTTGGGCTGTGCCAGCCTTCGGTGTCTGGGGCCATTTCTTTGTGTTTCTATCATGTTTTGGGGCATTTTTAGCAGCAATTCAGTTGCCATCTGTGGCTACACCATCGTGTTTTTCCCAGCACGATGGTTTCTTTTTCCATCGCTGCAAAAGGCTGAGGATGCTGGTGTTGGAGGAGAGGGTGGAGTGGCCAGAGCAGCTTGAGGCCCTTGTTTCTGAGTGCCCTGGGTGTGTCTGTGCAGTCTGCAGCAGGCAGGGATGAAATGCTGCTTTCTCACTGGAGTGTTCGATAACAAGCGTTCACTTGTGGTTTTTGCTTTTTGATCTTAGTCCACACTGAGATAACGGGGGGTTTGATGGTTTGATGTCAGTGGAATGGAGAAGAGTTTGGAGTCTGAGGTGCTGAGAGGAGGCATTGCAGCATCTCTGACCCACTTACAGCCTTGAATGGCAATGGCAAGGAAAGACTTAAATTCTTAAACATTTCCTAGAATACATTTCTTAGATGTTCTTCTGAATATTTTATCATATTTTTCTTTTAAAGCTGTTTTCAAGCCAGTTTTTCTTCCTTCTGTTGGGCTTTTGATAAAGCTGGAGTAAGCTCCAGCAAGCAGGAAGGGTCCCTGAGGCTCAGGAGTGAGGAGTGCTGTTTTGCTGACAGTTTTTCCTGCTCAGGACTCCTAAACGTCCCGGGAGGCCCCTTAGAGGTGGGCACTCGTGAAGAGTGAATTCTGCACAGCTCATTTACCAAATGCACTTTGCTCTGTTTACCCAGGTCCCTCTCATGCTGTGGTTGGGGTGATTTACTAGGAGGCTCTTAGACAAACCTGTGGTTTCTCCCTTTTCTGGGCTCCAGACAGGAATGTCACGTCTATCAGGCACCTTTCTTCCTTCAGCCAGCAGAATTCCTGGGAGTGAGGGGTGGCTGTGGCTGATGGAGCAGAGACAGGTGCTTTGGGATTTCAGACTCCACCCAGACCAGCCCGTGCTTTCCATCCTGTGTTACAGGAGCGCTGCTTTGTCCCGCAGGGCTCTGCTGCTAATCAGCAATGCAACCCCAGTGCACGCTGGATTTGGCAGGAGACTGCTTGCCTCCGACATCTCCAGCTTTCAGAACGTAATTGCTCATTGGGCTTTTAATTAATGGTTAAGCTCAGCATTAAGGAATGGATGAATAGATTGTTCCAGCTGTGCCTGAGTGTGGCCACGCTGGGCCAAACCCCTTCCCTCGTACACTGCTGTGCCCCCAGTGAGTTCCACGGGATAATTTTGAACAATATAAATTTAGGCAACTGTAAATTTATTAAGGAAATGACTTAAGCAAGTTTACAGAAGTAAATTCAAGCGAATTTACTTCAGCAGGTTGGGAAATGACTCCACGTCCCTGGAAGCTTTCAGCTGACAGCAGCACAATCCTTCCTTACTGCAGATATTCAGATGCTTCAGATATTACTTCACTCTGAAGTGGTTTCCTTTGGTTGGGTAGGGCTCCTCATGGAATAAAAGTAGAATTTAAAATATAAAAAATTCTGGCAAGATCACTGTCTTAAAGTAGGTGCTTTAAAGAGTAACAGTCAAGTTATTTATCTAAGTTTGTGATTGAATAATATGTTTTAACTGAGAGCATAAAAACTGCCTTAGAAACCTGTTTTATCCATCAAAATACTGCAGGAATAGGAGAAATATTTGAAGTGGATCCCATTTCATTCTTATAGCTGTTTGTTTGTTCCCCGTAATGTTCTCAGTTTAACAGAGGGAAGTGTAATAAGAAAAAGTAAAAAATGCCAAGTCCAAACATCTTTTCTCTATGAAACTTTGAGCTTGACTTCTTAATTCCTCTTCTTCTAATGCGTGTAGGAAAAATGCCAATCACTGAGCAACAGAAACCCAAAGGAAGTTGGAATAAACCAAGTCTATTTTAGGAAATAGTTACAAAGAGAACAGCCTGTGAACCGAGTGTCACCTCTTGAAACAAAACTCCACAGAGCGTTTATCATTGCACAGCTTAACCCAGGGGTTTCTCTGGAACCCTGCACTTCTCACAGAGCTCTGAGGAGCTCGGTGAATTCCTCTCTCCTTTGGAACCGCCAGGAATTCCGAGCTGGGACTGATGTGTGGTGCCTCGGGGAGGGATACAGGAATATCTGTAAATACGGGAATATCTGTAAATGATGTGTCCACGCTTCCCGGAGCAGGGAGCCCCGGGCAGAGGCGGTGCCAGCCCGGGAGCTGAGCACTCAGAGCTGGTAAAACCCTGTTAATTAATCGGGGTACACGGGCAGGGAGAGCAGGCTGGGCTCTGCCAGGTGCTGCGGCTGCAATTGCAGGACAGTCTCCCTGAACACTGAGTATGTTTCATTTCTCTTTCTCATCAGCAGAATTTCTCCTGATTAAGTCCTCTGAGACAAAATTTAATACACTCAGTTGCAACAGTCAGTTGTTATTCAGGAACCCTTCAGGGACAGACAGACAGTTTTTGATGGATTTAAAAGTGGTGATGCTCTGCTCTTCACCAGCCACTGTGTCCAGCAAAACAAATCACAGAAATTCACAGAAATCCACCAACACCTCCAGGGCGTGGGGAGGATGTGCAGACTGGTGGTGGTGTGAGGCTGGAGACAGCTCAGGCTTGACCTGTCCAGATGTTTTGTAGTGAGGCAACAGTACATTTTGTAAAATGATTTTCCGAAAAGAATTCTGTTTCCAGCAAGATGTTTTTCATAGCAGGAGCAACTAGAGAAGAACTAACATTTCGCTTCTCTGATCCAAGAAATTACAGCACAGGGTAGAAATTTAGAAGAGATGAATGTCAAGGCTGAAATGCAACGCAGTGTGCTCTGGAAAAAGTCAGAAGAGGCAGCAGAGGAAGAAATTGTGTCTGACAGCACCAGTATTTTGTAAAACCCATGTGGCTTCATAGCACAGACCCTGCAGCATCAACCTTGGGTTCTGCCCATGCTGAAGTTACACTTTGGCGCTCTTGGGGACAAAGTAGCTGTAAGTTCTCGTGTTTCAGGCAACTTCTAGCAGTAGGAACAGCAGCAGGGTGTAAATCCTGGTGTACCTGGTACAAACAGGGCACAGAAGTGCCACAGGTGAGGGGACAAGAGGGCAGCAGTCACAGCCTGGGCGCTGCTCAGAGCTCTGTGCATCCCTCACTCCTGACTCCACTCAGAAAATCGCCTCACATCTGGGAGAAAACTTGTTGTACACCAGTTTCAACCACTTGGAGTTTTCCCCAGGGCTTTATTTTCTCGTTCCTCTTCCAGAAGGGGAACATGCAGCTGCAGTTTTGGAGAGTTACAAGCCCCTGGCTGCTGCACCCTCTGTGACAGTCCTCACGTGAGGATTAGATGCAAACTGGGAATTCTGAACGCAGCTGCTTTTCCCTCAAACACAGTTTGGGGCAGTGCCACTTCAGAGGGTTGTTTGATTCTGGGACAAAGGCAGGTTTTACTAAGATGTGACAAGTCGGGACACATTTATCTTTGTTCCATCTCAGTCCTTTGCTCATCGTGGTCCATTTTAACCAACAGTGCCTGGGGAGCTGCGAGGTGTGAACCCTTCCTACCACATTCCTGCCTGGATCCTTGGACAGCTGCTTCTCCCCTCGTTTCTGGGGGCTCCCTCTGCTCCTGCTGTGAGCCCCCCCAGCAGCGAGGCTCCGGCAGCTTCTCCTCCCGCCTGGGCTGCTCCCCCCGGAGCTGCTGCTCCGTCCCCTCCCGGCTCTGCTCCGTCCCCTCCGTGCCTTTGCTGCCCTGCCGAGGCAGGAGCTGCAGGAGCAGCAGCGGGAATTCGGGAGTTCAGGAATTTGGGAGTTCAGGAGTTCAGGTATTTCAGGAATTCGGGGATTCAGGAATCTGAGAATTCAGGAATTCAAGAATTCGGGAATTTGGGAATTCGAAAACTCAGGAGTTCGGGGATTGGGGAATTCGGGATTTCAGGAGTTCAGGAATTCGGGAATTCAGGAATCCGAGAATTCCAGAATCTGGGAATCCGGGAATTCAGGAATTCATGGATTCATTCCCTGCGCTGCAGCACAGGCACACAGAGCTGCACAGACCCTGCCTCAGTCAAACCAGGCGCTCCTCGTTTGTCTCACCCAACTTTTAATTTGGCAAACGAGGTTTCTGCCTTTCAGGCACATCCAAACCTCGTCCCTCTCTCTTTCCTGGGCATGCAACACCCCCAGGTTTGTTCAACGTCGCTGCTGATAAGGAAATAAAATAAGGGAAGAACCAATTCCCGTTCGTACACAAATATTAGCACTACCATGAGAGAGACTAATCAATGTGGAGCCAATTAATTTTTATGGCAAGTTAAGTGTTGGCTAATTTATACATTGATCGAGGAAAAACAATGAATCTTGCCCACGTCTGCAGAACCTGGGTATAATTTTTCACTGCATGGACTTTGGCAGAGAACTTGAGGAAAATACAATTAAAACTGTGAGTCTTGCAAAAGGTACCACAATTAAGCAAAAAGAAAAAATAACAGTAAAGCTCATGATTTTAAAATCAATGCCAAGTGGAGGGAGAGCTGCCCCCGTGCAGGGGGAGGCAGGGGCAGGCATTCCCTGCAGCGTGACCTGCTGCCTTATTTCCTTGTGTGTCTCTCCTTAGGGATGAAATGCCCAGGACTGGAAGAGCAGCCTGGGAGGGCCCAGCTGGGATGAAATGGATGCTGTGTGTAAACAGCTCCCTATCTGAGTCCCACAAAACCCTCTGAAGGCAGCGTGGAGGGAACAAGCTCCTTCAAAACCTCTTATTCAAACTGATCACTTATTTTAAGAAACAAGTAATCTTACACTTTTCTGGCCACCCTGAAGTACGTGGTGTCACTTTAAATCATGTATTTCACTGTGAGCCACACAAGCATCAGACCCAAATATATCTTGTCAACATAAAACCCGAGGAATGATAGAAGAATTTCCCATAAAAAATTTATAAAGAATTTGCAGAGACTTAGTGCTTTATTGTGGTAAATTCTGTACCCGAGGGAACAAAATCATAACTTCAATATGTAGCATATTTCTACATTGTATATTTTGATTCTTCATAGTCTGCAGACTGTTGATTAGCTTCTTACTTCCCTCGATTTGAGTATTTTGTACATCCCAGAACTAGATTTACATATTTAAGCTCCTTCTCTGGCTTTCTCTTGAGGAAAGTTAGAACTCAGTAAATATTGTCTAAAAAAAACCCCATAAATATTCTTCCACTTCAGGAAAAAAAAAAGGATTTTGAGCTTGCTTCTTGCAACTATCAACTAGCCAGAAGAAAACAAATGTACTGGCAAGAATATTTAGCAGAGCAGCAAATTTTAAGTGGTTACAGAAGACTGTTCCTGGAAGGCAGACTCCAAAAAGGAAGCTGTGACCTTTTCTCCTAGGTATCCACTGTTTTATTGATGTTTTACACGTAACTGCCTGTCTTCACTAAAGATGTGTCAAAGCACTTGGAGGTTTACTGGATTACATACAGTGATCAAATGTCTCAGGGCAATTAATCAACACAAGGACCCTGTTCCAGCTGTTCTTCTCAAAGAGAGGCTTTCCACTTTCCTGCTGCACACGTTCCATCCTGATATTTGCTGGTGTGCAAGTCCTGTAGAACAATCTTATTGCTTGACATCTAAGCTCCTGTGTCCTTCTCCTTGTATTTTCTTTTGATTCACTGAGGAATTTTCCTTCCAGGCCACAGCTTTTGGCTCTAATTTGCAGTGCATCAACGCTGGCAAGGAGCTGGTTGTTTCTGAGCTGGAGAATGTTCAGCCACAACGTTGGAGGTGTATCTGCTGTCCCTGCTCTCCCTGAAGAGCAGGCAGAATTGCTCCTGCACCTTTGAGGGGCGCAGGGGAGGGGGAGCAGCCCGACGGGAGGGACGTGGGGTTTCACTGCCTGCAGCCCCCTGGCAGCTCGGGGGCTGTGCAGGGCCAGCTCTGGGGTTGGGGTGCCAGTTCCTGCCCTCCCGGGGCCAAGCCTTGCCCTGCCTCGCTGAGCAGGGGCTCGGGCCGTGCTCCTGCTTTAGCACACCCACGTCCCGTGTTTGCTCAGCAGCCAGCCCACCTGTGCTGAGACAAGGAGAAACCAGTTCTCCCAGGACACCCTCACACCAAAGGGCTTGTTTGAAGGTCCTGGCTGAGCTTTTCCTATTTGCCTTGATCAATAAGGGAGGCTCTGGAGCAAGAAAGTTCCAGATGTGCTCAGCCAGACCCCTCCCTGTGCATCCCCCTGGGCTGCAGCTGCAGGGGAAGCAGTGGGGCATTCCTGACAGGGAGCACTTGGGGTGCATGAAGGAACCAGAGGTGCTGTTCGTGCCTGGTGTAAGGGCTGCTCAGATGAGATATGCAGATTTATATTTGTGATGACAGAAGCTTGGATTAGTTGCCGAGGAAAACTTGCCCCATTTTGGATTTTCTGTGATGCGCAGTTTTTTAAGCCTAAGGAATGCATTTAGAAAGATAGAGGAAAAAAGTTAAAAGGGAATGATACTATAAAAGTCCTTTATTTTCCCCCATATTCCGTCTTGCATGACTGAAGTAGGTTTTATATGTTTTGATGATAGCACAAATGTGACATTTCAGCCGAGAGGTATAGAGCCCTGAAAATAAACTCGTGTCCTGGAAGTGCTGATGGATCACTGACAAGGCTGGAGCTCCCAAACCAGTGGGAAGTGATGACAAGCCCTGCATACAAAACAAATGGTTCCAGTCTGAGCTGCAGGCTCTCTCACCTGCCTGGCACTGCTCGTGCAGGACACTGGCTCAGAGCACCCGGGTCTGGGCAAGAGATGAGGATGTGCTGGAAGGAGACGAGGATGTGCTGGCAGGAGATGAGGATGTGCTGGCAGGAGATGAGGATGTGTTCTCTCAGAGCACCCAGGTCTGGGCAGGAGATGTGTTCTCTCAGAGCCACCAGGGTGTGAGCAGATGAGGATGTGTTCTCTCAGAGCACCCAGGTCTGAGCAGATGAGGATGTGTTCTCTCAGAGCACATGAGGATGTGTTCTCTCAGAACACCCAGGTCTGGGCAGGGGATGAGGATGTGTTCTCTCAGAACACTGGAGTCTGAGCAGGAGATGTGTTCTCTCAGAGCACCCAGGTCTGAGCAGATGAGGATGTGTTCTCTCAGAGCACCCAGGTCTGAGCAGATGAGGATGTGTTCTGTCAGAGCACCAGATGAAGTCTGAGCAGCAGATGAGGATGTGAAAGGTGTGTCAGCAGCTGCACTTGGTGCCAGGCTGCAGCACACAGGTTCAGTCCCTGCAGTCACAGCCCCTGATGGGATCAGGGCCCGGGTGCTGCTCTGTTCCCAGTGGGAAGGAGCAGGCAGGGGCCAGGCTGAGCCTGCAGTCAGCAGGGACTCCTGCCCTGGCTCTGGGCTGGCCCAGCTGCCTTGGGAGGTGGCTTCAGCTCAGGAGTCTGAAGGACAGTGCGGAGAGCAGTATTTCACATTTTGTACAATATCTCCCTGACAAAATGTCTGCCAGCTCCGAGAAAACTTAAGCTAAAAATAAAGGTAAATTTCAGAGCACTTGAGAAAAAAATTGTGCAGCTTAAACATATGGTCTGATGAGAGCCTAAGTAGCTTATATTTTGAGCACTAAATATAGATAAGTGTATTCTAGTGTACTCCATTTAATTTGAGAGTGTGGCAAGACTGCAGCTCTGTTCTCTATTGATGAAAATCAGTGTTACACTGCAAGTCTTATTGGCAGAAGGACAAATGTGATCCAAGCCTTGTCTGCAGCTGCAGCTGTGCTGTGTCAGGGGCTGATGCTGCAGCTCTGGGCTCTGCCCCTCTCTGCTCCTTCCCTCTGGCCCTGCTGAGGAGGACCCTGCTGGGCTGAAGGCTGCCAAGGAGCCACAGAGCTCTGTCAGGGCAGGGAGATGCTTCTGGCCGCTGTCCTGGCTGGCCCCTGGCTGACAGCACATCAGTAATTCATACCACAGTGATCATAGGTTGTCGTGCCAGCAACTTTTTATAACGCTCATAAAGTTCCCGATTCCTGCGGGGAGGCATTCCTGCACTGTGGGCAGTCAAGTGATGGCTCTCAGATGTCACTGAGCACTGGGACTCTGCTTCCTTGCCAGCTGTCTGTTAAGGGGACCAGATTTTCCAGGCTCCAAGTCAGGGAGAAGTAGTTTGGAGAGCTGGAAGGGGAGGAATGCAGATCCCACCTGGGATTTCGGCACAAGCCTTCAGGAGAGCCAGGAATCTCTCACATCTGCCTCCTCTTCCTCTGCCACACCTTGGAAGTCAGATCTTACACCACTGTATCAAACAGCCATCACAACCTGCTGTGTTATTTCATTTAAAAGCACTCTGGTTTATAATTTAATCCTTGCCCTGCATTCCTTTGGTAGAGTATGTGTAAGTATTTTCCAGGGTTCATTCTGTCCTGCTCATGCCAGCTACAAAAACTCCAGACTTCAAGCAAATGAGAGCAATGAGGCAGTGCCTTCCAGCAGGGCTGTGCCTGGCGTTTCATGAGCAGATGAGGCAGGAATGCACTTGGAGAGCATCAGGCCATGGAGATGATTTTTGTTATCACTGGAAATGAGTGCAAAACAAACCAAACCCAGCTCAGATATCACATCTGCTTAACTGTGCCACTTCTGGATGGGTCAGGGAGTAAAAATCACCCCCAGGAAAATACCCAGGCACAGCTGAGCCTCAGTACATGGTTCGTTTCATGAGCAGAAAGTTTCTTTTGAAATCCTTTTTGTTTCCTGCTCCAGCAGAGTAAAAGATACTGGAGAGGAGAAAGCTTCAGGTTTCTTGCAGGAAGGTAACAGAGGCACAGGAGCCTTAAGGTGCCTTGAGATTCCACAGTCATTCCTCTTGTTTGCTCTTGTGCTCTCATTTTATGATATTTCTAAGGTATTTGTGAGCTTTTTTCCTAACATTCTGCTAAGTGATGTCCTGTCTAAACAACTGCATTACTATTGCAATAACAGATGTGCTTATTCCTACAATTAAACATTGCAAAGCCATAGTTCTGGCCTGAAAGACCTTCAGCTATTATATTTCATTTCTCCCACATAACTGGTAGCTTGGGGGCAATGATCTGATTCCAAGGTGCAAACCTTGACTTGAGTCCTCCTGTTGTGTTTGGGCAGGGCTGGGCTGTGATGGACCAGAAGATTTGATTTAGGCTGCTGTGGACACAGCTTGGGAAACTCGTGGGAACAGATCCATGAAAGAGAGTTGCTATTTAAGTGCAAAACAGGTGAAAGGCTGTGGAGTCAAGAAAGGACTCTTGCAGTGACATCTGAGTGATCAACACTGAAATGATGCAGGTGGAGCTCCTGGATGTGCCAGCTCCTCCCAATTAATGTAATTACAGCTCACACAGGTCCCCTAGCAGTGCAGTATCTGCTCTCTGTTAATGACACTCCAAACAGCAGAATGTCCCTGGGAAAAATCTTGTCATATGCCGTGCTGTGGCTTTAATTAAACTTCAATCAACCTTTATCTTGTAAAAATCATGCAGAAGTAAGATATACACGATGTTTAATTTGAAATAGAAATAACATCACTCCAGAGTCGTCCTTTTAAAGATACATGCAAATAATTCTTCACAGGAGGAAGAGCTAAGGTGGCAGGTTTTGGATTTTTGTCAGATAAAATATCAACATAACAAAGCAACTATCAGACACCAGTGAGAATGATTACTTACTTCAAGTTAAGGGCAGAAAGAAATAGAAGAGTGTGGCTCTAGACTGCCTTTATTTTCTTTCACAGATATAAGATTTACCAGCCATCCTGTTGGAATCTCTTAGCAATGGAAAACCTGACAAAAATCTGATTTATTATTAAATCTTCATATTCCAGTACTAGTGGCATTAAATTTATTTTAGACAAGTGCAAGTTAAAAACCAAATAATGTATTTTTGCAGAGATGATAGGGAGCTGGACTCATCCTAAGGCTGCTGAGTTTGTCAGACCTGTTCCTCATGAAGGGCCACTGTGCCCGGGCAGTGCCAGCTCAAACCAGATCTTCAGAAATAAGGGCCTTCCCTAAACAGAGTGAGCAGTGCAATTTTCAAAGCAGTGGCTGCCCCAGATGGAACAACGTAGGAATTGAACATGTCCAGTTTCCTGATGGTTGCAGTATTTAGCATTTGTGGATAGAAGAGGTGGAAATGGGGCTGGAAATTCAGAGGTGGGTCTGGGGGTATTTTCAGCCCAGCTGTAGCACAACCATGTAAAGACCATTTCAGTGTGAACCACAGTCCCAGTTAGCAGCAAAACTCTGTAAGAGAACCAGTGGATTTTCATCCTCTAAATTCTTCTGTAAGGTACAGGAAGATTTTCTCTGGCTGTGCGTGGCCAGTTTGGCCAGATCTTTGTTCTGTAGCTGTGCTCTGTCAGATGCAGACCCTCCTCTCCTCAAACCTGGCAGCTGCTGCTTGTGGAGAAACCAGGGGCTTGTAAAGCCTGTCTTAGGGAAAAAAAGAAATGCAGATGCTAAAGCAGAAAAATACCTTTAGAGTTATATCAGTTGCACAAGAAGGAGAGGACCTCCCTCCCAGGAATGCTCTGTCCCAGTGGCAGTGCTGGGAGGGGCTGTCAGAATGTGTTCTTGGAGCAGGAGGGGTGGGAGGGCAGGGCTGGGGGCAGCCAGGCAGGGACCCCTCGGGGCTGTGGTGCAGGGAGCCCCAGGGCAGCTCCAGCTCCTCCTGTAGCTGCTCTGGAAACGGCAGCACTGGAGTCCCAGCGTCGTTTTCTGCCCATTGGTGATTGTGCTCACACAGACTGCACTCTGAATGTGAATACTCTGAATGTGAATTTTCCCAAATCTACTCCCAGGTGGGGTAGGTTGGTGGAAGTTTTTTCTGTCTCCTGTTGGCATGAGCTTGTGTGGACTTCAGCAGTGGAGGGGTTACATGAGAATTAAATATTTCCAACTCGGTCTGCAGAGAGGTTGCTGGGCTGAGTCTGTAAAACAAAGCACTTTTCACTGGGACATAATCCTGCCTTTTTTACAAGTTTCTGGGACCACCCGCTGTGGCTAGAGTCAGATTCTTCAGTGGTGCATAGGAAATGCAGCCAGACTGGGCTAAAACATCTGGGGAGAAAAGGCCCCTTGATAATCATGGAATTTTAAATAATTACCCATTCCAGGTTGTTCTTTGTTTCCCACCGGTGTGAATCCTAACGAGAGACCATCTCAAGGCACAAAGAATTTTACATTTCCTGTGGTTCAGACATTGCACCATGTTCAGCCCCCAGAGGCTCTTGGTTAAATGTGGGATGGCAACAAAACCTGTCAGTTTTTTTATTGGTTACAAAAGGACAGGGGAGGTGAGTGCTTAAATACAAAGCTGGTTAATAAGGGGGAGCATGGGTGATGGTGAGGAAGCATGAATCACAGCTACTGCAGTTCTTATTCAGTCCCTTAGGTGCAGGAAAGTCCTGACTTTCCAAACGGGCACTGGAACATCTGTTGCTTCTTTGTTTATCATCTGTATCGTTCAGCCTTCAGGCCAGAAAGAAAAACAACCAGGGCAACTTTTCTGGCCCAATTTTGTCTTTTCCAGCCCCTGTAATGAGGGAGAAGTCTTTGGTTTCCACCAGAAGGGAGCCCTAGAAGGAAAGGTGGGGTGTCACAGAAAGGCAGCTCTGCGCCTTTCCACAGAACTCTCACTGTCCCTGCTCCAACCTGATTTTTTACTGCTTGTGTTTCCTGAGTCCAGTTGCCGAGGACGTGGCAGCTCTGTGCAAAATGCTGATGTGTCCTCAGCACTGTGCTCACCTGCAGACAGCAGGACATGCACCATTTCCCCTCTGATTTCAGGCCAACCCCTGAGTTTAACCATGTGCAGGCATTCCCAGGTACCAGTCCTGGCTCCCAGGGGTAGGAGGAGGTGTTTGGGCAAGGGAGCGCTGGTGCATCTCCTGCAGTTTAGTCTGTGCTAATGTACACAGAAAATTCTCTTTTCTTGGTGCAAGGTGGAGAATTTGGGTCATGTCTCTGCTCCGGGCAAAGTAAAGTTTCCTTTTCCATTCCTTCCTTGGAATAAGTAAGCTGGAGAATGTCTGGGAGTGGGGAATGCTGTGGTTGAGGTGAGCAGCTCTGCTGTGCCCCCTCACCTCAGGGGTGTTAGCAGGGATTTAGAATGCAGGATTATTCTGGGGACAGATGCATTCCCTCTGGACTGGTTTGCCTCCCAGCCCACAGTTCATGGCACAAACTATGCAGCAACTCAGCAAAATTATTGCCACACATTTCATTCACGTGGGCTGATGTTTTTCTAAGAAATTGGATTGTGCTTTAATGCTTCCTCAACAATTATCCAAAACTGTCAGTGGTCCTGGTCGCAGTCCAGCTCTGACTGAAGTGTGAGTTTAGTGGAATCACGGAGTGTTTCCAGCACATTCCAGAGCTCAGGAGGAGATGTCCTGGGCTCTCACAAGTGTCCCAGTGCCACTGTCACCCCACGGAGCAGCTCCAGTGCAGCCCAGGCTGCCCACAGATGGGCATTTCTGCTGTAAACTGCACTGCCTGCCAGGAAATTCCTCTGCTGTGGAATGTTGCCAAAACCTCTCAGTGTGAGTGAACTGTCACCCAAACCCGGGTTCTCTTCACTCCTCTCTGCACCCTGAGGCAGGGAAGGCAAAGTCCTTCACAAAACAATTGCAGAAATCTCCCAGAATTACATTTCTCTGTTTCTGCTCAGGCTCAGCTAAGATCCCTCACTCGGATTGCCCAGTTTAAAAAAGGGATTATACTGAAAGGAGTTGCTTTTTATTTCTTAATACATTTTATTATTATTATTATTATTATTATTATTATTATTATTATTATATTTTGGAAAAGAGGAGAAGTGGCTGTTCAGCTGCACTTTTTTTACCAGGCTCCAAAGTTAGTGTACTCTCTCTTCAAAAGCAACACTGGTGCTCGTGGGCTGAGAGGAGGATTTTGTGCTGTGATATCCCACTCAACAAGACAAAGTCTAATCAGCTTATTTTTAAATTATTTTTCTGTATTCTTTGTGACACTTTGGATCTGTTTTTTTCCCTCTGATTTCCGTGAATTATGATTAATTTAACAGAAAGCTGGGCTGAAGGAGTTTAGTAAAATGTTCCCACAAGGTTTTTGTTCACCTGAGACAAGCTGCCCATGAAGTTTGGTATGGGAGTTTGAAAAGTCCCAATCAGTCACTTGCATTCTCTTCCTTGCTGCTCTCTCCACGAGATCCAAGCTCCATTTCTGTGCTGCACGCCAGGAGCAGCAACGGCAGGTGTGTGACAGAACCTGAGCCTGGAATGGGAAGGCAGAGCACAGAGCACAGCAAAATAGGATCCTGGATTCTGCTCCCTGCCCTGCAGCCTGAGCTGTTTGCACACCTCACAGCAGCAGCAGCAGCAGCAGCCACCCTCTGTCTGGTGTGTGTGTGTGTGTGACACCACATTCACACCAGCCAGGGGACTGGCACTGGGAAAGCAAACAAATAAATAAACAAACACTCAAACAAACACCCAAACACACACAAACGCACACAAACACATAAACAAACAGACAAACAAACGAGCTGAGCATTGGTTCTGGTGCTGTGCCTGCCAGGAGTCACAGGGATAAAATAAACAGGCAGTTCTGTGTGGGAGAAATCCTGGGCAATATCTCAGTAAGCAAGAGAATTTAGGGGAAAAGGGGTCTGGTAATCAATCCCTGCTGTTGGGTAAGAACTGGGTTGATAAACTGCAAGGTGAATCAACCCATTCCATGCCACCTGTGCAAAGTTACAAGATGGAAAAGACTGAAGGTATTATAGAATGCTAAATAAGACCCAGTAAGGTGCAGCAACTGCACAAGGCCAGAACTCTGTTTTTCCTGAATTATGATACTTTGTGATTTAAATCTGTTTGATGATCTTGGAGGTCTTGTCTACCTCAATAATTCTATGATCTACCTGATCTGTTTTTCTTTGGGACCTCCCAAGCCCCTCTAAGCCTCAGCTTGCCCTGTTTCTCCCGTGTTTGGGAACACCAAGGACCCATCCCCAGAATCTGTGCCCCCATCTCACCTCAGGCACAGCTGCTGGCTCAAGCCCAGTCCTGCCCCAGCTCCTCATCCCCCTGGCTGGATCCCCTCCCAGCTCAGAGGGGTGTGGAGGAGCTGAAAAGTCCTTGCCTAAACCCCAGCTAGCAGCACCTAAAACATCAGTGTGTATCAGCTTTATTCTTACCCGAAATCCAAAACCCTGGACCTGCTAGGACAAAAACTGACCCACCCCAGCCCCATCAGGACCCTGGGCAAGGATCAGGGCACTTGCTAAAATTCAATAGCAGCTAAAATGCTGAATTCACATTGCACAACACTGGCAAATAAGGATCATGAGGGACAATAAATCCCCCACGCCCTGGTCGTAATTTATATTAAACAGCAAAACAAATGAAACCAAATTAAACTCCTAAGTCATAGTGTGAGCAGCATCCAAAAAAATGTCAGTTCCAATAAAATATGACAAATAAAAATATTGGCATAAACTCCAAGGATTTATATCATTGGCACCACAATAAGCTTTCTTTAGTTGATCTTGAGACATGACTCAAAATGTGAAGAATGAGAATATAAATATAAATAAAGGGATTTTTTTTTCCTAAATGCTGAAAGTAAACATTAACACAGTAAGCATTTTCATTTCATGTTAACACTACTCAGTGCAACTGGAGGGTCTTTTCAGTCGGTTTAGCAGAACCAGCTGAAGTATTCAAAATAATCTGTACAGAACTGTCATGGAGCTGCATTAAATGGATTATTATACTAATCAGATTATAATAACCCAGAGCATCATTTACAGTCTTCATAATGAGCTCTTGCTAATGAGTTCTGTATTACTTTTCCTTAGATATAACATTTCTGGGAGGAGAGAATTTGTTTCTCAAAATATAAGCCCTACACTCATATTTTTTTATTCAGGCAATGAGTTTTTGTTCTGCAGCACCCGAGATATTTTTCATCCTTTAATTAAATAACATCAGTGTTCAAATAACAGACGCTGCCTGTCAAAGAATTCAGTGCAGTCACTCAAGTGATCTCTACCAGAGTAATTACCCCACAATCAAGCTGTAATTTGCCTTTTCATGTAGACGGAATGACCCAGACTGATTGAAAGAAAGGAGCTGCTCTTTTTAATAGAAAATAAGAGATGTTCATTTCACATTCTGCGTTTCAAAAAAATAATTAATTGTGAGATGTCATTTGTTAATCTGCAGTAGCTTCTGACAAACCCCCAGGACTTGCCTGGGGAGGTACGGAAAAATGTAGAGAAAACTCTGAAATATCTGGCCAGCAAGTTAAATTATAGGGGTAAAGTTTAAAACCATTTCTCCCAGAAACCCCTGAAGGTTTTGTGGAATTAGGCAATTTCTTCAGAAGTGACACTGTAGGTGCATAGGAAATTGGAATTAAATTAATAAAAATGGAAACTACGCAAACCTTTGCTCAAGCTCTGCACCAAACAGTTCCTGCACTTCCCTGGAACTCAGAAGAAGGCGTTGCTAGCTGAGGGTGCAGCGTGAGAGTCTGGCTGCTGGCTTGGTGCTGGAACTGCATCTGAGGGCTGCGGGAAGAGCTTTTCATGTGGCATTTCTGGCCGGTGCCTCCCCGGGCTTGGGGTGACCTGTCACTCCCCGCAGCTGGGAAAGATGCAGCTCGTGTGCCAAGTGCCAGAGATGCTCTAAGCAAACCATGCACTTGTGGAGGCGTGTCCCAACTTTCCCAGCTGTCTAAAGCTAAAATAAGAAGAAAGACTGGAAATTATCTGGTTTTAGTAGAGTTCATCTTTCTGCCAGTACACCACTCTGGATTTTTTTTCCCTTTCCTGTGATATTCCTGCTGCAGTTTTAAATAGGACCAAGCTGAGCCATCACAAAAGGTCTCTTAGTCCCAGGCAGCTCTCAGGTGCCTGTGACACCACACCTGGAAGTTGTGCTGCTCTGGGGGCAGCTCAGGTGCCTCATCCCTGTCCAGCTCAGCACGTAACTGCTCACAGCCTCTTTGCTTTTCTTCTAGCTCTGAAACAAAAGTCTGCACGTTCCTCTGTCAACATTCTCCTGTTTTCAATTGTTTAGCTGCAGTTTTTTAAGGGTGCTGCTGAATTAAAGCACAAATTGCTTTTGTTCATAATAGTAATCCTGAATATGCAAATCTGCTTTCTGTAAGGGTGAATATTAAGATGAATCTATTTGCATAAGAAGCTTATTTTCATGTACTTACCCCATGCTTTACTGCCTTATGGTCTCTCAGTTAGGGCTTTTGTGGTTCCCTTGATCATTGTGTTTGTGTCACAAAAGGAAAGTGAAAAGATAATTTTACACTGACCGAGCCTTTGATTTCTAAACCCAGTTTCTGGATCTGGCATAATCCACTTCTGTAACTTGGGGCAAACTATTTAAATGTAGTTGGGATCAGATACAGGGAAGTATGGTGGGTTATTTCCAGAAGGGAAATAATCAATAATAATTTGGTTTGCCCATCCATATGTTGGACACAATGACCTTTCAGCTTTTTTTGTTCTTAACCGTTCTGTTGTCCCGAGCTGCCTGTCTCCTCTGAGCTGAAACTGTGTGTGCTCAGGGCTCGGCAGGCTGGCACTGCACACAGACTTGGCACAGAGGCTCTTGGATACACTGCTGCACTGCTGGTTGGAATTAATTGGCAGATAATTTATGATGCTGTTTCTGAGAAGCCTTCCTTTTCCAACACACGTATTTTAAAAAGCCCAAACACCTTCCCATCCCCACCTTCCAAACACGACCTGAGCAAGCCAGTTCTGGGCTGGCCACTGAGGGCACGAGGTGCAGGAGCTGCCTCTCCCTGCACTGTGCTGTTCCTGCAGTAAAAGCAGGTGAAGCTGCCTGCAAACAGAGCTGCTGGTTCCCCTGTGCCACAAAGATCTTACTCTTTGGTCTGTGTCCATTTCCCATCGTCTTTGGAGCAGACATTTATTATTCAGCTCGCTAGCAGGATCTTTGGGGAAGAAACTGTTATGCAAAGTAAATCTCCAAGTTGTATCTAAAATTGTTTCCATCACGATTCCAGCCAGAGCTCTTGTGCACATGTCATGTCAGGGAAACAGCATGATCAGAGGAGCAGCCTCAGCTCTGCTCAGCTGGCTGTGTGCTTAGTTTCTGTGATTCATAGAGGATTCACACATGTTCCACTTTATTATTATTATTTATTGTAACTTTGGTCTCTCGGAGAAACTTCAGGGGAAAATTTATTCTCTGTTGAAGTCACTGTCTTAACAGAAAGAGACTGAGAGTGGAAAAGCCACTGCATTCCTTCTGGAGAAATTGTTCTTCTTTTTCTCTTTCCCTCCATTCCTCACCCAGATAAAGAGCCTGGTGCTTTTTATAGCAGGGCCTGATCCCTCTGAGCCCTGGAGGGAATTTCTCCCTCTGGAACCCCCTGGGAAATCTCCTCCCTTCACCCTGTGAACCCCTGGATGCCTGACCCTGCTCCGAGCCCTCCGTCCCTGACACGGAGCAGTTCTGCAGTGCCCAGGTGAGCAGGATAAAATGGTTTGTTTGCTGTAAAGCTTTTCTCAAAGTCCCGAGACACCACTGAGCTGGGGTGGAGCCTTTCTCCAGCCCAGGAGTTTGCAGTACTGGTTGTTTCACTCCTTGTCACTCGAGGCAGGAGCAGTGCCCAGTTTCTCTGCTGAGTGTGCAAGGGCTCAGCTCCGGGGAGATGCTGGAAATGTTCTCCAGCAAACTGCAAATTCCTCCTCACAGAGAAGCAGACTGTGCTCTGGGCAGGGGATGCAGCTGGAAGCCACGGCAGTGATTAAGGAGTGGGAGGGCCCCTCGCACACGGCAGCTGCTGTTCTTTCAGCATTCCCTCACACCAGCTGCTCCTTTGAGCACAGGAGGTCAATTTGCAAACATTGGGGTGATCTGTACCTGAGCCAGTCGAACCCAAAATACTGGAAAACGGCATAACCTGGGAAAAACCCAAAGTGTAGCTTTGCAGAGGACCCCACCTTTGTGCTGTAAAGGGTCCTGGTGCTGCAAGGCCCTTGAGCTGGCAGCCCCTTCCAGTAATGATGTCTGGGGGAGCCTGAAGTCTCCGAGGGTGTAAATGAGGAATTCTGCTGGCTCTGTAATCGAGACAATGGTCCAAACCTCCCTGGAATCCAGGGAAAGCCTAGCTGGCTGAAGTGGGTTTGTGATCAAGCCAAGAGCTCTGCAATGAGGGTCACAGCCAGGTTCAGCAGGACACACAGACAGGGGATTATGTTACAGCCCAGTCCCAGTCCCTGCTGCACCCACCCTGGAGCTCCCCGTGGCCCCAGTGCAGCACAGAGACTGCAGGTTATGGCAGAAGGCACAGAGAGCTGCCTCTGTCAGCAAATTGTCAATAGCTGCTTTTCTGGGGGAGAGACGTGAAAGGTGAGACGTCCCTGGAACGTCCTGACTCACCTGAGACATCAGGGGTGGCCTCTGGATTCTGTTGCTCTTCCTTCTCTGCTGAGGTTGAGCATGGCAAGAACCAGGGGATTTTGCCAAGGCAAACCACGGGGAGAGAAGTAGGAGCAAAACTCCAGGAAAAGTTGGGTTGGATCAATATTTTGCTGGTGGGAAATAAGCAGGAATGAAGCATTAGTGTGTAAAAAAGAAATAAGAGCCCTGGCTGTGCTACTGGGGGAAGTGCTTAGAGATTCCCTGAGCTGCTGTTTGCCCTCCACTGTGTGCCCGGGGTGCATCTTACTTAAAATACACCCAAAGTGTACTGGGCAACACCAGAGGGGAGTACAGCCTGGTCTGGAGAGGCATCAGGGAAAATTCTGCAGGTGAATAATGCTCCCAATAGGATTTTGGTACTTTTGAGAGTTTTATTTTCTTTCATTCCTTGCAGTTCTCTGTGCAGGACTCTGGGGCAGGTGAGAGCTCCTCGTGTGCATGGCTGAGCCCAAGAGGAAGAAAGGGCTGAGCTTTCTCTCCTCTCTTCCAGCCTCTGTCCCCCTCCTCGGGCTCTCTGGGGAGGGCTGTTGGGCCCCTTTCTCCAGTTTTGGAAATGATTTTGAATTAGTTACCACAAGAGTTTGCGAAGGAGCCTCTCCTCTGTGTGAGGAGTGACCTGGCATTTTTTACTGAACCACCTTTTGTGTCGCTCTGAATGAGCACTGGGGGACATGAGCACAGGGTGGATGTGCACAGCACATGCCATTTTTGGTTATGAGGGTACTAAAAAGGTTCTTAAGCTGTAAGTCATGCTTGGAAGGAACATCTTGACTTATTTGGATTGTGTATCACTCTGTGACAGGTTCGCCATCATCACTGTATTAAAAAATGCATTTATTTTCTAGGCAGTCAGCCATTCATTATTTATGAAGAGGTCTTAATTGGAAGTGTTGTCCCATTGGAAATATTCCCATGACCACTAGCAAGAATGTTTCCAAAAATAACACGTTTAGCAAAAGAAGGAAATCTTCGAACTCTGTAGCATAAAACACCCTGAATGCCGAGAGACACAGTGTTCCTAAAAATGGACTGTCCTGCTTTTAGTAACTGCTGATCCAGGGGGGATTGTGCCTGGAACCCACTGGGAGTTTCCCTCTGGGGCTCTCCGAGCCCTGCAGAGCTCCTGGCGTGCAGACCTTGCTGAGGGCTCTGGGTTTGGGGTTTTCTGATGAGTGCAGAGTGGTCCCAGTAAATTAAATTGTGCACTCAGCCATTTCTGTTCTCACAGCACTGCGGCTCTGCTGGATCTAAAGGCAGCTCCGCTACCTGCGCCAGGTCTTGTCCTGAAAGAGGAAGCACGGCAGGACAGGACACCCACGGATTTGCAGTGGCTGTGTCCCGGGAGCTTGTGTCACACCCAGGTACAGCAGGTGTCACACCAGGTGTCACACCCAGGTACAGCAGGTGTCACACCCAGGTACACCGGGTGTCACACCCAGGTACAGCAGGTGTCACACTCAGGTACACCGGGTGTCACACCCAGGTACAGCAGGTGTCACACCGGGTGTCACACTCAGGTACACCAGGTGTCACACCAGGTGTCACACACAGGTGCACCAGGTGTCACACACAGGTGCACCGGGTGTCACACACAGGTACAGCAGGTGTCACACCAGGTGTCACACCCAGGTACAGCAGGTGTCACACCCAGGTACACCGGGTGTCACACCCAGGTACAGCAGGTGTCACACCCAGGTACACCAGGTGTCACACTCAGGTACAGCAGGTGTCACACCAGGTGACACACAGGGGTGCACCAGGTGTCACACACAGGTGCACTGGGTGTCACACACAGGTACAGCAGGTGTCACAGGTACACCAGGTGTCACAGGTACAGCAGGTGTCACAGGTACAGCAGGTGTCACACTCAGGTACACCGGGTGTCACACCGGGTGTCACACACAGGTACACCAGGTGTCACAGGTACAGCAGGTGTCACAGGTGCACCAGGTGTCACAGGTACACCAGGTGTCACAGGTACACCAGGTGACTGCTGCACACCGCATCCTGACGAGATGATTAAAAGCTGCCATGAAGAGACGTTTCCCTGCAGTGCAGGGAAGAGGAAGGAGAGCAGCCCAGCAGCGCTGCCTTTGAAGGGAGAAAACAGTTTCTCATTCTTTGCCATTAAGCCTGGTGCTGTTCCTGAATTGAGCTGTTAAAACTCCTCCTAAAGCTGGCGTTAAATCATGCCTTCAAAACTCCCCTTAAAACACGGCCCTTTGTTTGGAAAGGAATTCTGCAGATGGACAAGGACAAACCAACTGAACATCTTGCAGAAGCTTGGGTTTTTCTGAAGCATCAAATGCAGAACTGATCAAATCAGAACTGACCAAATGCAGACCTGATCAAACTGTGCCTGGAGTTGACCAAGGGGGTTCCAACACCCCCAGGAGCTGGGATTTCCCTGCAGGAGTGCAGCCCAGCTCCCATCAGTGTGTTTGTGTCACACACCACGGTCCCGTTCCGCTGCCTCCCGTGCACACCCACAGAGCCGGAGGGGTTTGGTGCCTGTGCCTTGGATTCTCTGTTCCTTGGGTGCTCCTGGGGCTCCTGCTGCTCTGCTGCCAGGGCTGAACCCAGGGCTGGGGCCCTGCCAGAGCCTCCCTGCCCGGGCTGGGCTGCAGAGCATTCCCAGAGCTTCCCTGGAGCATCCAGGAGCCTCCCCGGAGCCTCCCTGGAGCATTCCCGGAGCATCCCTGGAGCATTCCCCGAGCATCCCGAGCATCCCTGGAGCCTCCCCAGAACATCCCTGGAGCATTCCCAGAGCATCCCCAGAACATCCCTGGAGCATTCCCAGAGCATCCCTGGAGCATCCCCAGAGCATTCCCAGAACATCCCCGGAGCCTCCCCGGAGCCTCCCGTCCCCTCCTGCCTCGCTGCTCGGGGGGGCCTCGCTGTTATTCCTGCTCCATGAGGGGTTTGGCCCCATCAGCCACCTCCTGTCCCCAGGGTTCCCTGTTCCCAGAAGCCAGCCTTGTCCCTGGAGGTGAAGGGCAGGGGACTGCAGCTTATATAAATGCCCTATTCCCAAATATTCCATAAACAGTTCATTATTGCTCTTATTATCATGCAGAGTAAGTGAAATTTTAATGTTTCACTGCTCCAGGCTGTCAAAGTCCTTGTGCTCTTCAAAGAGAAGGGCTGAGATTTTGTTCAGTCTGTGAAGGAAAATTAGGGCATCTTTGTGCTTTTTGAAAGTATGTTTAGAAAAGGTCGTGCTTTGTGTTTCTTCACTTGGAAGTGTATCTTGGGATAACTACCACGTGCCTGCTGTGTGAAAAATCTCCTCCAAGGTCTCTAAAGCCTTCTCCATAATAAATATGAGTCAACATGGATTGACTCTTCTTGATTATGACTTTCACTCTTGCAGGTAACAGATGTTTGCTGGCTCAGATTTCATTTCTGGCTCGAAGGAAGTGTGTACCACTGAAACCAGCACAGGCCACTGAGACTTGCCGTGGCTGCTGGGGTGTTAAATTTGATTTCAGCCCCACTCTTGTTGCTGAAGCTGGTTATGTGCAGGTAGCAAAGCTCTGCTCTGCGGGTCCAGTTCCACCTGAGCTCGGTGGAACCTGGTTATCCGAAGTGTGGGCAGGTGTAGGCTGGGCAGGGGCTCACCCCTGGGGCCGTGGCTCGGGCAGTGCCCAGCCCCTGCCCGCTGGGGCTGAGCTGCCCCAGCCTCTTGTTCCTCACTTGAATTCTCTCTGACAACAGCGGGGCTGGGAATCACAAGCAGCTGAACTGCTGAGTGCCTTGAATGGTTCCTGTCTGATGCAAACGTTTCTCTCCTGAAAAAAATAAAAAAATGCTTTCAGGAGGAAACGTCCAGGCACTGTTTTGGAAACTAAGAATCGTGGAAATACTGCCTAATAGGAAAAGTATTTTTAAGCGGATTCTCCCGTGTGCATCCCTGTAAGGGATTCTGGTTTATGCCTGTCTTCTGGTCCCTGTCACTGCTCCTGTCACTGCCCCCACAACGTTTCCTGCTGCACAGCTCTCTGCTGGGCCTGCAGAGCTGTGTGGCAAGGGGGAACATTGCTGTCAAAACACTACAGGTGAATGGGGGCAGAGGAAGATTCATTTGCCTCTTTCATGATGGTTCTGTTGGATTAGAGAACGTGTCCTTTTATAAACAGCTTTGTTGCATCAGTCAGACCAGTGGTGTTCCTCTGGGAATACTTTCACATGGGTTAAGAAAAACAGTAGATTAAGAAAGGGTGCATAGAAGGCACATCTGCTTCTTGTTTCAGAAAAGCAACACGTTTTTATTATAATAATGCAGAGTAGCAGAAAAAGGCACAGAAAAGAAGAAACTTAACAAAAGACACCGTCGTCTATTTCATTAAGCAGTTTTGGAAAGTTATCATGGATTCATATCAGCATGGTCAGAAAATCTATTGCATTGTGCTGCTTGTAAGGCGGGTAGGGAAAAGCTGAAATGATATTTGATTCATCTGTCCAAAAATTCCTGCAATCTTCTCGCAGTGGATGTGAGCAGAATTTTGCAAGGCTGGTGGATGGTTTGCAGCTTTATTAGTGGGGGACTTTTCCTGCACTGAAAATGGAGTTTTTGGGGAGGCTGGGAGTGCAGGGGCAGCATAAAGCAGCCCTGGAGCAGGGGAGGGAGCGTCAGCTCCAGCTCCTTCAGTGGGCAGCCGTGGCAGGAAACGTCTCACAAAGTCACCCCTGGGTGAGCCAGGACAAACCGAGGTACCTGGGGGCTTCCAGCTTTGCTTCATCCCTGCTCCAAGGTGACCCATTCCAGCCTGGCCCACTTAACTCAGATGTCCCAAAAGAGATCAGAGCACCAAAGACAGAAATGGGATCTGGGTTATGGGAGAGGGGCCCAGGGGAGTCTGTGATTGCAGCCCCTCGGTGACTTCCAGGGGATCTGCCACTGAAAATAAGGGATTTTCTTCTTTTATTGAGTTGCCAGTCTGGAACACTCTCTCTGAGCCCTGACAATCACACTGGGTTTCTTCTGTGCAGCGAGGTGCTCTGGAGCTCTGAGCTGAGTGGCCACAGGAAAAGCAGGAGAGCAGCTCTGCAGGGCTGCTCCTGACAGGAAATCAGAAAAAGGTTTTTTAGCAGCGAGTCACTGCCTCAGCACGGGCACCTTGGGTGGAATAAGGTGCATTTTTAATTACTTGGTTGAAATGAGACGTCTTTGGAGGCAGACTGGGTGCATTAATTTTGGAGAGGCAATGTCTGGGGGGCTGAGCCCTGGGGCACTGAAGGCAGCGTGGAGGGTCCCCGTCCCTGGGTCTGGCTCTGCCTGGGCTCAGTTAACAGCACAGGAGGGAAACTGCTGCTCTCCTGCTCTCCCTTTTGGACTGCCTTGCTAAAACTTGGAGGCACCAGTGTCACTGGCTTAGCCTTGCCCTCAGTCCATCCTTCCACACAGGTTTAGTTTGCTCTGTACTTACAGTTTTTCTGTTCCATATGGATATAACTGTTTAACTGTAAGGACATATTGAAACTCCCTGGCTGCTATATTGCTAATTAAGTAAATGAGACTGTTTCTCGAGAGACAACATTTTCACCTCTTCATTCTTTGGAGCAGAGCTGTGCTTTAAGGAGCATGACAAATGTTTTCACTTAAGCATTAAGGCAGATTTTCATACAGATCATCAGTTCAGTTCTGTGTCTGGTGGTGCTTACATAAGGAAGGGCTGCCATGCGGAGCTCTGCTTCTCACTGACTGGCATTTAAATTTTTTAAACATCAAATATTTACTGATGTAACCCAGTTGCTTCCCAAATTGAATTTCAAAGGTCCTTATCCCACAGTTTCTATTTGCACACATCTTCCATTCAAGGCAGCTCTGTGCATCTCTAATGAAAATGAACCTGCCTCTCTCTGGAGCTATTTTTTAACCTTTCTGTGCTCTCCTTTATTACCATGATTTACAGCAATATTGTGAGTGTTATTAATCCATCCTGCAGCCAGTGGGTGTGTGGCATGGGTTTACACCCAAAGTGCTCCTGGCTCCCAAAGTGCCAGAGTTTTGTGTTGCAGCTCCTCGTCACTGCTCACAGACACCCACCGTGCCCAGGAGCAGGGAAAGGGGAATACCTCGTTGGATATTTGATACCTGTGGAGCTGAGGGGGGCACGGAGGCACAGCCCCAGGGGAGGTGTGGGGCTCTGTGCTCAGGGACCCCCGGGCTGAGCCCCCAGCACCACCCCACAGCCCTGCTGAGCACCACAGGGATCTCAGGACTGCTCTGCTGGGGTGGGAACCCTCTCGCTGGAAAATGGCAGAAAAGCCACCTGGAGCTGTGCATGTGTGCTTAGGGAGTTCACACCTTTAACTCCAGGGCTGCAGGCAGTTGTGTTGCCAGAAGTGCAGCTTTCCTTGGGCAGTTTGGACAGAACTGACTTCAGTGCTGTTGAGCACCCCACACCAGAGAGAAGAGCTCTTGCTCTCTCTGGCACCCCGAGGGCACCCAGCAGCCTCTCCAGGTGCCACGAAGCTCACCTGTGCTGAAAGGGCCCAAAGAAACAACCTGGAGCAAGACAAGCCCCAGGGGACAGCTCCTGCAGCTCACCTGGGAGTGTGTGACAGAGGCACGGCCCTCACTCACATCTGCAAGGGCTCAGCTGCTGCCCCTTGTTCAGTGCTGTAAAAATGATGGGATCCTGTTAAGAGAATGGCATTTTTATTCATATGGATGTGGGCTTGGTGGCAGAAAAACAGCAAGATCTTCTGGTGCTCTGCGTATTTGAAAGCAGTAAATTATTTTGCTCTGTGCCATAATTAAAAAAGAAAGCGCCAGGACAATTTCCTCATCCATTCCCTCCTCCTTTTTTCTCTCTCTTATAGAAATGATATCTGGTAGAGCAGCCAAGATATTTTTCAGTCTGTTGCTCATGGGTCTTTTCATTACTTTTTTGTTCTCACACTGCTTGCCCAGTACAGCAGCTGTTAAATAGAGAGCTGAGAACTGGGGAAGGATATTGGTGTAACATTTGATTAACACTATTTTTGCAGGAAATTGATACGTCTGCTATTTTTAGCCTCAGGCAAAGGAATAATCAAACCCAGTCCTTGTGGCAACCTTCTCTGATTTCAGATGACTTTACAACCTCTGATATTTCACTCATTTTTAACTTTATATTGCATTTTTTTAACTGTATGATTGTCCCATTAGGAACCACATTCCGCAAACTTTCCTCTTGGCCTGGGAGCCCACAGTGTTGTGTTCATTGCTTCAGAAAGTGTGTGCTGGCACAGCTCTGTTCACAACAGTGAAACAACTGAAAGCCTGGCTTTTATCCACAACACACTCTAATTCCCTATTCATAACCTAAATTCCTTTTGGTGCAATTTGCAATTTTTTTTCCATTACATATGCTAGTTACATCTTAGGGTGAATCAGTCAAATGGACTCTAAATTAAAATAGTTGGCTGATCTGAGCCCAAAATCTGTTGCAGTGCAGTTTTCTCACAGCTTGGAAGAGAACAGCCAATATAGCCACCACAGAAATTGGTGATTTTTCTTTCTATCTTTTTCCAGGTAACTGAGTAGATGAATGTACCCTAAAGTTTTAATCTTCTAGGTAATTAGGAGAAATAGATGGAAAAGAAAGCCAATAAACCATGTGTCCCTGAATAGGTCACGCTAACAGTCAGGATGTCACTGTGAGGACAGGAAATCCTTTAATTAGATGCATCATTTTAGTGTCTAATTTAATCCATAAAGCAGAATCAAAATTTGTTTTGAATCATCCACACATAAGAATATGTGAGGCAGTGAATGGCTAAAAGGTGCAAACAAGAGGCTTGTCCAGTGCCTTTTCCTGCCATCTTCAAAATAACCCATGGTATCCTTGGAGGTGGAGAAAGCAAGGCTTATGCATCTCTGAATTAGACAAAATTCTGTATTTTGCGAACAGAGACATGACTCCAAACTGAACATAATGGGGTAAATGGTTAATTGCTCTGGATGAGGGGAAGCCAAGCAGTCTGGGCTTGGAGCTGCGGTGTGGGTAGGTCAGTGGCAGACCTGACCAAAGGTTCATTCCTTCACACTGCAGAAATAAGGTGCACACCCTCTGCTCCTGCTGGCCACCTCTCTGTGGCAAAATATTTGCTTTTTAAATCCAGGGGAGGAGAGGAGAGACAAGCTAATCTCATAAAGGTTCACCCCACCCTCTGCTTGGCTGCTCTTCCTTGGCAAGCCTTCCCAGCAGCAGCTGGCTGCCTGTTTTTCTTCTGCAATTGTGCTCATGACATTTCCTGCAAGGAGGTTTTCCTGAAGGTTTCCAGCAGCCCTTTCAGCCCACACCCCCTGTCCTGGCCTCCTCTTCCACTCAGCACAGCTTGTGCCTGGTTCCCAGCACGGGCTGTGCTCCCACCCCTCATCCCTGAGCATCCTCTGTGAGCTGCTGGGGCCCGTGCTGCCAGCACGGACAGACAGACAGACACGCAGGGGATGGCTGAGGCTGGGACACACCCTCACTCCAGAGCTCCAGCAGGCTTTGCCCTGTGCCTGGTGCCGAGGGCTGCTTTCCCCTTGCAGTGTAATCCTCTTATGGGGAGTGTAGCCCTGTCCATGCAGGAGGAATGATGTGAAACGTGGATTAGGGAGAGCACACGCACAGAGCCTGGACTGCTCAGTGTGCTGCTACCTCCCCTCTCCTGGAAGCTTCATAAACTGTCATTTCACAGGCTTTTAATAAACACTCAAGTGACAATCTTTTAGTGTAAAAGCCTACTTGTATTTTGAGCTTTCTGTTATCAATGTCATTAAATCAATATCCTCAGTTCTACAGGATCCAAGTCACATACAAGCTGTCACACAGAGTTTAACTTAAGAAGTGCAATATTGAGGTACAGTCAGTTCCTTTTTCATAGCTTAGAGAGTACTTTGAAGTAGAGCTGTTGAAGATCAGAGGGAGTTTATTCCTCTGTAGCCAGTTTCTTATGTGTTGGGGCCTTTCTGTCCTAATGACAGTCCTGCTGCAGAACTTCAGTGGAGTCTCAGAAGATGAGGATTTTGTGCAGTTATCATAAGTGGCACTGGAAAGCCTTGTGGAGATTCTATCAGGGGTGATAAAACATGGGACAGATTCTTTAAGAGAAACAAGGAGGCAAATTAGGATAGACCCTTCTTCTCCGTTCTTTAATCTATTTATCTATTTTTCATTATTATTATGACTGACTTACTCTTTCTCCCCGTGAGTTTATTCACAATTCTGGACAGGTCATGGCCTCACTCAGTGTGGTTCACTGTCAAATGAGTGACATCTGTGTTTAGAGTTAGGATGGAGAGAAACAATGGTTTGTGCCTTGCCAGAGAAATTTAATTGAGGGCAAAACATACATTTGAGATTTATTTGTGTAAAAGATACACGACTGCAGTACCATGTCTTCTTCCAGCCTGACCCTGAGGTGCCCTTTCCATTCATGTATTAGAATCCAGATTTACTAGAGAAACCTTACAGATCAGAAATGGCAGCTCTGATCTTTGCTGTCATTACAGCAGATCCTTCTCTCTCCTTTCTATTTTTTTTTTGCCACTGTCTGTCAGACAAGTGAAATAATTTGTAATACAAGGCACCTGCAGATTCTTTCAATTGCTTACTTCAGGAAAGCTGTGGAGATGATGGATGTAACATCATCCAGCAGAGCTGGCACAGCCTGGCTGCTGGCCCTGCTGCTGCTGGAGCAGGAGCAGCTGCCAGACAAGCTCCAGGTGACAGGAGCTGGCCTGGGCAGGCTGGGGTGGCACCTGTGAGATGTTACCTGAGCGTGAGGGACATGAACCTGTCCTGTTGTCCCTTCCCAGGGTGCACCCTGTGGGTGTGAGGTGTCAGTGCTTGTTCCCTCTTGGAAAAGGGCTCCAGGGTGTCCCCAGAGCCAGAGGGGAAGGGACAGGGACAGTCCCTGCTCTGCACCTGACCCCAGCATTGGCTGGGGCAGGGACAGGGACAGTCCCTGCTCTGCACCTGACCCCAGCATCACCTGCTCCCGTGGCAAAGCCTGGGGGAAACAGGGTGAGGTGAGGAACTGGAAATCTGGGCCAGGGATACGCTGAGGAAGATAAGAAAATTCCATTTCTGTTAAGCAGAGCTGTGGGTTGGGCAGCAAATGTCCTTTTCTGCTGCCTGAGGTGTGTGGCAATGCAGGAGGAGCCGTGGGAGCCCTGGCTGGGCTTGGTTATCATCTCCAGGGCTCAGTTATCATCTCCAGGGCTTGGTTATCATCTCCAGGGCTTGGTTATCATCTCCAGGGCTTGGTTGTCATCTCCAGGGCTTGGTTATCATCTCCAGGGCTTGGTTATCATCTCCAGGGCTTGGTTATCATCTCCAGGGCTCGGTTATCATCTCCAGGGCTTGGTTGTCATCTCCAGGGCTTGGTTATCATCTCCAGGGCTCAGTTATCATCTCCAGGCTTGGTTATCTCCAGGCAGGAGGGAGCTGTGCTGCCTTGTGCCTGACACTCCTGCTCAGGCTTGTGAGACAGAGAAGGAAAATTGCATCAGGAACTTCTTGTACTTGGTTGAGTTTCAGCGGGATGAGGTGGTGGGGATTTTTATTTCATTCCCTAAAACAAGGAAAGCAAAACTTGATTATCTTTCATCTTGACAGCAGAACTGTGTTGCAATAATCTGAGAGCTCTTAATTCACCAGTGGTTTTTTTTATGTTGAAGATTCTTGTAATTAAAAAATTGCCATAAGGCAGGGTCCATGTAACGTAGACTTTAGGGATTTATGTATTAGAAAGGGTTGAACAAACACTGGAAATTCTCTAGTTTGCATGTTTTGTCTGTTACTTCACTCCAATATAATTTGAATAATTTTGCCATCAAGCTCATAACGGAGTGGGGAATGGGATCTCAAAGCTTCTTGAGTAGAGGAGATTGAGTTAGTTGCTAAACCTGTTTATGGAAGATAGAAATTATGTCATTATAATGCTGAGGTGTGCTAAAATAAAATCTTGAATTATGGCATTGCTCTCTCAGTTTGAATGTGTGTTTTAAAATAATTGCTGTTGTGGAAAGGAAATGTCTGGGAGTTGGTCACTGTAATGCACATTTCAGAGTTATTCATCGTAAAACGTGACATTTTTATTGCACAGTGAGAACAAACGATGAACCAAATCCAAAGAAGCCAAATATATGCTGAAGAATGATGTCCCAGTCCTGCAAATATTAACACATGTATTTGTGCTTATGTACAATAAGGATCCTGGTTTGCTGTCTGCTTAAACAGGACACAGATTTCTGACTCAGAGCGGTGTGTGAAATTGGGCTGAATACCAGTCTGTGCATGTTGGGAGCTTGGGTCAAAGATACGAGGAATGAACAATCTTGCTGCCAGTTCTGGTGTGTTAATCTGTCATAAGTCTCTTGAAATTATTGTAGCAATGAGAATGTGAAGCAGCTGAATGGTGGAATTTAGTCCTTTTTAAACATTCCTTCAGGGTTTGTATCTTTTTCTTGCAGACGCCCAGACAATACAGCCAAGCACTGAACAAAAGTAACAGAGTTCATCTTTACTGTGCATTTCTGGATTACAGGTACGTCCATAATTCCCAGTTCTTTACCTTGGTATTACTAAATTACACTTTCCTTGTGATGCTGTGCATGATCTATGTTCTTCTTGCTTCCTTTCACCCATGGAAATAGTTAAAAAATGGAACCACTGGCTTATAAAAACACAACCTGATTGTTTCTTCTTACCATAAACAGGACCCTGGCTATTCACAGAGCCTTGGTAGGTAACTGGGAGCTGAAACCATTCTGTAACCACAGCTGCAGGCAGGTACCAGTGGTGCTCACCTGTGTCCTGAGTGTCCACCTGGGCAGCGCGTGGATGTTTCAGGGTGGCAAAGCTCCAGCACAGCCTTTGTGTCCACGGGGTCCGTGCCTGTGTCACAGCCTCGTGTGACATCAGAGTTTCAGAGCTGGGCATTTTGGCCAGTGCATGGAAGGGATAAACATAATATCCTTGAATGCAAATTAAAATTGAATGGAAATAAATATCACCTCAAATTTCATTCAGAAAATAGGAGCTATGGAAAAGCAGTAGTTTGGTTTTTTTTTTCAGTGAATACATTTTTTTTAAATTTGAAATATGCTGCTCTTAGTGAATTAATTGAGAAAGAATACAAATAGTGAATTTTTAATTTCATGGGGATTTACAGGTTTTGAGCCATAACAGTGTAAGCCTAATTGACGTAGCGCTGGGGCTGCTGTGATCCCTCCTGTGCACCCTGCACTTGGGAAGGTCACAGTAATTGTTCCACTGAAGTTTTGTTTCTGGTGTTGAACTGCCCCAGCTGCCGGCAGTAACTCGTTGTTATGGTTACTCACAAATTGCCATAAATTCGCAGCAGATTTTAATGAAGCAAATGAATGTGGCTGGGGCACTGTTCCTGTGCTGTTCTCCACTGGGGCTGGGGCCCTGGGGGCTTTGTCAGGACACAAATTTAAATACAAAATCTGTCCTTCAGATGAGCTTCAGGGGCGTCAGGATGTTTCGCTCCCTGGTGCAGGGTAGTTAATTTGGTTTCTGACCTACAGCAGCCTCTCTCTGAGAGCTCCAGGAGGTGCTGAAGGGCAGAAGTGTGAGGAAATATTTGCCTTCAAAGCAAGCAGAGAGGAGCACAGACCACTCAGTCAATCTGCAGGACTCAGGAAAAGACCAGAAGAAATAACCAGCTCCTCTCAGCCAGGGGGGTGATGCCCACCAGGAGCCTGAGGGCTCTGTGTCCCCTCCCCACTCCGAGGCTGGGACAGCACAGGAACTCTGGCTTGTCCTGGCTCCAAAGAGAAGCAAACTCGTCAGGATCCCTGCTCAAAGAGCTGCACCAGAAAAGCAGAGTGCGTGAGGATCCTGCCCAGCCCCGAGCCCAGAGCCCCCCGGGGCAGGGGCTGCTCCCTGGGGAGGTGACAGGGATGGGCCACTGCAGGGCTCAGGCAGCCTCAGCTCCTCGGGAGGGTGGCCGTGGGTCAGGGCCAGGCAGCACAGAGGACACGCTGATTTATTCGGGGTGTTTGCAGGGTTATTGACTTGTCTGACACTGCAGTTCTCAGAATACACAAATCTGGCTCTGGGTGAAATGCCATAAATGAGATGCAAAATGTAAGGCAAAATGGTGCAGTTGTCATTCACAGACTATAAAACTGGGAAGAAATCTCCAGGGACATTCGTGGAGGGGACTGATCTGTGCCTTGTGCTGGTGAATATTTTCCTTGGCTCTCTCCATGATGGAATTGAGAAGACACTAGCAGTGTCTGTGGGGTCTCCAGCCTGAGATCCTTCCAGACCCTTTTATCTCCTGTACAGTACAGTGCATCTCAAATTAACCTACTGCAGCTGCATGTTACAGAGGTTATATTCTGGTTTTTTGTGCTTTGCAGCAATGGAACTGGTGTCTGGTCTGATGAGGGCTGCGTGCGTGAGAGTGGGGACCTCAACCACTCCGTGTGCCTCTGCAACCACCTCACCAACTTTGCCATTCTGATGCAAGTGGTGCCTCTGGAGGTGAGGTTCAGCAAAGCAGTGAGTCTGTCTGTTAAAAACATAAATGCACCCGTAGCACCCTCACATCACATAAGCGACTGAAACTGGGCTCGTTTTTACCCAGCTTGTGTTTATTTCTTGTTTCTGCTGTGTTACGCAGGGAGTTTAATTCACAGCCCAGCCCTTTGTGCCAGTCTGACCACTTGAAGGTGGGGGTTGGCTTCCTCAGGTCATCGGGGTTTTATCTAACCATTATTATCTTTATTACTTGTAAAGCACTTAATGGCCCCAACTGGTTCCAAGTACAATTTTTCTAAGAACTCTCCAGGCTGATAATAAAACACCGGTTTGCCTCAAGACCTCCCACCTTGTAAGACAGAAGTACCTTGGGAAAAATGTGTTGTTATTAACCCTGTTTTAAAGAGCAGCATTCAGGGAATCATCCAGGATTAAACAGGACAGCCATTAATTAAATGCCACTGAAAGATTGGTTGATTCTCCACTGGGGAATAGTTCTGAAAAGCCCAGCTTTCAACTAAACAGATTTAGGATTGTGATGATTAATGGGATGGTGCAATAAGTTTTTGTATTATGCAGCATTAGTAATTAGAGATCAAAGATGTTTCATATGGAAATCTTTGGAATCAAGTTTTCCTTGAGAGGTCTGAAATGCATAACTAGGAAAGGCTGGATGTGAATGGACCTTCCAGTTCCTCACAGTCCTTTAATAGTTCTATTTTCAATACTTTTTCTCTCCTTAAATTTTTGGTCTGATACCTTTACACCCACCAGACTTTGTGCAGAATGTTTTCCATAGCTCTGTTTTACCCTTTATGATAAAAGGAAAATCTCGTCCCAAGTCTTTGTCCAAGACACATCCTTTAAAGTGACAATTTAGGATTATCTTGTGGTTTGAATTTTTTTAACTAGTGAAAAGAATTGTTACCTTGATTGTGTGATGGGTGTCAAGGTGAGAGTCAGGCAAAGACAGAATTCCTGGCTCAGTTACAAATTCCAGAACATTTGCTAAGGAAAGCCTTTTGACCCAACCTGACAACTGGCCCAGGTGGAAGAGACCCAGGATGGAGGGGCTGCCTGTGGTGCTTCCCTGCAGCCCTGTGGTACAACAGAGCTCTGGAGATGGAGCTGGGTGGGAGCTGAGACATCCCTGGAGCCTGGGGAGGTGACAGCTGCTCCTCCTGGGGCTGGGGAGGTGACAGCAGTGTTCTGCTGGATGGAGCTGGGTGGGAGCTGAGACACCCCTCCTGCCTGGGGAGGTGACAGCAGAGCTCTGGAGATGGAGCTGGGTGGGAGCTGAGACACCCCTCCTGCCTGGGGAGGTGACAGCAGAGCTCTGGAGATGGAGCTGGGTGGGAGCTGAGACACCCCTCCTGCCTGGGGAGGTGACAGCAGAGCTCTGGAGATGGAGCTGGGTGGGAGCTGAGACACCCCTCCTGCCTGGGGAGGTGACAGCAGAGCTCTGGAGATGGAGCTGGGTGGGAGCTGAGACACCCCTCCTGCCTGGGGAGGTGACAGCAGAGCTCTGGAGATGGAGCTGGGTGGGAGCTGAGACACCCCTCCTGNTGGAGCTGAGGCTCCTCTCCATCCTGGGGAGGTGACAGCTGCTCCTCCATCCTGGGGAGGTGACAGCAGAGCTCTGGAGATGGAGCTGGGTGGGAGCTCAGACCCCCCTCCATCCTGGGGAGGTGACAGCAGAGCCCTGGAGATGGAGCTGGGTGGGAGCTCAGACCCCCCTCCAGCCCGGGGAGGTCTCTGGGGCTGGGGGCTCTGGTTCCTGGCAGAGGGGACAGGTGACAGTGGCAGCAGAGCATCATCCCCCGTGGGCTGTTCCTTCCTAGACAGCAGGAGCCCAGCCCAGCCCCGAGCGAGCTGCAGCTCACAAGTGCCTCCAAGAACATTCAGCTGCTCCCATCTCATTCTGGGCAGCTTTGCTCCCCCCAGCAGCCAGTGGGGCCCTCTGCTCCTGCCAGGAAACACGCCAGCCATCTGGCAGATTTTATTCTCACAGCCATCCAACAACCACAGAGCGTGCCAGGCTATTTGTACCATCTGCCACGTAAATGTCATCTCAGCAAAACGATGGTGCACACCTGGGGACCCAGGGTGCAAAAAATCCCTTGAAGGAGGAATTGTTTTCTCCCACAGAAAATGGACCTTGGAGCTTGGGTCCTCCTCCCCTGTCCCACCAGTGCGGGACACCAATGAAATATTTATGTCTCCTAAACCATTCCCTTAAATTGTTCTTTTTTCCTGTTTTTCCTCTTGCTGCCTTTTCCAGCTGAGAGAGTATAAAAATGACTCCCATAAAGCTCACATGTGGATGGACATTTCCAGCTAAGCAATAGTGTTGTACAATCTGTGGCAGAAATTGTTTGGGGCTCTGAACACATTTTCTGCATTTCTAAAGCTAGGAATGACTTTGGTTTTTATCCCATTTGTTTTTATCCCATTTGTAGCCTGTTCACAGTTCAGAGGAGACCCTCAATCAGTGCAGTTCAAGCAGCTCCCCAGTGGCCTTGAGAGCAGACAGGCGTTTATACAGGGAAATACTTAAAAATGCCTGGTCTTGATGATGGAACTGTAGGAACAACCCACAGCATTTTTAGGGCGCCCAGGATTTTGAAAGGGTTTGGGCGTTTATCTGTGAGCTTCTATTTACAAAAAGCAACTCATCCCAAATTCCTTTCCTTGGGGCAATGTATATGTTTTTATTTTATTTTATTTTTCACTGTTATTGCTGAGTTTTGATAATGTGTGGCTGGCTGAGAAAAAGGTGCATCAATCCGTGTTTATAAAGGCTGTTTTGAAAAAGTCCTAGTATTGCAAAACACTTTAAATATATGGGGGATAGGTGTGTAATTTATCAGTTTGGAGCATTGTTTCCTAAATCTAATATTGCAGTTATTGATCAAACACTGCACTTTGGGTGCAATAAAGCAGCAGCCTGAAACCATAAGCTTTTTTCTTAAAATTTTCAGTCAGCTCCATACTCTAATAGGACAGTGAAATGGAAATAATGTGGCACCCTCTGATTTCTGCTGTTTTGTAATTTTAATATAATTACTTTTCTCAGCATGCTTTTCATTGCTGGGAACATAAAAAGAATAATGCCTTCGTCCAGTAATTTTTCTTTTGTGCTGCACATTTAAGAATTGGATAGGCATTGTGATTTTTTCTGGTCCTTGTTTATTACCACTGACAGTTTGTGTAACTGAAAAGATCTCCACAGACAGTTCAGACAGCCCTCAGCCATCAGATGAGCAAAGATAAATCAGCCTGGGTGTTTATTCTAGCGTTGCTTTGTAAACTTTCTTTGCTCTTTCTCACTCCCTCCACTCCCCTCCATTTTATTGCAGTGATTATTGTCCCTGTGGAGGAGCACGTCTCCCTGATGCCTCCACAGGGTGATTGTGCATCATGTGTCCTTTGTCCTTCCCATGCCCCTGCTCATCCTTCCTGAAAATGGAGCACTGCTCCTGATTTTTAACTCAGAGCCATTGTTCTTTCCTTTGCTGTTCTATGCCAGTACAGCTCTCTAGATTTTGATGGGAGGAAATTGGAGAATTTCTGGCTGTCCCTAATCCCACAGAAAAGGCTGGACTGGTGCTGCAGGATACCAAACCCCTCAAATTCCTTAGAGAATTGTCTGGCAGTCACTGGATTTCACTCAGCAGAGGAGAGCAAAAAATGACATTTTATTTTGGAGAAGCACACATATTTGAGAGTGCTATAACTGTTGAAAGAGCTCCTCTGTTTGAGAAGCACGATAGAGCAGCCTATTTTAATCAGAATGCTCAACAAAAGAACACAGACTTCCTCTCCATGGTGCAAACACAGCACTGAACCACCTGGCAGCCAGTTCCTCTCTCTGACTAACGGATTTCCCCATGCAGTGTGAAAATGTCATGAGCAGGGCACCTTTATCCATCACTCCTCTCTTTAGAGGAGTCCCTGTGCCTGGGGCTGGGTCTGTGTCCTGCAGTGCCCTTCCTTCTCCTCCTGCCCCAGGGGCCAGGCAGGCTCAGGGCACCAGCACAGCCCCACCCAGCCCCACCTGCACCCAAATGGGCCTTTGGGAACCCAGCCCAGGCTGGAGCCAGGCACCCTGACTGTTACTGACCCTCACTGGGGCTCAGTCACCCTGAAAGGTGCCGGGGTCTGCATCTCTGTGTGTGTCAGAGCCTGCTGGGCTGGGACCCTCCTCTGGGGGGCTGTGCAGGGGCTCAGCTGCTGCTGGAGCACCAGGTGGAGAGCAGAGCACCAGCCCTTTGGAAGGGCAGAGCACCAGGTGGAGAGCAGAGCACCAGCCCTTTGCAAGGGCAGAGCACCAGCCCTTTGCAAGGGCAGAGCACCAGCCCTTTGCAAGGGCAGAGCACCAGGTGGAGAGCAGAGCACCAGCCCTTTGTAAGGGCAGAGCACCAGGTGGAGTGCAGAGCACCAGCCCTTTGGAAGGGCAGAGCACCAGCCCTTCGGAAGGGCAGAGCACCAGCCCTTTGCAAGGGCAGAGCAGCTCCTGGGGTCTCACGGGGGATGCTCTGTGAACATTTAACATTTCCTGAGACACTGCAAGCCTGGCAAGGCAGGCAGCAAACACAACCCGCTCTGTGTTGCACGAGCAGGTTCAAGAAGAACTTGAAAATTTTGTGGTCCCTGAACTTTATTGTGATCTGACACCGCTTCACCACTTGAGTCCTTCCTCCCTGCCACGCTTCCTCCAAGCTTTATTAAGAACCTGCTGTTTGAGATTTGTAATGAGCAGAATCCCCACTGGTGGATGACACAGCCCACAGAACTATTCTAGAAATGATGTGGGCATTTAAAAATACTAATTAATATCTTGGCAGAGATATTTGGAGAAGTCTGTATTTTTCATGTCACAGTGAAAAATTTTAAATAAGCGACACCAGCCTGGGCTGGCTGGAAGAAAATGTGTCTTTAATCTTGAAAAGCCCCCTCTGCAGCACTTTATTCAGATTGCTAGGAGCTGGGGAGTTAATAGAGAAGGGGAATTCAAAAACAATTCTGCTGGAAATGGCTGATAAAGATGATTGCATTGTGAAGCGTGACTCTCAGAGGCCTTTTTTTCTTTAAATTCACAGTATCCGGTGCACCGTGGCTTGAGAAAAGTAGTTTTGCATCAAATTAGACTTTTCTGTGGGTGGTGATTGAACAGTGCCACTGAGCGTGGCCCCACCAAAATCGATCCTGTGGTCTCAGAGAGTAGATTGAGCCTCCTGTACTCATCACAGATGTTAATTTAAAAAATGGAATGCTGTGTACCTAACAAAGTGCTTGGCAAGCTGAAGGAAAACAGACATTTGTACTGTTGTTATTATTATTTAATATATAAATAGTGGCCTCTCTGGACTGAAATTGAATTTCAGCAGCCTTTCTGGAGGCAATTAAAACCATTAGCTTCATCAGGCAGGGCCAGTGTTTTAATGTCTCTGAGACACTCCGGCTGCCAAAGTTAATTATTCATCCTTTTCTTAATTGGATTCAGATTACATTTTAAAGGTACAACTTCAGTAGATTTGGCTGAGCCTAATTGTCCCCCCTGCCCCTCCCTCCCCCAGGAATGTCTCAGGGGAGGAGGTTCAGGAGAATTTCAGGATTTCAGCCCCTGGCACCAGGGTCAGATCAATAAAGGAAGGACCACCCTTCCCTGCAAAGGACTCCATGGTGGGAATGTTCCTGGGAGATGGAAAACTGACCAAAAGGGACATGAAAATCTCACTCACTCTTATGTTTGGACTCGGGGCAGGATGCAATTGTCATGGCATTTCCAACGAGCAAAAACTGTGGTTTGATGAACTGAACCCACTCCCCGAGCACACACAAACACATCCTGCCCTAGGCTGTACCTGTGGGTGAGGTAAAATACAGATCTGAGGCGTGGTGTTGTCCTCGGCTTGCAGGACACATTTTTCAGGGCTGTAAAACCTTTCTGGTTCAACAGCTTGCCCTTTTCTGGAAGATGAATTGTTTTCCAGAAAGGAGATTTCAGAAGTAGTTCAGACAGTGAAATTACTGCTTCTGGTGCCTAAGCAGTGAAGCTGTAACTCGGTGCAGGGACAAACCCTTTCAGCATCAGCTGGCACAAGCCCTGGGTTAAGTGCTTGAGCTCAGCCCTTTGCCTGGTGCATGACCTCCAAAGGCAGAAAGAGAGGGATGTGTGGCAGTACGTGAACGAGAAAATTTCAGGCTAGAACTTCCCAAAATGTCCCTTCCTTTTGGAGAAAGC
Organism: Hylia prasina; assembly: GCA_013397195.1. NCBI lineage: Eukaryota > Metazoa > Chordata > Aves > Passeriformes > Sylviidae > Hylia > Hylia prasina. The sequence continues at coordinate 234,670 of VYXD01005341.1, forward strand.
CAAAAGTAGACTCTTTGCCAAGCAGAAGAGGTGCAGTCGATGGGCTGAGAGGTGAATAATTTGGACAAGGACAGGGACAGGAGGGGAAAAGTCCCATGGACAGAGGGAGCACTGAGCAGAGAGCCCGGGCAGGGGCTGTGTGTGGTCACTCATTAACTTCACATAAATAAGGAGGTTTTCTCTTCTAGACACAAACAATTTTTCTTGTAGAGCCTACTGAAAAGTCTTTCAGCCTGGATGACCTTTCCCAGCTACTCCAGGGATGAAAAGTACCATCTCATTATAATAAGATATTTTCATCCTCCGTGCAGTTATTTATAAACAGAGGAGTTAGATATCACTTTCTTACTTTATTTTGCTATGAACAGCATTAGAAAGGAAAAACACAGACTAGGAGTCTGGTATCTTTCCAGGATGGTTCCTCAGGCCTGTGGGTTTCCCAAAGAAAAGTGTTCAGCAACGCAGGAACTTGTTTTATGAGGAGGGCGAGGGCAGGACACGGGGCTGTGCTGCCCCAGAGGGGTGGAGGTGCTGAGACCCCCGGGGCTCTGTCCAGGCTTTGGCAGCACTCAGGGTGAGGGGTGGAACAGCCTAAGCCAAAGGGTGGGGGCTTTATATGGGGCAGGAATTTCTGATTGCACCTTGTCAAAGCTGGAACGACAAACATCTGTCTCTTGGTGTTGGTGACTGCTGACATCACAGCTGGATGAGCTCGTTTCCTGGCTTTTCAGAGTAAGAGAATGACCACATAAACCCAAGGAAGCAAAACATTTTAGAAGAAAAGAATAATTTAACGTAGATTGGGACAAGTGTGAGAATCAGGCTCATGAGGCTACTTCACAGATTGCTCAATGTTTTATTTGGTACTTTTTAATGCTATTTTCTTCAATAATAGCATTGCAGCTTGATTAGAATTTTTGTGCTGACTACAAGCAGCAAATTACTGTTTTATATTCCACATCATGCAGGAAGTCTGTAAACTTTCAAAAAGACAAGCTGAGGTAAGGTAAAATCAGCCCTTATCAGAGCTCTGGAATTTGTTAGAATCCTTTCTTAATTAATGGGGCCCAAAGCTTTGACAACCCAGGTACTTCTAACAAATTGTTCTCCCTTAAGATGAGAACACCCCCGTGCAGACGTGGTTGTGAGAGGTCTGTGGAGATCCCACGTTTTAAATCCAGGTTCTTGTCCCTCCCTCACCACAGCCCTGAAGTGAGGCTGCAGCCCCTGGGATCCTTCCCAGCCTCTCTCCGTGCTGTGTTCCTGTTCCCCTGCAATCCCCTCCTGCTCCTCCAGGCTCCCGCAGGCTCCCCTGGAACAATCCAGAACAGAGCCAGCCCCAGCTCTGCCCCCCACACGGGGCAGGAGGAGGAGGGGACCTGCAGTGGGGCTGCAGCTGTTCCCACCTGATGTGGGCACTGATTCAGGAGCATCATCCTCACATCGTGGTTGTGTTCACCAGAGCAAGAGCAATTTCCAGCTCACAGCTGCAGGGACCTGTGTCGGTTATTTCAGGTTTCAGCAAATCTTCTACATTTTGTTGTAGAAGAGATTTTTTTTTTCCCCTTTTTCATTTCAAAGTAATAGAGGCTCACCTGTGAGAACTTGATTCACATTTTCCCTTGCCCTGCAGGGGTTTCAGGAGAAAGACTGAAGTAAAACCCAGAGGGAGACTTTCTTAGAAACATGACATCAAAGGAATTAGAGAGAAAAAGATATCTGTGTGATCATCATCTTCTTTTGGATTACTGTGGGGAAAAAAACAAACAATTTGATTTAGGGGGGATGGAACACCTTTCCCACATGGAAAGAATTGGGTTTGTTCAGCCTGGAAAAGAGGAGGCTTCAGGCTGACCTAATTGTGACCTTCCAGTACCTGAGGGGAGCCCGTGAGATGGAGAGAAACTGTCCACAGGAGCTTGTAGTGGCAGGAGAAGGGGAATGGCTTGGAGGATTTAGAAGGTTTAGAGTAGACACTGGGCAGGAAAATTCCTCCTGGGAGGGTGGGCAGGCCTTGGATCCCTGGCAGTGCCCCAGGCCAGGCTGGAGGCTGGGGTTGGAGCCCCTGGAGCAGTGGGAGGTGTCCCTGCCATGGCTGGGTGGCACTGGGGGGGCTCTGGGGTCCCTCCCAACCCAAATTCTGTGATTCTGTGATTTTTGCCCATTTCCATGAGAGACCCCCACCCCTCTGAGATCTCTGCAAACACCACTGTAAATCTGAATATTCCCTGAGCAGGGAAAATCTCCAGGGGACATTTTCTGGCTGAAGGACTCTGGGAGTGAAAGGAGTGAAAGAAAGCCTTGAACTGCTGGGAAATACTGATTTCAGAGTGACTTTAAATCTGAAAAGCTTCCTCGGCCCCCCTCCTCCTGCTGCAGAACTGTGAGTCACCTGTAGCCAGGGAAAAGGGTGTCTGCTGGAGGAATCAGGAAATAAGGTCCAGGCATTTTGGCCATGAATAGACCTGATGAGGAAATCACTTCTAAACTGCCCCATTTACCACAGAGATTGTTCCTATTTCGGGAATATTCTGTGAAGGCTGCCTGCACGTGGCTTCTTTGGGGGAGGAGGGAGGGTAGGATCTCTTTTGTAGGAATTATCTGGAGCTTTTAAGCCGTTCCAGTACATGGAACTCTTTTGTTTCTGTAATTGATGCTGTCCAGTCAGGGAAAAGAAATGTGCCTTTGGCTGAGAGAAAAAAAAAAAATACTCAAGAGCTGCATCGTATTTCCTAGGAGCAGTGACACCATAGCAACAGCTGCTGCATCCCTGGGTGGCTCCCAGACTGCCGGGCAGCCCCTGCTCTGTCAGTCCCCACACCTGAGCTGCTGCAGGGCCACACTGCCCACCCACACCCAGCACAGGCCTTTTGTCTGCACCCCTGTTTCCCTGTAACCACAGGCACAGGGGTCCTCCCCTTTGAAAGGGATTTTAATGGGGAGTTTATTGGTAGAACAGCTTTGGTGTGATAATCTCCAGTGAAATACTTCATTTGGGTGGGAAATTTTATTGTGCTTTATTTAATCCCAAACATATGTGAAAGGACTAGTTTTTATTAGATAAAGTTGCTGTAAAAAGAGTTCTGGAAAAGATATAATTCCTTTTAGTATTTTTTTATAATCAGTAAATATTTTGAGTGCATTTTCAGCTTGGAATTTAATTAATAGTGAATTGAGATTGAAATAGAAACACAGTATTCCAAGCACCAAAATCAAAACTTTTTGAATGGCTATTTTTTTTTTTCCTTCAGTTTATGAAAATGTCAAGTCTCTCCAAAATCAAGTCAAAAAAATGTTTGAAAATTCTTCTGGGATGAGAAAGCTTTTTCCTGCCTAGCTCTGTTCTGCTTATTACATATTAATACTGCCTGGCTCCCTCTGTTGGGTGTGGCTTTTTTTATCATTCTTTTATGAGAACTTGCACGGAAAATTAAAACACGCTCTGATTAATTTAAGATGAATGGCCAAACCACACCGTCCCTCTTGCACTGGCTGTGTCCAGGTTTAACACAGATCCTGCTGGAGAGCACCTGCACTTACAGTCTAAATGTTCATAAAGACTGAATTACCTCCACAGAAGATGCCTGTGGATAAAAGAGAGGCTGAGAGGAGGGGTTTGCTCTCCTGCTGCTCACGCCGGGTCCTCGCTGGGGTTCTCCATTCTGTGTCTGCCAGCCCAGCTCCCCTGGGGCTCTGCAAACCCCTCCCTCAAACAGCACCGGGCTACAGCCGTGTGAGGGGCTCTGGCCGTGCCAGCTGTCCCTGCTGCGGGCACCGTGGGGCTGGGGTTGGGGTTGGGGTTGTTGGGGTTGGTGTGCACGGGGCTCTGGGGCTGCAGCACCAGCCAGAGCCCTGCCAGATCCCGGGGCCAGGAATGCAGCAGCTCGGGGGACACTTTGGGACAAGAGAGGGGACAAATGCCCTGGGCAGGGAGGGGCTGGCCCGGCTGTGTGAGCGAGCTGGGACCCGCTGCACACCTGCCTGGCCGGGGACATCAGCTCAGGGCACACGGAGCTCCTGCAGGGTCACACACAGCCAGTGACAGCGAGCACTGCTGCAGGGTCACACTGACACTGAGCTCCTGCAGGGTCACACAGCC
>VYXD01005341.1:247391-268669 GCA_013397195.1 Hylia prasina
GAAAGGAGGGAGTGAGGAAAGGGAAAGGAGGGAGTGAGGAAAGGGAAAGCAGGGAGTGAGGGAAGGGAAAGCAGAGTGAGGGAAGGGAAAGCAGGGAGTGAGGGAAGGGAAAGGAGGGAGTGAGGAAAGGCCAGTGGTCTCAGAGCACCTGAGGTGTGAGGAAGAGGAAGGGATTTGTTCCTCCTGTTTTGCTAAACCAGGCTGCCCAGAGGAAAATAGAAAGATTGCCGAGAGGAGCAGCTCAAGGAGAACCAGGCAGCAGGGTACAGGACAGCACTTGTTCCCCACTTCTCTGACTCCTGTGTTTACTACAGGCTCAGCAAACAGATGCAGACTCTCAGCTTTCATTCCCTAAATATTTTGCAGATTTTAGTGGGAGTATTGCTCCTACTTTTAAAAATAACACATTTGGATTTCCACTTCATATTTGGCAATGTTAGGGGTGGCTTTTTTAATTTTTTAAAGGTAAGAGGATTTGTTACTCTGAAGCTATCTGCAAATGCAGTAGGAAAATGAAATTGTCTATTGCTTTCTTTTTAAGACAGTTTTACTCCAGTGATTTAGCATTTAGCCTGTAAATATTTATAGAAATTTTTTTAAAAAAGAGAAAACTGTTGTGACTGTATCACAAAGAACTAATGTATTCATTTTCACTCTAATTTTAGCTGCCTTGCAAGATATTGGCCATTCTCCTTCATTTTTTCTTCCTGAGTGTGTTTGCATGGATGCTGGTGGAAGGATTTCATCTTTACAGCATGGTGATCAAAGTATTTGGGTCAGAAGAAAGCAAGCACTTATATTATTATGGAATTGGATGGGGTAAGCATTTAGTGGCTGCTTACTTTAAGTCTCCTCACTATAGGACAAGATTATGTTCAGAAGCATATTTGAAATTGTCATCTTATGATCACAGTTTGCCTTACTGAGAGTAGGTCTGTTGGATGAGAAAAGGCTCAGTTTTTCTCTCTGCTCCCTAATCAGCCTTCAGGTGGTGTAGTCCTTGAGCCAAATTCCACTGCAGGGAATGCCACCACCTCTCCAGGCCAGGTCAGACCCTGAATTACCAAACCAGTGGCAGGGCTGTGGGAGGGAAGGCTCACTACACCTCTATGTCCTTGTTTTGGTTCTGTCTCACACCAGTGGCTTATTCTGTCTGTATCCTGCAGAGCCGTGCCTGAGAGATGGGCACAGCAGCACAGAAATGTCACCAGGCTTCCCTGGCTGCTGCTCTGAGCCCTGAAACCCTTGCATTAAAAACAGAACCCCAGTGCTGTGATGGGGAATGGAGGGTTGTTCTGTGCCATGGGGAGGTCTCAGACAGCAGCTCGAGGCTTTGCAGATGCACAGGGAAAGTGTAATTCACACTTGGAGAGCCAGAACTGAGTATTCTGCTGCAGACCCTTCAGCAGAGGAGTCTCCTGCTCCCAGCCCCACATCCCAAAGGAGACGGAACTTCATACACTGAGTCAAAGAATAGGTGTGAAAAGGTAGAAAAGGAATATTCATGCAATTATAGACAATTTTGAAATATGTTAAAATATGCATTATCTTTCCTCCCCTCCAAATTCACTTGGAGGTACAGGAAGAACAATTATATCAATAATGCAGACCTGCTGAAGTCATAATTGAAATATTTAATATCTATTTGGCACCATGCAGATGTGGGTGATAGTAATGCTATGAAATATGCATATATTCCAAGAGATACCTACTTTTCCTTTTTTTTTAATTACGTCCCTTTTATTTTGTGCATCTTCCCTCACTCATTTAAAATCTCCCTCGCAGTTGTGTCTGAGGGCTCTGAGGACGGGGTTGTGTCCCCTCCTCTGGGGGGACAAGCTGGAAGGTTTTCTCCCGTGCCCTCCCTGTGTGACACGGTCAGGAGTGTCACAGGCACTGGCATTTCGTGCAAGGTCTATTGGTTGTGAAATGGCCGTGATTTAAAAGACACAAAACCAACCAGGCATCTGACTGATTGGGTGAAAAACCCCCAAAAGTGCTTTTCTTTTTGCCTTGGTGGTTCAGCACTTCAGGCAGAGGTTGTTGTGGCAAATCTTTCTGCCCCTCCATTTTCAGGATCTTGTGATGCTGGATGTTTCCTCCTTTCAGGCAGTTTCCTTTCCCCCAGAAACTCTCACTGGGTGCAGACTTTGTTCTGAGCTGTCAAAGGACATAAATCCCATTATTTGCTGTTAGTTGATGCAGCCCCTGACTTCTGCCCAGGTCTGGTGTAACACAGCAGAAGAAAATCACAGAAAATGCACTTCCCCAACACAAATGGGAGAATATACTCATCCCCATCAAGCAAAGTGGATCTTTTCATCATTGGAGGGAAATACACTTTCATTTGTGTCTAATGCTTCATCCTTCTCAATAAATGACATATTTAGCCTTTTAGAATTGATGTCCTAAAATTGCTTTGAATTGTCTGCCACAGAGTTTCTACAGCTTGGGGGGTTTTTTCTGTTCTTTGGGGTTTTTTTTCATGTATAGAAGATACAGAAGCTTTCAAAATACAATTATTCCTAACTACTGAGTATATATTTTTATATATATAAACATATATTCATATCAATATATAAATATTTATAAATGTGCTTCCAGCTGCAGTTATTAAAGAATGAAAATACTTCTTCCAAAAATGCTATTTCTGCCAGTTCTGGAAAAATTTACATGATATGTGAGGATGATAGTGGTAAAATTAAGCAGAAATTGCCTGTCAGAGAATTTTGTAAAACCCTCAAAAACCTGAAGAATTAAAAAGAAAATTGAAACTTTAAGCTATCATGTCTAATACCCTGTTTGGGACCTGTTTATTAAATTCTGTAAGATGGTAACAGCCCAAACCTTCACATTTTATTAAATCATGCAGGAATTAACAGGCCATCATTTAATATTTGAAGGGATGGCTTTGGAACTGCTGGCAATAAACCCCTTTCCTCCTCCCCAGCTCCTGCCTGGAATGAGCTGGGGCCAGAGCAGCTCCCAACACCAGGAGCAGAATTCCCTCTGTGTAATTCCTGTAATTCCTGTGGATCAGGAGCAGAACTGCCTCTGTGCAATTCCTGTAATTCCAGTGGATTATGAGCAAAATTCCCTCTGTGTAATTCCTGTAATTCCTGTGGATCAGGAGCAGAACTGCCTCTGTGCAATTCCTGTAATTCCAGTGGATTATGAGCAAAATTCCCTCTGTGTAATTCCTGTAATTCCAGTGGATCAGGAGCAAAATTCCCTCTGTGTAATTCCTGTAATTCCAGTGGATCAGGAGCAGAACTGCCTCTGTGTAATTCCTGTAATTCCAGTGGATCAGAAGCAGAATTCCCTCTGTGCAGTTCCTGTAATTCCAGTGGATCAGAAGCAGAATTCCCTCTGTGTAATTCCTGTAATTCCAGTGGATCAGGAGCAGAATTCCCTCTGTGCAATTCCTGTGTTATCCCATGAACATTTCTGCACCTCCTCGGGCACAGCCCTCTGCCCCAGACAAACCACGTGGAAACAGTTCCCTCTAACACAGAAGCCTTGCAGACCTGTGACACACTTGTGTTAAAATCAGCCTTGACGGGGCACCTGAGGCAGTCTGAGTTTGCCAGGTGTGATGCTCTGGGTGACCAAATTTCACCACTCTTGTCCTCTCCTGCTGCTCATGCACCCCTGTGAGAAACTCTGCTCTCCTGTCCAAGCTGTTCTGAATTCGAGCAAAAGTGCATTTATTTGGGGAAAACAGGTTAAAACAAGGCTGATATTGCTTCACATGGTTTCACTGCCTGGATAGCAAGAGGCACAAAGTCCATAAAGCAAAACCAGGCTTGAAGAGGACTGTGACTCCCAAGGAAATTAGCACTGATTCAGTTTAACAGGTGGTCTAGTACTTTACTGAAAAGTCATTTTGTTTGTTTGACATCAGTTGACTAAAACACGTTGGATTAAACAGCTGCAGGAGGATGTCAAGTCAGACTTAGCTTGAAAATGACTCTGAGCTATTCTGTTCATGCAAAATTCAGCAGAACTTGCAGGGCTTGCTGGAAGATGCACTTTCATTCCTGACATTTCCTCTGCCTCTCCGCAGGCTGCCCGCTGGTGATCTGTGTCATTTCTGCAACGTCGTCCCTGCACAGCTACGGAGAAAGTGGCAAGTGAGTGGAGGAAACCCTCAGTGCAGGTGCAAGGAGGGTGGGATCTGACGTGCAGGGGGCTGTGGATGTGTTAACTGGGCTGTGGTGCTGCAGGAGCCCCCTGAGGAGCAGGGGACAGCCTGCAGGAGGATGGCTCCTGTGGACACGTGGTCACACATCGTGCCCCAAGCCGGGTTTTCACAGAGAGGATGCACAAAAAGCTCCTGAGATGCTTCTCCTTCTTTTCACTGAAGGAAAGCTCAGTGAGCTCCCTGCTCAGGCAGGGAAACTTGCACCAAGTTGAGAGTAATCACTCATTAAAGATGTTCAGTCTTCTGAAGAAAACTGCAGCTACACGCCTGAAATCTGGAATGGATAATGTCCAAAGCTTTGAAAATTAATTTCCTTTGTAATTTAGGAAAAAAAGAGCAAATTTATCTGAAAGAACACCCTAGGATTTAATCCTAGAATAAATTCCCACGTGGTAAGGCTGGCTGTGTCTGCCAGCCCCTTTTCTGGGGGTTACTGTGTCACACAGCCCCGTTTTTGGGGTGGCTGTGTCTGCCAGCCCCGTTTTTGGGGGTGACAGTGTCTGCCAGCCCCGTTTTTGGGGTGGCTGTGTCTGCCAGCCCCGTTTTTGGGGTGGCTGTGTCTGTCAGGAGGGCTCCCTTTGTCTCTGGCTGCGATGGGACAGGGTCACTGCAGTGAGACATTTCCCAGTGCTCCAGCCCTGAAATGTGCTCCTGCCTGTGGCCCAGGGTACAGAACAACAAACTGCAAATAAAACCCTTCCTCCCTTCCTGTCTTTGCCCTCCTGTGGAGGTGGGCTGGGGCAGAGAGGTGCCACTGACAGTGTGACAAATCCACATGAGGTCCCACCTCGGATCCCCCGAGCTTTTCCCTGATGTGCCAGCACGTCTCTTGCTTTCAGAATTCATCAGTCTTTTTGCACTGTTAGTTGTTTTATAAGTTGGGTTTTTGTAATTAATAACTTTACTAATGAAGTGGCTGTGTGTTTCCTCTGAAACAACTCTGCTTGTCCCCTGCAGCTGCTGGCTGTCCCTGGAGGATGGAGCAATCTGGGCCTTTGTGGCCCCAGCCATGTTTGTCATTCTGGTAGGTACAACCCCAGCTGCTGCTCCCTGCCCATATGGAGATATATATATATATTTCCATATCTCCATATCTCCATATCTCCATATCTCCATATCTCCATATCTCCATATATCCATATATCCATATATCCATATATCCATTACTAGTGTTTACCACTGCAAACCTCTGTAACTGTTTGGCAAGCAGAAGGTACACCCTGAACTTCTGTATGTGACTTTACATTCAAAGGCACGTGGATAGCGGTGATTGGAGAGCAATTTAAACAATCCAACATTCGTATGTCCCCTCCTCACTTCAGCACTTCCTTTCTGGCCATGGTTCAGCACCAAAGGAGGAAACAAGGTGCAGCCAGTCACACCAAACCTCCCCAGGCTGCTGCCCAAGGATGGTGGTGACCAAAACAACCAGGCAGGGAAACGCTCACTCACCTGAGCAAGCACAGCCTCCAACAATTTGCATGAGCAGCTGCTTGGCAGAGAAAGTGAGTTTAACTGCTTGGCTCTTACTTTGGATATATAACGTTTGTGCAGCTCCAATCGTGTTCTTGTAAGGACACAAATACTTTCACAAAGAGAAAGAGTGAGCTCACAAGGTTGATCCACAATTAACAAATAGAGCAATTTGTTAAATAGTCTAAACCCAGCTCTGCCCAAAACAGCAGCAAGTGAGCTGACAGATTGCCTCTCTGGGCACTGGATATTCCAGCTGAAAAATGTGCTGGTGCCCGTAGGGAAATAACAGGGCTGAACACTCCCTGGTCTCTGTGCCTGTGTTCTTCCAATAACAGATTAGCCACCACTTGCACAAACTAGCGTTTAAGTCTGAAAATACTTCTCCACAAGCAGTTTTGACTAGTTCAATGCAGCATCTCTGCCAAGAAAAAGGATTATGCTGTGCAGAGAGCAGGGGATTGCTCCTTTCAGCTCCCAGCCCCAGAGACAGGCACAGTCCACTTTGATCCTGCCCAGCCCCGCAGCAGTGCAGACAGGAGCCCAAAGCAGAGTGAGGTGGAGGAGTGTGCCTGGGGAAACCCTGACACAGACCTCTCCAGGCAGGATTCACAGAACCTCCCAGCCCTGCGTAGATCCCAACATGCTCTTTCCTTGGGGCTTGAGTCACGGGGTGTGAGGAAGGAAATAGTTCCTTCTACGTGTAGGGCTTTCGGCTTCTACCTACATCTTAGGGGTTTAAGATCACTCTCCCCACACCCCAAACCACAACCCACAAGCCTCTACATCATCCTCTTAAAGCAGCTTCACAAAAAGCCCTTGCACTTAATTTGCAATCCAAGCTAAGCTCAGCCCAAGTTGCCTGGGACGTGTCTTCAGAGGGAAAAAGCATGACTTGACAAAGCACCTGAATTTTTGACACCAGACATTAAAACTTCTGACAGAAGGTTTTGTGTTTTTTCTCCCATCTGCTGCCTTGGTGTGTTTCCATAGATGTGGCAGAATTCAGGGGATTCTGTGTGCATGGAGCAGAGGCTGTGCTGCAGGTCCCTCTGTTGTGATTGTAAATCGTTGTTTTCCTGGTGGTCCAGGTCCAGTGAGAGTTTGCAAGGCTCTGAGTATAGCACAGAATGGTTTTCCCAAAAGTGCTCATCACCACCTCAAAGGATTAATGGAAGTTATTTGCAAAATATGATTTGGTGGGAATAGGGAAAATGATCCCAAGACCATTGAATGTCCCCTCTTATCTCTGTAAACCTGATTGAGCAAGTGCACTTGTTATTGAGGGACTGGCAGTTCCACAGGGTATCCTTTGGATAAACTCAAGAACCATGGCAAAAATCAACTATCTCAGATATGCTCTGATTCTACAGCAGGTGATGAGCTGCCCTTAGAAACCTAAAATTAAAAAGGGATCAAAAGATTTGAAAAAACCCCAAGGGAATCATTATAATCAAATTTAAACATCTTTAATTCACCCTCTCATCCTCAGAATTAGAATATTTATGTCAAAGTAGAGGATGATTATTGAGTTTTATCTGAGGAACAGCACTTTTTTGAAGTCTTCTCTTTATTTTGTTCTGTAGCTCAGGATGGTTTTGTTCTACCTTGTTCTCAATGCTTTGTAGCTGGTGTGCAACTTTGGTCGGGAAGGGGGAAATGTGTCTTTCACCTTCACATTGTCTACCTTTCTTTTTATTTAAACCCAAGGTCTTTGCACAGCAAGACAGTCTTTGCCACGTTTCCTTTAAGTGATAAAATTTCCTTCTTCCTTCACCTGTGACTCCAGCACAAACTTTCTTTTGTTGAACATTTTCAGTGTTAGTCTTTTCAAGATTTCCCACTTTTCTGTTGGGAATTCTTTTCATTTTATTGATGTTTCTGCTGGACCTGACATCAAAAAGAGCGGAGCCTTTGAAGAGCAGAGTTCAGGTTTAACGTATTTTTCTCATTTCTCCTTTAAAGTAGTCTTGTACCTAAATTGTCAGCTTTGGCAAGAAGCAGGCCCTGCACACCCGAGGTGTGGCAGGAAAGTTCTTTCTGAAGTCTGTGCACATGGAGCACAAAACCAGAGGGAATAAAGCCACGTGCCCCACTGAGGGAGCTGCTGCCGTGCCCCAGTTTGCCAGCTGGAAGGGTGTTTGTTTCCAGTGTGGGTGTTTATTTCCAATCAAGGTGTTTATTTCCAATCAGGGTGTTTGTTTCCAGTCAGGGTGTTTATTTCCAGTGTGGGTGTTTGTTTCCAGTCAGGGTGTTTATTTCCATTCAAGGTGTTTATTTCCATTCAAGGTGTTTAATTCCAGTCAGGGTGTTTATTGTGCAGTGCATCCTGAAAAGCCTGGCTGTGGGGCCATGCACCAATCCAGGCTTTTCCTGAACAGATGAGGGTGCTCCTGAAGGAAAGGGGAAAGCAAGAGCTTCCCAGCGTGGGGAGTCACTGACACGGGGCAGACCTCACCAGTCCGGCCCTCAACACCTCTCTTGCAAGTGGAGACAGCACAGAAAGTTTCATTTTTCTGCTGCGTCTGTGCAAACCCTGCCAGGGCAGCCTGAGCTGGGATCAGCCAGGACTTGCTGCCCTCACCTCGTTGCTTCTTCTCCTGCAGGTCAATATTGGCATTCTCATTGCTGTCACGAGGGTCATCTCCAGAATCAGTGCAGACAACTACAAGGTCCATGGAGATGCTAATGCCTTCAAGTAAGTTTTGTTTTTATTGAAGTGATAACAGCAATCTCACAGTGCAATGTCACAGCATGGACTTCTCCCAGAGCACTGACATCATTCCTCTCATAAAAGCAATCCTGGTAGGGGGATCCTCCCCTGGAATGTGCCAGTTAACCCATATTTAGTGCAAGCTGAATGCTGCAGGGGTGAACCCTGTGGTTCTGCAGGAGCTGAAGTGTTCCCCTGCCTGTTACAGTCTCCAGCAGCTGCTGATTCATCATTTTCCCTTTTATTAATGGAGATTTTCCTCTTCCTGCTAGAGTCTGAATTTCACAGAGCTTCTTAATCTGTTCTGGGTTATTACAACTCCTCTGCTCCTCCTGAGGACAGACCTTGTTTCTAGCCCCAGCTCAGTGTAATATTTAGCCATATGCTTATCTTTAAGGCTCTCTTGACACTGCAAAGCACACAGACTTACCCTGGATTTAAACTTGTGCCTAAATTCAAGCAGATCTTTATATCATAGTGCCTTGAGCCTCTTGGGGTGGTGGCCTCTGAGAGTGAATCATCTTTAAAATAGCACTAGCAAGTCTGGAGGGGAAATGTAAGGCAGACACAGAGCTACCTCTGAATATACAAAGATAAATTCTGATTTCTGAAATATAGAGAGAGATTACATGTGTGTAGCTGAGAAGATAATTTAATATATTGAGGCTAAATTAAGATGTTGAATACTCCATTTTGTATCTCCTAAAGATGCTTTAGCCCAAATAGAGAAATGACACTGTATATAAGCAAAAGAATATGGAACTTAGATGAAGAAAAATGTGGTGATGGCTTGTGTTTAATGTTTCTGAGGCTCAGGTTATTGTATGATAATGATTTGGTGCCACTGTTCTGAAATGACATTATAAAGAATAATTTTTATGCTTGGATTACTTATGTAATTTTGAAAATGTCATTAAGTTTTAAATATTGGTGACAGTTACCTAATTGAAGTTAGTTTAGTTATTGTACACTTATCCAACAGGAAGAGGAAAACAGTAAATAAGTCTGCACAAAAATCCATAAGATAATTACACTGCAGTGAAATGAGAAGCCTGGGAATTAAAATGACTGCTTCAGGTTTGGCTGGGTTCCCGTGACCTTCAGAAATACAAAGGAAAAATAGAAACTTAGGAAGCAAATAACTGTATATTGTCATTGCCAATTTTTGTGCACTATCAGAAATATGAAGACAAAGACACAACCCTCGAGTACAAGAGGAGCTACAGAGCTTGCTCCATGTACCTGGATATTTTACTGTATTGCAAGGAGCTGATCCAACACACACTGTACCCTGCACAACAACACAACGTTAATTTTGGGTTTGAAACTGTGTGTGCACATGAGTAAATTGATTTATGAATGATGGAATAAGCTGTAATGCCTTTAAGGAGGTGTAGATGTTCTTAGCCCAAGTGTTCTCAGCTGTAGATTTGGAATGGTGTCACTCTGAACTGAAAATGAGGCTCCTCCAGGCACCCTGGCTGAGAGGTGCTCTCTGTGCCAAGTCATTTTCACATTAAGGTTTCAGGACTTGACCTAACAAAAGTAACAGGAGAAAAGTGGAGAAAAATTATTATCAGAGGGCTGACACTGAAAACTTGAGCCTTTATGTTGTTAAGTGGAAATATGCTCTGATGGAGCAGCTTTCCTCACAGAGCTAAATCAAGTCAACAAAATGCAATAGGAGGTAAGCAGAGCACAGAGAATAGTTCTGTAGATATCATTGCAGAAATGGGTCCTCAAAGGAAGTTTGGAACGAGAAGAGCATAAATACATGTTCAAACCAGATCTGGGGAAGTGTTTATACCCTGATTTAACACAGCAGTGAGGCATGATGAATTAGAGTTTTATGTACAGAGGATGTCATGGAGAAAGTAACTGGTCTATTGGAAAAAAGGATAATTATAAGGCCTTGGTAGCAGTGGGTTTATATGCCTAGTGTGAAATCCTTCTGTGTGTTTTCCAAAAAAGAGGAGAACAGAGCCAAGCAGGGTTCTGATCAGACAGGTGCCCGGGAAGTGTTTCTCATCCTGTGAGACCCGCACGGCTCCCAGCGTGTCAGGCTCCTGGGGCTGATGACAGGCTGTTCACCCAGGAGAGGGGTGAGCACAGCCAAACCAGTCTGTGACACACACAGAGAAACCAGAGAAGCAGAAAGGCTCCAGAGTTCCTGTGAGGAAGGACTGAGGGTAGATTTTGAATGAACAAGTTCAGGTGGCTCAGGGAGGAATCACTGAAGGCTGCAGAATGCTTTGTGTGCCCTGAGCCCCAAACAGAGGGGCTGCCAGGCGCCCTGAGCACTGCACCTCACTGATATCACTGCGGGCAAAGCTGGGCTGTGCTGGGGGGATTTATCAGCCCTCCTCACAAGCCCAGAGCTGGGTGAAATGGCACGGTGTGAGCTGGTGAGGAGCAAAGCCGTGTCACAGCTGTTTGCAGGAGAAGTGGCTCCTTTAGAGCTCTCTTGTGGTTTCAGAGAGCCAAAGGCAGAAAGGGAGAGCTGCAGGGCAAGGAGCTGTGCAGGGGAACCTGCTCAGTCCAATAAACCCGAGGCAGAACAAAAGAGGGAGTTCAGAGCTGTCTTTTCAAGCCGGGATGAAATGTAGGTGGACAGCAGGGTGAGAGCTGCTGTCTGCAGCAGCTCCCCAGCAGGGTCACACAGCACAGGGATAATGAAGTGGCAGCAGGGAGCAAAGTGGCAGGAGCACGAGGAGGTGCCAGTGCCACCTCTTCCCTCGGTGGCTCAGGCCAGCACTCACACCGGGCCATCAGCACCTGCTGAGTGGCCTCACACTCGTGGATGTTGCTGAGTTCAAACGCAAGCAGCGACTGAAAATCCCAGGCTGCAGCTTGCCCAGAACAGGCTCCTCCTCGGGCTCACCTCTGGCCAGGCTCTGCTGCCAAAGGAAAAGCTTAATCACACTGACAAGGACTAAATTCCATCGCTGCTGGCAGCCCGGAGGGGAGAGGAGCTGCCAGCTCTGTGTCCCCTGAACCCCTGAGCTGAGTGAGGCTGACACCACGTCCGCTGGGCTCCTGGTCCGTGCAGGAGTGCAGAAAGGGCTCCGGCTGCAGCTGATCTCTGTTCGATGTTCATCTTGCCCTAAAAGCTCAGATTCCTCCCCAGGCAGTGGCAGAGGGAGGCCAGGCTGAGTGCTGGCACTCACACACCTCTGCGTGCCTCCAGCCAGGTGTGGGGACGTGTTGGGACATCCCTCTGGCTGCCCTCTGGCTGAGCAGAGATCCCCTCAGGAAATCCTGAGAGCAGAGGGGCACTTTGAGTCCCGATGGCACCACTTAGAAAAGGTGTTTATTGCTAGAGACATGCTAGTGCTGGAGCATGTTTAGTTTCTGAAAAATTAAGTTACTTGGCAATGCAGGTGGATATTACCAACAAGGCTTGTTTCTCTTGGCAACAAAGAGCAGTAAACTGATGTAACTATTGAGAGTAATTGTTCCTGATTTTCCATATGGCAACAAGTCCTCTCCAGTGCTGACAAACGTGGCTGCAGAACGTGCACCAGGGTGAGCCAGTGCTCTGCTCGGAAGGCAGCATCTGACAAACCCCGGGTTTAAAAGCCAAAACAGAAAAGAAAGCTGTGAACAAAATTCCTTTCAGTGTCATAAAATTAGTTTATTGTTCATCTTCCCCGTTCCCGTTTCCCCCAGAACAAAGGGCAGTTATTGGCTTATTGATCTCCTCAGGTTCAGATGTTGCTTGTCTCAGAGGAGACCCCAGAGACCGTCCTGCTGAGCGTCTTGTCCTGCTGCCACTGCCACTGCTGTGCTCCTTTGTTTGTTTAAAATACATGAAAATAGCACCCCGAAAGTGAATTTAAAAGACTAAGCTTTTATGAATCGTAAACTGCAAAACACCCGGTAATTTGAGGCAAAACAAATACAATTAAACAGTTTATGATCAGAGACATTAATTAAAGCACAACAGACTCCTGTGACAGTCTGAACAGTAAGCACTTGGTCACTGTAGGAATTTTCCTATGTGTGTGAAAATAGCTATTTCTTTTAGTGTCTGAAACTCTAATTCTGCGAGAGCAGTTGACTGCAAAGAGCTGAGCAAAGAATTATTATCATCTCCTATTTATTACCTGAGTTTCCTTGAGAACATGTTTTTTGTGTTGTTTTTGAAGCATTTCAAACACATGTATAGGATATGAACTTTTCTTTTAGTTGTGATTGATTGTTCCTGAACCTTTTATCAGAGGATTAGCTATTGACTCTCAGCAAAATAATTTGGAGCAATAATTCACTTGTGGCTTAATGGGAATGTTTTGCATCCAGGGAACAGATTTTCTGCCAAAAAGATAATTTAAATGTTTTAGTTTATAGAATGCTGAATCTAATACCTTGAAACATTTAAATGCATACATACAGCATTTGTTTGAATTATCCATTCTTTTTTTAGACACATATCTAATCATATGTTTGAGTTTAAGCATATGAGTAGCCTCTCTAAGCTTAATGCAATTAAAGCAGATTAGTTTAATGGAATTGCTCATGTGCTTGAAAAGGCACGTGATTATATTTCTGAGTTATGAACCATTTGAACTCTTTTTCTTACTTATTTCTGCTGCATCTAAATACTTTACACAGCATATTCATTGGTGTATAAGGGCTTCAATAAGTTTTTTTTGCTTCCTGCCCCACCCTTTCAGCGTCTCACTGCTTTTTTCATGCCAAGTGACTTCCCTGTGCCAGTGAGAAAAGCTCCCCAGTGTGACAGGGTTAGAAATGTGCACGTTTTGTCCCCATGGGGACAACTCCTGCCTGCTGGCACTCAGCACAGGTAATAATTTGACTTACCTGGGTTCCCTCCCCTACAAGGGTTGAAGTGTAACACAAAGAATTCCCTTGGCACTGGCAGATGTTAACTGGAGCAGAGGAAGGAATGCCCAGCTGGTCTCTGTTGCAGGAACTGTGGGTTTAGTTTAGGAGCAGAGACACCACATTTAGCCAACCCCCTGTGATTTTCTGTGTTCTGTTGTCCAGAAGAGACAGTTTAATCAACTTTTCTTGAATAAACTGCCAAGTCCAACTCTTATTAAATACATTCTCACTGCTTACTCTGAAATGGTCCAATGAGTTGGAAAAATCCCTGTCTTTTTTTATAAACTGTACACTTCAGCACTCAGTGAACCAAAAGTGATAGCTATCATAATCATCCATGGAGAAAGCAATTACAGCAAAATTAGAAATATTTCTTGGCTTTTTACCCTGTTCGTTCTTCCATTTTATTATTTTCTTCCTCCCTCAAATTCAGTGAAATAGTAGAACAGTTCTCCAATGGAAAAATATGTTTTCTGTTTAGTTAAATTAATGACTGAAAACTGGAAAAAATGGCAGTAGCTGTAGTGAATGGGAGCAAAGCAGGGCTTCAGGAAAATCAGAGTGAGTGAGTGATGTCAGCTGCTGTGTTAGTTCCATCTGCATTGGTTAATGCATCACAAAGGCCTGCACATGAAACTGGAAATGGACTCTGTCGGTTCAGTGCAGATCTCCTCCTTGCCTTGGTGACTTGAGCAATGTAGGGAAAGCGTTTCCCTCCAACAGCTGCAAATGCAGGAGGTGCAGTGCAGGAGGTGCAAATGCAGGAGGTGCAATGCAGGAGGTGCAGTGCAGGAGGTGCAGTGCAGGAGGTGCAGTGCAGGGGGGGCAATNNCGGTGCAGGAGGTGCAGTGCAGGAGGTGCGGTGCAGGGAGGCAGTGCTGCAGCAGCTCCTGCTGCAGACATCAGCCGGTAATTGTCCATTCCGAAGCTCTTTGCAAAGCCATCATTTCACCCCTGCAGCACCCGGCTGCTGTGGCAAATTGCTCGCGCATTTAATCACCGATGCATCCCTGCATTTAATCACTGATGCATCCCTGCATTTAATCACTGATGCATCCCTGCATTTAATCACCAATGCACCCCTACATTTAATCACCGATGCATCCCTGCATTTAATCACCAATGCATCCCTACATTAATCACCAATGCATCCCTACATTTAATCACCAATGCATCCCTGCATTTAATCACCGGTGCATTCCGTGCCTCCCGTTGTTGATGAACCCCCCAGCCCTGCAGCCCAGCTCCCTCTGCCCGGATCCTGGGAGTCAGCGCTGGTAACTCCGCTGCTTTAACAGCAGCTGATGCTCTGGGAGCTCCTGTGCATTTGCTGCATTTTGCTCTTGTCATCCTATTCCAGTTTTGTGTCATTTGGTGCCCAAAGTCTCCTCGTTCTGGGGATTGTTCCCAACTGCTCATCTCACAGAATGTACTTGTCAGTAACGGCGTGGCTCGAAGCTCTCACGAGAGCTCTCCTGCCAAAGCCAAACCATAATCTCCTCCACAGCTAAATCCCACCTCTTTCTGATGCCATTACAGAATTGGTTTTAATTTCATCTTTTTAATCTCCTTCCACAAGGAAGGTGAGGAGCAAGTTGCAATCTGTAAACCCTTCTGAAAGTCCACAGGGATCCAAAGTGCACAGCACTCGGAAATCCTTTCTGTGCCTCTCTGGGTGCAGATGTTTGCAGCCCTCAGAGGCAGGGAGCACCTGCTTCTGTGTGCTCTGGTGAAAGCAAAGAGAGTTTTTCCATTTGCTGAGGGAGAGCCACCGGTGGACAGGGCAGTGTGACAGGCCAGGTCTGCTCCCAGCAGTTCCTTCACAACTTCTCACTGTGTGTGGGGCTCCGTGTTCCCTGAGCATGGCTCCAAACTGCACCAGTGATGCACCTCCAAAAACAGACTGCTGGGAGGAGGAGAGCTGACAAAGGAAATAATTAAATTGAAAGTATAAGCAGTAACAACTACCGAGCTGAAGTGCTTCTGCCAATGATAGTGTCTTCAACCTAATTAAATTTTTGGCTCATTGAATATGACAAATACAAATGCAGTTTGGGTGTCTCCTTATTAGACTCAGGGTTTTTGACTAAAAATAACATGGGTTTGAATGTTGCCATTGAGGGTATTAATGAGGAAGTGCTAATCTTTCGGAGACCATAATGACAGTAATGGGAGTGCTTTCTTTACTGCAGCTGCTGAGAGTCACAGACTGCAGAAAGGCTCCAGCCACGCTGTGATCGTTCAGGCGCATTTCAGGCACGTTTTGGGAGGAGCATTAAAAGATTAAAAATATGTAAAGCATAGCTGCAGAGAGGAGGCTACTCTGTGAAACAAGAGAAACAGGGACAAATTGTAGCAGGCTTAAACTGATGAAAAAAATCAAATATGTTTGAGGTTCCTGTAGTGGGAAGGGAGTGCAAAGCAAAGGATGTGATTACCTGGAGAGCTGCTGCTCTCACAGGTGGTTGTACCCCTGCCAGTCAGGGCTGATTCTGCTGCCAGGAGCAACATCCAGCCCTGTCTGAGCTGGATCACGACACTGGGAGCCCTTCCACAGCTTATTATTTTTTTCCTGGTTGTCTTCTCTCGAGCCAGGGCTGTCCCTTGTGGGAATAGTTTCCTGTCACTGCTCCTTCAGCAGGATGTGCTGCTCCAGGGCCTGTGGATGCTGGCTCCAAAGGAACAAGCAGCTCTGGTGCTCGTGCCTGTTTCTTTCTGTGTTGGGAAGGGCAGCAAGACAAAACATATGGGTACAAAATATACAGGGAAAAGTTCGTCATTAAGAGGTGCTGGTTTTTCTGAGTATAAAGATAAACCAATTTTTATTAGAGATGCTTAATCATGTTTATTTTCACATCTGAATGTCAAGATAGAATTTGTTAAAACCCGGTTATTAAACCCCAGTGATGAAACCTTGCTGTGAGCACAGCAGATACAGGTGAAGGGTGTGAGAGGAGAGCCCACACCGAGCCACCCTCCAGCCATTTATCATCTTGTCTGGATGGGAATGTCTGGAAGCTTGTGTTGTGCTTATTGACCTATGGCTGGATCAATTTCTTGACTCCAACCTCCCAGTCCCTGGCAGATTCCAAGGGCAGTGGCTGCAGGTGCAGTCTGTCCTCTGCAGCAGCCTCGGGCTCAGATGAGGTGTCCTTAAGCCAAAGCAGGATTTACACAGAATTAATGAGAACAAAACTCTCTGCTGGCCCCTGCCTAAGGCTGGATCACTCCTGGTGGGTGCCTTGTGGGGAGAGGAGTCAGGTGCAGTTAACTGAGGCACCTGAGAACAGCACCTGGTGGTGCCATCGCTCTGTCCCCTCCCTGCTGCCAAAGTTCTCTAGAGGACAGCTTGTCTCCTTCACTTCCAGAACTGTAACCACAGAAAGCTTCAGGTTTTGAAAATCTGTAGCTTTGAAGTTCACATTAATTTGTTTTTAAAGCGTCCTGGCTGGATTTAGTTTTCCATCTTTTAATATCAGATTTTAAGCCGTGAAAGCGCTGGTGGGAGGACGGGGCTGTGAGTCACAGCTTGGTGCCTGCTCCAGAGGAACGATTAAACTCCTTCATCACAAAGTGGGGCCATTCCCTGTGAACAGAGCAACCTCCAGAGCTGGCTTCAGCTGCTTCATTTACACCCCTGGCTCCAATTTATAATCCTGCAACTCCGTGTCAGCTTTATGCAGAATAATAAGAGCAAATATTACAGTTGTGGCAATGCGGGATATAAATGTTATTTAAGCATGTGCCTTGTGCAGAGCTCTGGGCAACTTGTAAATCACTGCCCAGTCTGACACAGCCCTCAGCTAAGCGTGATTTGCATATTTTCCCAATAAAGCACTCTGAAAATAAAACTAAATAAATGGGAAATACAGGTAATTACAGAAAAAAAGATAATATCTTAGCATCAAAAATACTTTTAAACTTCTAGGTGCTTTCTTCAGGTAGGTAATAAAATGCCATTAACAATATACATGTTACAGATGTTCTGGAAATAGAAATTGAACATTATTCCCAATTCTTTTCAATTTAAAAAGACGTGAGGCAGAAACGTATTTTAATGAAAGAAACTGACTAAAAAGCACTTTTCTTTTGGAGTGGTATTAGAAATAATGAAAAAACAGTTAAGTCAGATGGTAACTGAAAACACAAGAACATGAGGAACTGTGAGGTTTTGACAGTGAGATTCTGTCGCCACCCCAGGAAGAGCCGGGTTCCTTACTCTGTTCCTTATCCCTAATAAGTCTCATGTACCTCCTCCAGATGTCCTCCTAAGTCATAATTATTATTATTAAGTCAATAATTATTATTATTATTAAAATAAGATAGCTGACTTAATCCTAAGTCAGCTGTCTTATTTTAATAATAATATTGAAAAACTGGGGAATATCCAAATACAGTAGGAGAAAAAAGAAGATTTGGGTGTCCCCAAGGGAATAAATACAGTACAGACTCAGATTCCTTGTAAGCAGCAATAGGACAGATAGAAATATGTGTGATATAAATATGGATGGAGGTGCAGAAAGAAGCGTTTCATGACTTACTGTCTGTGCAGAACAAGAGAATTAGCTAACCCTCAGCCCAGAAACTCAAATAAATAAATGATGACCACAGAGTCTATTTTTCATGTTCATAATGTGCATGGAAACCAGCTGTCACTGAGCGCAGCAGCATCTTGCTGAAGGGAAGGGCTCGAGTTGTCCCAAAAAGGCAAAGGAGGCTCAAGGCCTTGGAAGTGACACTTGGAAGTGATGCTTGGAAGCATCAGCCATGGCACTGGAAAGCCTCACGGTGCCTGCTCCTGCAGCGCCGGCTCAACGGGAACCAACCCCTCACCGCGCGCTGCAGCTCTGTGCACTGCAGCTGTGTGCACTGCAGCTCTGCGCACTGCAGCACTGCAGCTCTGCAGCACTGCAGCTGTGTGCACTGCCGCACTGCAGCTGTGTGCACTGCAGCTCTGCGCACTGCATCACTGCAGCTCTGCGCTCTGCGGCTCTGTGCACTGCAGCACTGCAGCTCTGTGCACTGCAGCTCTGTGCACTGCATCACTGCAGTGCTGTGCACTGCAGCGCTGTGCACTGCAGCTCTGTGCGCTGCAGCGCTGCATCAATGTACACAGCACACTGCAGCACTGTGGCAGTGCACACTGCAGCACTGCGCGCTGCAGCACTGCATCGCTGCACCACTGTGCACCGTGACGCTGCAGCGCTGCACAGTACTGCACACTGGGGCACTGCAGCGCCGCCCCAGCGCAGCCTGCAGGGGCCCCAGCACAGCCCTCGCCATGCATGGGGCTTGCAGCATCCCTGCAGCTCTGTGGTTCAGGAGAGCAGGCCAGGACGCAGCTGTGTGCCCGGCAGTGCTGCAGGTACCGCTCCGTGCAGCACGGCACAGAAAATCGCTTTTCTCCCTCACTCTGTGCGCCCGGCAGTGCTGCAGGTAACGCTCCGTGCAGCACGGCACAGAAAATCGCTTTTCTCCCTCACTCTGTGTGCCCGGCAGTGCTGCAGGTAACGCTCCGTGCAGCACGGCACAGAAAATCGCTTTTCTCCCTCACTCTGTGTGCCCGACCTTGGTCCTGCCGGGCGCTGCCGTTGCCGTGGGAACGGGAGGATGATGGTTCTGGTGATCTCCTCGCATAATTAAGGGTCACCGAGACTGTTTGGGTCAAGAGATCATTTTCAGAATTCAGCTCCTCGGGGGGTGAATGTCATTCCGCAAAAATTTTCTTCACGATTTGACGTGATTGTTACTTTGTCATCCTGAATTAAAATGCGGGTCCCACTGACTTCATGCGAAAAGCCAGAAATATTTGCCAAACTTCCCGATTCCCAGAGCAGGCTGGGAATTTTCCTGGGTGTTCCTGGGCTACAGAACTACCCAGCTGTGCAGTTTGTTTCCTCTTGTCAGCTAAGGAGTGGTAAATGGCTTGGTAATTGCCTCTGACAATTCTGAAATGGAGTAGAACACAATCACTTTTACTGGTAAAAGCCTCCAGTGGTGGAGTTTTGAGTCTCTTCAGGGAGTAACTAACTGGGAAGCTTTTTTTCCTCTTGAAAACTTGCTGTTTCCACAAGGACTGTTTGAGAAAGGAGGAACTGGAGCCTGGGCCATTTTTGACAGGCCGTGTTTTCTAGATTACCAATAATTTTTGGTGCTTGCCTCCAGTTCTTTCCAAAGAACTACACTTTTCTTGAAAACTCAACCTCCAACACGATACATGGAGCACGGAGTAGGGGCTGCTTCATATTTTAGCATATGGTGTGCCTGTTTTGACATCCCAGAGCAGGGAAAACAGAATTAATTATAATGGGTTTTCATCACTTACTGCAGCTTTATTGAGTCTTAAAAACAGGTCTGTAAACTGTGTTTCATTATAGTTATAATTAATTAAATTGAGCTAGCTCTATGCAATCCTGTGCTTTGGACAAGTCTTGAAATTTTTTTAGGGGAGAAAAGGCCCCCCCATCCACATCATCCTCCTGGTCTGGCAAAGCAAAAATAGATGTGCACTGCCACACCTGTGTTTGCTTCGCTTTCTTTTTGCCCAGAGGCTTTTGAAAGGTCTGTCTGCCCCTGGGTTCTCTCTCTTTGAGCAGGTCTGTGTTTTTACAGACCATTTCTTCTTCCCTGCGTGTCCTTTCCCATCAGTTTTTATTCCAGCCGTGCCAGAGCTTCCTCCACGGAGGGGAAGGGAACTCTGAGCTCCTCCCCACAACTTCTGGCATTTGACAATCCCTCTTCATTAGCGCCGGGTCTGTCATCTCCCTTTACTGCTGGGAAAACAGAGATTTTCACCACATGATACAATAGCTGTAACAGAGATTGGGATGGCTGCAAATAGGCAATAAGGCGAATTTTCAGGATGACTTGCGGAGATTTAGGCGATTAAAAGCTGTCAGAGGTGGGCTGGTGCAGGTTCCTGCCTCACACTGGCAGTTTGCCTCGGGGCAGGCTTGAGACCCTGGGGCTTGGGGAAAGGATGAAACAACGCAGGTGGAAGATATAATCAGGTATAAATGTTGAAATGAAAAAGTCTATCACATCTAGCCTGCTCCACCCACAGGCAGCATCTGACCCCTTGGGACATTTGCATTTCTTTGTCCTTGGACAGAGGGATTTTTGGGAATAATCTGTCCCCAGCAGTGCCTGGGCACCAGGTGTGTGTCAGGAGAGGAGTCTGAAGGACCAGGCTGATTCCAGCCTGCAGAGTGCCCAGAGCAGCCAAGCTTGGACTGTCCTGTTGCTCCTGTAACTGACTTCACAATCATTTTGTCAATTATTGGATATCTTTGACCCAGAAACAGAACTGATACCGTCACCTGTTCAACCCAGGGCTTGCTCATGGCAAACTGGATTTCAGTGAAACCAAATCCTCCTCCACGGGTTTTGTTGCCTGGTTGTGAGAACAGTGATGCTCCTTTGTCCTACCTTTGAAGACAAACTGGCCCCTAATAAGAGCATGCTATGTTAAAAAAAAAAAAAAACAAAAAAAAAAAAAAAAACCAAAAAAAATCCCCCTTACCCACTAGAAAATGACAATTTATTTTCTTTTAAAAAACCCAAATGAATCCCTCCAGACTTTCTGCTCAATTTGCTTTTGTGAGACTATTAAAGGAAACCTGTAATGGAAGTGGGTAATATTTTCTTGTCTCTTTTCCCCCCCTCTTAGCTCAATAAAGTAACTCCAGAATCTTTTAGCGAAGAACCAAACACTGTGGGAAATAGGCAAGTGAACATTTGTGTTCAAGAAAGGAATAAATCTTCAGTATTGTAAGGATCAGGGCCAGTTCTTTTCCTTTTAAACTGCTTTCATTTTCCACATGATTTTCTAAGAATTTAATTGTTTTGGCTTCTGGCCATGGTCATCAACAAGCGCTCCTGGGAGATTTGTTCTGTCATCCATTTCTGGAGTCTCATGCATTTTCAGCAGCCCCATATTTTGGATTTCCAAGAAGTGTAACCTGTGACTGAAACAATCTCCTGCCCATTCTGTCCACCTGGCTGTCAAAGAAATACCCCAGTGATTGTGAATTTATCCTGCAG